>OX457025.1:41717458-42277458 GCA_949752745.1 Protula sp. h YS-2021
TTTCTCCGGCGGTTTTTATTTATTTATTTATTTATTGGCTTTTTTTGGGGTGATTTATTTATCAGCTTTTTTTTCGGGGGGGGGGGGGGGAGGGAGGGGGAATGCGATTGTTTGGACTCGCATTTCGATGTGTAATTTCCTGACCTTTTAGTTATTATCTCGCTTCTTATCAGTTCCTTGACTGAAGAAACGGGTACAGATCAGTAGTTCTTCAAGTAGCAACCAGAACACCAAAACTGAACATCTGCTGTTATGATATTAACCTGCCTTCGTATTGTAAAAATGATGTTGCTGAGACCATTTTCCATACTTAGTGCACAATTAAGCGGAAGTAGATTGAGAGACCTGATTTGAATGAAATTCATTTCTCTTTATTGCAGCTTTACATCAAAGTTCTGGATAGGAACGACAACAGGCCCGTGTTTGACCAGGACAGCTACGAGGTGTCGGTGTCGGAGGACATCCCGCCGGGGACCAACTTCCTGACGCTGACGGCCACCGACGAGGACGAAGACAAACGCCTCTTCTACACTCTGCACGGCGTGGCCGATGAAGGCAGCCATGGAAAATTCCAAATTGATTCCGAGACAGGTGGATTTTTTTCATTGACCTTTTTTTTTACACAGCTTTGTTTTTATATTGCCGCCTTGTTTCAGTCTTTTTTCCCGGTGGTTCAAACTCTTGACGCCTTTATTTGCTATTTAAGTTTTCACGCTAGCATTTTCAGAAAAAATAAGCGGGCGAAGCACACCAACTATGATCCGAGGTCATACGGGCATCAAACAGGCTTTAAATCCCGTGATCTGATCTCATGATTGACTTTTTACCATTTGTTACGGGATACTAAATCATATTGCAAACAGCATCGACCAGTAATGAGTTTGGGTAAAAAATAGAAAGTAAATGTTGGATTTGAAGCCAAAAGTCTAAAATAAGGCGGTTTTTATTCGGAAATTCCTTAGCGTATTAAGTAGTTTACCCGTGGTCATCTCCGGTGAACCTTGTCAATGTCGTAATCTGCTGCATTTGCCCAGGCAGAGGGAATGACGAATGGTATTCATGTTTGACATAGTATTTTATGTTGTTTGTTATACAAGGCCTTTTTGTTGTGTTTATGTTTTTGAAGTCCGTATATTCTCGTCCTTTATGTTGTTTCGAAGAGTGTTAAGCACCGATTGAACGGTTGAAATGGCGCACTTAGAAATGTACGTGCGTTTTAGTAATGTTTGAATGGTCTGTCCATTGGTAAGCAATTAACACGGGAATGCCTAACTGCAAAACTGACAAATTAGCATTACATCTTCATAAATTGCCAGCATGAGCTTGTATTCTGCAAACTAAAAATCATTTCTCCCACAATTACCAGTACGCTTTTTTAGAATCAGTGAAATATTTCGTAAATATGATCACCGTAATTTTCCCCACGCAGCACTTGCAAATATACAGAGATACTAAACAAATGTATTTTTCAGTGCAATAGGAAATTAAAAACAGTGCTGGAGTTAATGGAGCCAAAAAACTTTTTAGTGGTCCATGGGAAATTGTCAATTAACATAGCCATCAGTTCTCAGAGCTTTCCATTGAAAATATTGAAAGTTATATAGATTCAAAAATACTGTTGAGCAGATGAACAGACACTCCTGCAGACTTAAAATTAAATTAAGATAACATGTATTCATTTAAATTGAGGAGTTAAGACAACCCTAGTTTGTGTTGTCATTGAAAGTATCTTGCCAGTGAATTCGAAAAGATAATAAACGTCCTAAAATATGGAAAATCCCATGAAAGTGATCTGCGTTTTGGCTAACTAAATAGGCTAAATCCGTGTTGTCAAGGAGGTTTTATTAAGGCCAGTGAAAGCTTAAATTACCAGAGCATATCGCCGCCCAAATTTCGTGTTGGTTCAAATTCTCAGGTGATTCGATTCTTTGCAGTGCAGGCAATTGAACCCCTTTTTGGCTTATTGATCAAATTGATTTCGTGTCATGAAATTGTCGACGGAGAGCGGACTCCCATCAGGCATTGATAAAAAATAAACTCTATAATAAAAAAAAAGAAACAAAACCAAAAAAGGGAAGAAAAAAAACGAAAAGGAAAAAGAATGTAAGAGAAAAAGAAAGCATTGTTTCCCGCACTGCCGCGCAGTCTTTTGATATTTTTTTTAAGTAGCAAGATGGTGAAAACTTCCTTTCATTGTGCACAAGTATGATGCTCAAAATTGCACCTTTTGGGCTTTTTTTAGTTTTGTGAACATTTATTTATAAATAATGCCTTTTACAGATAAAGACGGCCGATGGACAGGTAATTAGTGACCCCCACAAACACCAGTATTATCACACACATTTTATTTCATTGCAGTGCCGAAGGTTTTATCTTCAATTATTTGTTAGTTAGCTTTCAGAGTGGTTCTTATAAGTTTTCTGCAGTTTTTCTTCTTTCAGTTTAATGACTGCCAGCTCTCTTACTGTTTTGTATAAACTATATTCTCTCAGTCTGTATCGATGCTTTAAATATTGCGCTTAAAGGCTTTGTTTCTGTGATTGGTAATTCAGTTCATTGGTATTTCATTGAATTTGTTTGTCAGTTATTTAACGTTAAAATGATGTTGGGGGTATCCTTGAGACAATTTTCAGGCAGGGTTAAGTGAGGGATGGGATACGCACATATAAACATTAAAATTTGATACAAAGGACAAAACTTCGTACGACTTAGGTACGTTGCGAACGGGGTGAGACGCTTTGGTCCATGGGGTTTCAGTGTGTTGGGACCCAAAGAAAAGACATTTACAATGAACGCTGAATTTGTTTTGGATGAACAGACCTACTGGTGTAATAAATTAAGTGCGAAATGACACTCGAGCGATTGTCATGATCGCACGAGCCGTGCAAAAAGGTTCTCTATTCAAGGTGTGCAGATAATTAATGCACAGGACATGCCGTGATAAATTAACCTCCTAAATTCACGTGTTCTGTATGATTTGAAATGGGTACACTTCTGAAATAGACATTTTTGCATATTTGTTTTTTTCCCAGAAGATCAGAAATTTTTTGTTCATATTCATGTTAATCTAATTGTCCAAGTTTGGGAAAAAAAAAAAAAATTATTTGTTCATTTATTTAGATTATTATTTGGCTTTTTTTTTGTAAAAGTTGCATGAATTTTTGGCAGTACCTTCTTTCAAGCCCATGTGACGTTAAATACCATTTAGGTGATAAAACAGGAAAAGAGCTGAAATCGAAATTACTCAATTTATTTTTATTTGTTTGTTTAAATTTGTCGTTTCTCTGCAGTCGGTGTTTTTTCTGAGAAATGCCGCATATAATTTTCTTTATTAAACGCGTTTTCCTGATATTATGAAGAATACTTTGTAGAAGTTTTGATCGTTTCAGTTGCACTTTTGCTTTACTTGTTGTATTAGTGTTAGCACGAATCAAAGTATATAGTTAAATCCCCCAACCACCCCACTCCCTCCGCCCATACCGCCCTTTGTGTAATATGGGGTTAGGGGCTATGCAGTGCTGGGCGTAATTGGAAAATTTGGTCGTGAAATCGCCTCGTGATTGGTGACGTCACTTTCCCGGAATTGACGCCATGTTGGATGTTTGCACATTGTCTTAATGGATTTTATTTTCGGATTTGAAGTATTAGTTTAGAAATAACACTTCTTATTGTGTGCCTTGTTTAAATGGTATTACCTATTTCACCGCTTCTTATGAAAAGTGTTTTGTGAGTAAATTTCGGTTTGTGAATGCTTGGGTTGTAATGCTGAGTTAAGATCTGGGCAGTGAAAGCTGCCACGAGTATGCAATTAAGGAAAACATGGCTTTATAGGACCGTATTACTCAGCATGCAATTTATTATACAGCGAATGTAAAACATGCTTTGCCGGTAAATGGTGGTTTTCGGAAGGTCAACAAGGGTTTTGGTTATGTATATTGGTCAGGAGTACAAATTTCGATGACAGCTTACTAAACCAAAATAATACTTTCACTGATTTTGAATGCATTATGTTCCGATAAACAAATTTCTAATATATGTATCATGAAACTTGTGCAGTCTGACGAGAAGTTCTTGCAATATCTGAATTTTCGTTTTTTTTTTTTGTTTTTTTTTTTGCAAAAAGAACAAAAGGGCATGGTTTTCAAATCTGCTTCTTTGTCGCCACGTAGGTGTTCTGTCGACGATTGGTGCGCTGAATCGCGAGAGTATATCGCAGCACGAGTTAACCATCATGGTGCGCGACGACCAGGGCGTCAAGTCGAAGCGCAGCCTGGCCCGCGTCAAGGTGCTCGTCGATGACTATAACGACCACGCGCCGGAGTTCCTGGCCGATCGCTTTGAGGGCGCTGTTTACGAGACAGCTGCCATGGGGACGATCGTGGTCAAGGTGACGGCAATGGACAGAGATCATGGACGAAACGCAGAGCTCACATACAGGATCATCTCAGGCAAGTTGTTTCTTATACGTAGTTTTTGTAAACCTCATGCTGGGTGAGTAATAGCCGCAAAGTAAGGGGCATAGTTTCTAGTGCACCGTTGAGGTCAATTTCAAGGTCAGTTTCAAGGACGCGTCATTTGTAAGAGATATTCCAGATCAAAAAGAAAAGAACGGTGAGGTATTTTAGTTGATATGATGGGAGCAAAGGTAAATGTAGAAAGATGTTAATTGTTTGGTCGGAAGGCACTGGTGTCTGCATTTTGTACTTGCAGCTATGTGTAATGCATCGACGAATGTTTCTGTCTTCGCTGTAAGGTAATGAAGTGGAAAAATAATGACAGAGAATAAGGTAGAGAAACGACTTTTGAATATCATTTAATGTAACATGTATTGGGGTTATATTCGAACCGATTAATTCATGACAGTGTCTTTATATGGTTTGTCAACATCTTAAATGTCAACATTTTGGCAAAAAAAGAGTGTTAAAACCGGTTTGCCTTGGCACGCGATAAAGCACTGATATGTCATTAATAATGAGACTGGATGGCTGGTCTAAACTGTATATATAAAAAAAGGGTCGAATCTTCAGGTGCGTTATCGGTGAAGTGGTCGCATGATTTCATTCGGTCATTGAACGCAAGTGAAAATCGATGGTAGGAAAAAAAAACTCGTGCAATTTGTTTTAAACAGGTTTGCGAGTTTTGACACACTGGCGATATATGCTTGAAGAGATATGTCGTGTCGATAAAATTTGGCAGATATCTGCCCATGAGGCAGGTTGTCTGGGGCAGCGATTACATGACACATGCTTTTGAAAGCCGTGCACTTCAAAGCAGCTGCTTGTTTTTTCGCCCATGACCAGTAAAATTGCTTCGAGATTCCTATGTAGACAGTAGAGTTGTAAATGCCACGTGATTACATTTTAAAATCCTTCTATATGTGAGGGGCCCTTCGCGTGGATGAATGGCATGCGTCTGTATCTGTAGGCGGTTTATGTATCTGCTATGATCGAGATTTTAACATTATCGAATTCACTGGTTTTTTAGCCATAAATTACACTCCAGCCCACTCCCAACAAACAATATGTGTTGAGCACATATTCAACGCGTTGGAATAATTTCTTTTCTTTTTTCCAATTTCGGTAATCGTTTCGGCGTTGGCTTGAGTGGTCGAGACAGATTGATAAACATAGGAATTCTGTATAACTATCGTCTGTCTATGGTATGTCTGTTTTTCTACTGTATCATTAAAGACTTTAAATTTTCGCCTTTTCAGTTCGTGGTTTAATTGATAGCCTCATCTGCCTGGTGTACCATCTCTTATTCACGTGTTGTCGTTTCTTCCCATGTATTCCAGATTCACCAGCTCCCCCCTCCCACTTCCCACCCCCCCCCCCCGTCTGCAGATTTGCTGTTCCAAAAGTGTATACTCTTCTTGTTTCATGTTATGAACCAATAACGTAAAGTGTCATGAAAACTGAGATCTGTTGAGTAAAAGATGTCGATTTTGGGGGTTGTGAAATTATTAAAACAATTAAGGCCCATTGCTGACCGCCAATCCACCCGGAACACCATACGGCTCGTAAATTCTGACAACAGAGTCGCTACTTGTCATGCTTTATTCCGTCCGGTGATACTCTGTTTTACTTGGTGGCTAGCCATACCTTTTGCCAATTTGACATTTATTGTTTACATGCCCGGTGACAGTGAGCCGTCCCTCATCTTGTATCAATGGAATCTTTGCCAATTTCATGCATAGCTCTTATGCCTTTTCATGTCAGCGGCGGTTACCGTTTGGATGATAGGCATATGGTAGAATTAAGTTATTAAATGTGGCATCTCGATTTTATCTACCTGTGACAAAGACCTTGAGCAAGAATGGCCACTGTTGGCGTGTGTTAGCTGCCCTCGGCCAAAATTTTCAATTTTTTTCACCAGTTATCAACGTTTCTGTTGTCTTGTGTTATCCGTGACAGGAACAATATATTGATAAATTCAAGATAATGTCCGAATTATTTTCGTGACGGAGAAAGACAAGTCCGTAGAATCAGGGACGCGACGTGGTTGTCCACGTGAATGCTGTTTGCAAAATTTGTGCAGATCTTCTACACCAACATACACACGACGCCAGCACCATCTGCTCCCACTCCCCGCATAATTGAACCTGTGAGGCGTGTATTTGGTTTGGTAAATTGGATGTACTTTGAACAGTCTGCTTGTGACGGTGCTTTGAATTCTTTGATTTTCATCGGTGGACTTTGGTTACATGGAAAATTGTTGATTATCTTTAGTGTGAACCGTTTCTGGCCAATGTTTAAAGCGCATTTTGAATGTTTGTTTTAAAAAATTATAAGTTCTGTTAGTGAATTCCGTTTGATGAAGCAGGGCTTATTTCGATGCGTAGCTTTCTCTCTTGAACCAATGGGATTTTTTTAAGGTTGTGATAAAGTGATTTTCCTACTGCCTTGTCTATGCTGTGGTTAAGATATATCACTTCATAAATGAAGAAATAAAACATGCAGTGGATATAACTGTAGTCTGTTACAAAAACGCCACCTCTCAGTTCTGAAAAGAAGTCTCGGTGTTTTATAAATATCCTTCATAATGGAAAGACTAAGTGGTCGACTAAAGTATAAGCAGAAGATGGGCCATCCTTCTTTGCAAAACAACTGCAGTTCATGGTGTCAGGTTTCTATGCCGACGCAAGCAGCTAAGAAAAACGAAGTCCCACGCAAGGCCTTGGAATCTGATACTTAAAAGTCATTAAGAATTAAAAACCTTGAAATAACATTCGTACAATAATAAAGACAATACTTTAATTTTCAGTCGCACACATTCAGGAAGCAGAAGGGTTTTTGGCGCCGTTGAATTCTCCTATAAAATAAAATAAAGGTTACGAAAAACTTGCGATAAAAGCGAGCTTTCATAAAAGCACACACACATACACACACACGAAAAAAAAAAAAAAAACGAAAATAATGTGCCTGTCAAGTTCGCCAATTATTATACGCAAGAAATATGTAATTAAGAAGATTGAGCGGGTGTTACATTTTAAAATGCGCGAGTTTTTTATCACTGAAGAAAACTGTGTGAGGAATAAAACAGGGAGGAATTTAAAATGATAATTTTTAATGAGTTATTGCTATTATAGGTTGCAAAAAAAAAATAAAAAAAATTACATGTTATTTATCAACACTTTATTTCCTATTACTTATTCATTATGATTTCCTCTTCTGTTCATTACTTGTTAAGCAAGAACCATCAGTGTCAAAAGTTGCCCTGTGGCTTACGATTAATTACTTTTCACGTTACCATTCAGCTATTTTTTCATTGTTACATTTCCATACAGAGGCGTCATGCCAGTAACAAAACACAAACTTAAGCCTCAGCTGTCTCAAAATTTTGCATTAAAATGTTTAAATATGTATTTTTTTTCTAAAGCAAAGTAGCTATAAAGCATATAATGATGTTTAAGTCACCTCTTAGTTTTCTAAAGTGCTTTGAAAAAGTGCTGTGTCGTTGAGAAGGGTGCTCAAAAGAGACCTAAGGTAGTATGGTTCCCGGCAGACATGGGGGTGGATTCTACAGAGGAAGGTTTGTTTCTGAAGCTCGTGAAGTAGTTTGGATGCAGTACTTACACTTTCCATGACCTTAACGAACATTGAAAGGACCTTGTAATGGTTTAATATAGTCACAAGCTACCTCCAGCAGCGTTTTTAAATGTGAGGAGCTTTGTACTTATTGTGGGAGGCATTTTAACCTGTAGTGTTATTCAGGTATTAAATGGGTGGTCTGTTCTTTGCTTATAAAATTTACCCACCACAGTATTGGAAATTACTGGGGTCTTTTCAGTGGGGAGGGGGGGGGGTGGGAGGGGGGTTGCCGGTTCTCGTATTTCGGCTTCTTTTGTGGCGATTTTTGCCTTTTGTTTGTGTGTACCAAGTACAACAGTAGGCTGCTCAATATAAGCATGCAACGAGTGTCTGATAACATTAATAGATAAAAGTAACCGATATATTTCCTCTTTTTCGACTTTCCATTGTTCTTGAAATTATTACCGTAGGTTGGCTCTTATGCAATAAAAGCTTTTTAAATTGCTGCAAAAACCTTCGGCAAAATGGCGCATTGTCTAAAATGTTAACGTATAAAAAGTGACTTAAATTTCAAATTTCCGTCGAGAACAAAAGGATGAGAATTTCTTGTTGTAAAATTAATTTAATGCAGCGCTTTTGATTGGAGACGGTTAAGATGACAGACTTATGCTTTACCCCTAGGAGGAAATGTAACTTTTCTCGTCTCTGTTTATAGAAGCGCTGTGACAAATGAGAAAAAAAAACAACTGAAATATTTCCGCCAAGGTTCCTAACCCCCCTTTGTGTTAATTTTTAAAATTAACGGGGTCTGTGCTATACGCCGGTTATTGAATACAATGTTTCGCCATTTCATGCAATAGATCAACCCTTGTATAGAATCTTTAGTTTAAAATTGTCATAACCGTGCATTATCAGGTTATAAACATACATTAGCAAATAAAGGAAGTGAACAGAAAATCCATGGCGCGACAGGCGACGCAGAAAGCTAAAATACTTAGTTAAACATATGATAGTTCATTGGTTTGATATGTATTTTCTCATTTCATTTCAAGAGCTTGAGCTCCCAGTGGGACACCAATCTCAAAGGGCAAGTGGAGATAAAAAAATAAGGTTATTTCTCATGTAAATCGAGATGCCCAAGGTGGAAAGTTATGCGCGCAGTAAAATGTTTGAAAGCGTACTGAAGCAAGAGAAAATTAACATGGAAATAATAGAGTGTGCATTAAACCATTTAGAAAAAGCGTTTTATGTTAACAGGAAAAGTTATTAATTATGATCATATCTGGACCCGCAGCCGCAAGTAAAACGTTCACATGGATTTGCTTGTCTGTGGTTCGAAAAATTAAGCGTTGTCCTCATAGAAGTGCCATCTGTGGCCAGGGGCTTTACTTTTTTTGCTAACAGAGAGAAGGAATTGTGGGCATGCTTCTTCAACTTTGGTTTTTGGATTCTGTGTACTGGTAGGGGATCGGGGTTTGGGAGGGGGTGGGGGGTAAGGGCATATGCGGTGTAAAAAGGCAAATTTGAGTTCACTAAATCTGAATAAGTCGCAACCTGATTTACTGCTTCAGAGTGTGTTCCGTAATCCTTCGTAATTAAAGGATTAGAAGTAGTCTTTCTTACTTCTAATCATCTGCATCATTCAAATTTCGATGATAGAGAAAAAGTTATGAATGGTGATTAGAATTGTGTCAACATTATTATTCCTGAAAAACGGGGTTGAAAATTGATACGTTAAAATTATTAAAACAGCTTAGTTGTACACCTGAAAAGCACGTGGCTGAAAAATGAGTTCATGAGTGCAAGAATCCGAGAACGCACTCTCTAGAATTCACATTGCGTGATTCTCGATTTTGATAGAGGGTATTCTGAGGTTCAGTATGCAATCTTAAGAAAATATACGTAATTCCCATCTGACGAGCGATAATGTAATATAACTTCATGTAAAAGTACATGTACGGTAGTTGTGAACAGTGAAATATGTTGTCATAGTAGTTACGATAACATGGTCGGGGAATAAAATTACAGACAGGGTCAAGGGTTTGTCAACATTTACGTACGCGCAGAGATATGTTTTTACAGTCGTTCACCTTTCTAATTTTTAATGATTTCGAATTCATTTCATGATTTTGTCGAGACAGGAAAATTTAATATACTGCATATCAAGATTTTAGGTTAAACGGTAACTGAATCTTAAAGTGTTATGGGTACATTTTTATTGCTTTATGGTTTCAGAGCGCGCACAGTATTTTCCACGTGACCAATCTTTGAAAGTTACTTCTAGTATTTTATGACAGTCTGCACGTTTGCCTAATCCACTGAAATGCTTGACGCCATAAGTGCATTAATACAGGCATTAAAAAGAAGAGCATGAGAGAGAAGAGAGTTTGGAATTGGGGCGGGGGAGATGGGGTGGGAGAGGCCAGCGGCTCTCTGAACACGTCACACATGGGACTTCAAACGTTTAGTTTAATTATCAAAAAGAATTCCTTCATTATGTAATCGGTAAAGTAGTTTAAACGCGATGATTCCAAACTATGGCTAATTTCAAGGGAACAAAACATGACATTTCCTGATTGAAACCCAATGTACCGTCAGTGCAAACACTTGAATACACGGTACAGAAGGAACTGGTGTCTGAATTTTAGCCACCTGTCCCATTTAGATCGTATGTTTATGAACAGCCACAATAACGAGATTGTTTCATGATCTCCTCGTGTCATACACTCTGCTGACAGTGGAAATAAATCAAGTGTGTATTGTAGGAGCCGGTGACAAGTATAAGCAGACTTGACCCCTTATGCGGAGAAAAAGACGCTTTCCGTGTAATTTCATGTGTTATATTGCATTTTCTAAATTTTGAGGGGAGAGGGCAGTGATGTTTTTAGCTGATATAGTTGGGGAGAATCTTCAATATAGTCTTTGACATTTGAACTTTTGGCGAAATTTTTATGTATATATATATTTTTTTCAAGAAATAAATAAATATTTTGGTAATATACTTCTAGCTGTATTCCAAAAGGAAGAAATGTTTATTGTGATAGTCTCACTAATCGTATCGCCCTTAATCAATTACCCTAAAAGTACAGTGCACACATTTTGTCACGTAAACAATTCATGAGTTGACTAGTTTGGTGTGTAGTTTTTTAAGGAGTTGTGCAGGGCTCTTACAGTGGGTTAGGTTAAATAAGATACAGGACCCATATAGATATTTGTGACTGGGGCGTTACTGTAGACACTGTGCTTGGTTGGTCATAGTGTAGATGAGTTGAATGTACATTACTGTACGTCGCATAAATCAGGTAAATGAGATTGGTAGTAAAATACTCGATAAAAATAATTGCCGAGGCCCTTTTGTCCAATATTTCATTCGGACCTGTTATGCCCCGGACCCTTACGCCCAAGGCTGTTATGTCCCGGATTCGATGCTTGCCATGCATACTTCAATATAAGTTTAAGTGGTTTTCTCACATATGGCTGTGCTCACGATCACAATGAAATGTAATTGCAACATAAACGCTAGATAGGAGTGCATAAAACACAGGTTTTTGAACTGAATATAACTGCCGTTTCTTTTCTATAGCTTTAGTGGAATATTGTATTGTATAAATTTGTCTGTTACTTTTTTGTCTTGACACATGAGTGGGAGTACTGATCTGTTGTTCAACAGCCAACAACCAACCTCTGCGGCGCTTTGGTCTGTTGTGCATAACACTTTTTTTACTCGGCAGACCGACTGAGCATTCCAAGAAAATAGTACTCGTAATGCGATGGAATACTTGTTAAAAATAGGCATCCGCTTTGTGTTTATACATAACAATAGATCTCGCAGAGGTCAACTGTTTATAACAACGAGTTAAGAGTTGCAGAAGAAGCACATGGTTTTGTTTTGGTAGTTTATGATTGACAGCATCTATGAATGGAACGGTTCAGAACTACTTTTTTGTGTTACCGTAATTTCACAAATACCGCCCTTCAGCATATAAGCGGTGTTCGGGCTGTATCTTCGAAACTAAATTTCATATACATAGAGCACATAGTAAAGGTGTGCAAAGTCATATTTTTATTGGTATTAATAAAAATTGTCAGAATGACCGCATTTTTTTGTATTAATGAAACTTACCGTATTTTCGGCGTCGTGTCTAGGCTAGATCTCAACAACTATTAATTGGATTATTTTGAAATTTCATACATGGACAGAACACATATTGAAGATGTGCAAATCGTATTTTTATTCCGATTCACAGTAAAATTGTCAAATTTTTTCGATTATCAGAAGTGGGCGTATTTTCGACGTCGTGTCCAGCTTAGATCTCCAGAACTATTACTTGAATTGTTTTGAAATTCCACATGCGGGTAGAGCACATGTTGAAGGTGTGCAATGCCTGTTTTTATTCCGATTCATGAAAAACTGTCAAAATACAGTATTTTAAAAATAATAAAACTTAGCATTAATGCAATGTTGTCCGCGTAATGAGAAACATCGTGTCCGGGCTTTATCTCTGAACCCATGGGTCGGATTGTTTTAGAATTTCACATACGGATAGAGCACATATTGAAGGTGTGCAACGTCTTGTTTTTGTTCGGAATCGTGATAAATCTCAACATGACAATATTTTGAAATTTAGTAAAACGTAGCGTTCATATAATTTTGTCCGCGTAATGAAACTTCTTGTCCGGGTTTTATCGCCGATACTATAGGTAGGGTCGTTTATTTTGAAATTTTATGGACGGATAAAACATACGTGGAATGTCTGCAGAGTCATTTTATTCGGATCCATGATATAGTGACAAAACGAATGATTTTTGTTCACATATTTCAGATGTGCTATGTCGTATTTTTGTTTGGAGTCAGGAAAAATTGTAAAAATGACAGTATTTTAAAATTTGGTGAAACTTCGCGTTTGATGTAATTTTGTCTACGAAGCTGAATGTGTCTTCCAGGCTGTGTCTCTAAAAGTATTTTTCTGATTTCTTTAAAATTTCTCACACGAATAAAAACAGATATTGAAAATTGCCAGAATGTCTTTTATATATATATATATATATATATATATATATATATATATATATATATATATATATATATATATATATATATATATATATATAAAACTGTTCGAATTATGAAAAACGTGATGAAAGTGGCAGTAGTATGGCACTTCGCAAACAGACTTTAGGCACCGATTTCATTGGTCATCTGCGTTACATGGGGGATCTATCTCTCTGTAGTTTATTAGTGTTTATCAAGTGATTATTAGTGATGAAAGATCTAAGTATGCCACCTCATTGCAGATTCAGATTCAAAGTTGGTGAGATTTAGATCACCAAGAATTTTTTTAAATTGTTACGAGCGTAAAGTTGGAGAAAAGCCATTCGAGTGGATGTGGTTTGGATCTCCAAATCTTTTAAAATGATTACGGACAAATAGTTGGGAGAAAATAATCCATTCATTCACTGTATTCAAAGAAGGGGGTGGGGGGATTCCTGAATTGGCCAGTGTTACTTAGGCTGGACAGTAAGTTGTATGGTGTGTCCTTGCAGAAAACAAATGGGAATTTGATGACCGTTTTTCATGCGTAGATCTTGCATTAATAATATTTATAAATATGTGTAAAAGATATTTATCTTCAGAATGATGGGTACATAATGCTTGGGGGGTCAAAATCACATTTTAAATGAAAAATGACCTTTGATGTTTGGCAGATTTTAAACACCATGCGCTGGCTCAGTCCTCAAGTGCCCAATTAACTCTTGAAATGTTTTAATATTATAAGGTCATCGCAGTGACAACATGGGGGTATGTCTGTGTTTCAGTCAAACATACTACTATTCAAGGTACAACTTGTGACTTGGTCGCACGCCGTCGGGTCACCACTCGGTGCAAAAAATATAGCCATTTCGCGAGACAAAAAAAAGCACATTTCATGCTTAATAATGAAACGCATACAAAGCTACAGTGCGGACACTCCTCATGTGTTAAAACGCAATATTGTATGAAATCATCGAATGGCGCCCGCTTCATTTTACCTCCCGTATGGAATGTAATTATTGTTACTCATGTGAACATTGATGTTTATCATTGCACTGGTTTGACATGACATATTATCCCCCTTTTCTGTGGTTAATTGTTTCTCCTTTTAAGCGCGCAATTGATTTGACTAGTAACTTGCATAAATGGGTACGTTAGATAAGACTCAGCTTGCGATAGCTTGGCCATTGTGGAGATCTTTGTGTCTAGAAATTTTTTCTTTGAAAATTGTAATAGTATTATGAGAAAAAATTGGCTGTGCGCAAAATGTGTCAAATCGTGAATTTTTAGCGGCAGGAACTACTAACATCCAACTCTCATCTTGACATCCGAAAATGTTTATGGTCTTTTCCGTTATAGAAAGTGGAAGGTACATTAGGGTACTTTTTAACCTAGCCGACTTTGTTGGACTGGGTTAGTCTCATCACTATAGGCGGCTTGAATGTGTGTGCATATGGACGTATGTTAAACTATTTTTCTTTAAAATGCTACTCCTCCTACAGTTTTGCTCCAATCGTTTTGATATTACGCAGGAATGTTTCCTAGGTGAACCCCCACCTGGCTATTGCTTTTTTTAACGATTGACGAAAAAACTGACAAAATGGCGGCACTTTTTGTGCTCGTTTTGACCCATTTTTAAAATGCCACGCCTCCAACAGTTTTACTCCAATCGTTTAGGTGTTACGCAGGGATGCTCCCCAGGGGTCCGCCTACCAGGCCGAAAACTGCCGAAATGGCGGAACCTTGAAGTTTGGCAAAAACTGGAATAAATGGTAGTAAATAACTGAATTGTCAAACCATTCATTTCTCTCAGTCTTTTTCAAATAGTTGTAAAATTTCGATTGAAAGTTTCTTAGGTGCTTCTGCACCTGGACTTTTGTTTTTTTTTTTCGCAAATGACAAAAAAATGCCGAAATGGTGGAATTTAAATTTTTTTGTAAAATTGTGTAAATGTCGGTAAATACATGAATCGTCTAAACCCAACCCCTCCAACACTCCTTTTCGGGTAGCTTCCGAATTCGAATTAAATGCATTTTGCATAGTTCATTTTTTTTTTTTGCATAACAGTATTCGTTTCAGAGTTTTTCTCTCTTTCCTTGTTTGGTAACTCGACTGGGTCATGTCCTTGGACAGGCTTGTTTAATTTTAAGCCTTTTTTGTGTGCTCAGTGGCAGTTATCTAAAAGCCCGATTCGTTCTTGCCCTTTGCATATTTCCTTTGAATAGTAAAGTAGCTTTTATTGATTTAATGAAAGGCTTCTTTCGAGTATCCTTCAGTTTCTGAGAAATTTGGTTGCGTAATGTGGCCACTGACCTGTTCAAGAAACTCGGCCCTTTTAAAGTATAATGTAAACTCTTTCTGTGATTGATGTGTTAAGCCTGTGGCAAATTACTGCTAGTTTTTTTTCCTACCCATTTTGTCTCGAAAGCCCTCAGGATTCCATTTAAAATGAGACACTACTTGAATCATACTGACAAATCCTGAATAATTTAGAAGGATTTGTAAAATAAAAGTTGCTGTTTAATTTAACTGTTTGAATCATGCAAAAGTGCGTTTGATGAGGTTTCACAAATGAAATATTCATAGTATATGAGTAATATGTTTGCTATTCTCGACAGGAGAAAAAACGGACATGCCTCAAACTGATATATTTCCACAGCTGCAAACCGCAAGTGACAACAATAATTTGAATTCAAGGGAAACTGTGGAAAAAGATTCCACTTGTGTGAATTTCTGCGTGCCTATTTTATAAAGAGGTGACTGTTTCTGTTCACAGGAAATATTGGCAACGCTTTCACCATAGATGATCGCCTCGGCGATATAGCAGTGTCAAAGGCGCTGGACCGCCACGTGCACGCCACGTACAGCCTCACCGTGCAGGCCATAGATGGCGGTACGCCGTCGCTCAGCGCCACCACTACTGTTACTATCAACGTCACCGTGTCCGACAACGCTGCTCCCAAGTTCAAGTAATTGCAGTCAATTCCTGTTATCAGCTACATTTGTTGAGTGTACAGGAATTCATGGTGGTTGAATACAAAGTATGGGGGTTTAGAAAGAACATAAACTGTAAATTACTTACTTTTAATTTGCAAATTGCACCATAATAAAATGAAGTAGTTAAAATGAGTGAGTAAAGTGACACATTTATAACTAGTAGCATATTCGCTTTGTAGGGTCAGGGAGTACACAACGGAAATAGAAGAAAACAGACCGGAAGTGACATTCATCACCGCCGTCACCGCCACCAGCAAATCGTCAGTCGTATACGAGATCACCCATGGCAACGAGGACAGTAGTTTCCTTATCAACCCAAGCTCCGGCGTCATCAAATCAAACAAGCAGTTCGATTTCGAGAAACAAGAATTCTACAATCTCACGGTGACTGCTAGAAATGTTGTCAACTCCTACGCAGAGGTCAGCGTTCTTGTGCATATCATTGATATGAATGACTACGCTCCAGTGTTCAGTCAGCTCACCTATTCGGGTAACATAAGCGAAGCGGCGTCACCGGGGAGCGTTGTGCTTGACGGCGAATCCTCCCCATTAGTTATCAAAGCCACGGATTTAGATTCAGATCGCAACTCTTTACTCTCGTACAGTATTGTTGAGAAAGAAGCTGAGAATCTGTTCGAAATCGATCCCAACACTGGTGCCGTGAAGATCCGAAACTCACTGGACCATGAGGAGTCTCATGAGTACACGTTCCAGGTCCAGGTCAAAGATCAGGGAGTTCCTTGCCGCAGTGCAGAAGTGGCTGCTTTAGTTGTTGTTCATGTATCCGATATCAACGATTCTCCCCCGATGTTCGACCAGTCGGCGTATGAAGCGACCATTCTACTGCCGACATACACCGATGTGCTGGTCATTGGAACATCAGCCACGGACGCCGATTCACCAATCAACGGCCAGCTGACATACAGCCTTGCAAGCGGCAACAGCGAAGGCCATTTTAAGATTGATTCCCACACTGGCGATATCACCGTAGCAAAAGCGACAGACATGCTTGATGAGTATGAACTTACGGTCAAGGTCACTGATGGAGTGTTCGAGAGTACCTGCTCGGTCAGCGTACGCGTTGATCTTACACAGAACCGTGGTCTTGTGTTTACACAGGAGCAATACACCGCTACCGTTGTTGAAAACTCGACGACCACGGAAAGAGTGACCGTTGTTCAAGCCCGCGGCCACGACTTGAATGAGCATCTCACGTTTTCAATTCTTAATCCTAGCGACATGTTTCAGATTGGTGAAACGTCGGGTGTGATTCAAAGTACAGGGATGCCGTTTGATCGAGAAATTCAGGTATTGACAAGGGGAAAAACTCACAATGAATAAGATCTCGAAAAGATCCCACTTATAATTAAGGGAAACTGAAAAAAGAGTATCCTGTGTTTCATTATCTGCCTTGTTTGGCATTCAAACGAATGTACTTCTCACACTTTAAAAAGTTTCAATTCCACCCTGTATATTACACTCTAACTGGTACTAATGGTCGTTTTCATCCGCCTGTTTTCAGGATTTCTACACGCTTGTGGTGGAGGTACGCGATGGGCGGGAGCCGCCGCGCCTTGCGCATGCGCTCGTGCAAGTACACGTGACCGATATCAATGACAACTGGCCGGTGTTTGTCAGGCAGCCCTACTACACCGTCGTGTCGCTGGACGCTCGCAGTGGCGATGTCGTCAGACAGGTAGGGCAAGGAAGAGTCGCGTGTTAGACAGCTGTGTAGCTACGAGCCCTACGAGGTTTTAAAATCAGTAAAATACGAAGGCTTTTCGTTGCATAATTATTCAGGATTTTATATTATTTTACACACCTTTGAACTTATTTTTAATGTATGCTCCGAAAGTCATTTTAATCACTGCGAGAGAACGCGAACGAATTTCCACCATTCTGTGTTTTCGATGTAGCACTGTAAAAAACAGTCCTATTTTAAATCAAATCACTGCCGACCTGCCTAGTTCACAAGTATTCAGAAGCACAGACTAAGACAAATATAAAATACAAAATGCAAAAACATAGATATTCTTATGTCCCGTAATTATTTAAAAAAATTGTGACAAACCTTTGGCCAATGTTTATGGGAAAATATCACAATAATGAAACAGTTCTTGTATGTATGTGGTTTAAAAGCTGTTGAAATGAAGACGCCGTGTTTCAGGTGTACGCGATCGATCGTGACACAGGAGAAAATGGAAGCATCACTTATTCAATCAGAGGCAGCACGAGCAAATTCCTTATTGATGAGACAACGGGCACGATTTTTGTCAAGGCTGGCTTCTCAAGTGCAGATGAGAACCAGCAATTTATTCTCACTGTCCAAGCTACTGACATGGGTAAATAGATTAGAGTGTATTTTCGGGTCTTATTTAGTTCATGTAATCGCTCGCCTGGTGCATTTTTTTTTACTGGAATTTCAAGGTTGATCGATTGCTTTTGTGGAAATGAGAAGCGGTGTAAATGCGGAGAAAGCTATTAATTCATGTGAAGGGTTGTTGCTGGTTTGTGTACATGCACTTGAAGTAAACCTCTTATGTGCATAAATAAGCCTTCATATTAAAGAGAAGTAACAAAAAAAAAGTTAGTCACGCAGAATTGACAGTCTGAGTAGTCCTAAAGGTCATCATTTCCAAGCAGATAAATTTATCACAGTTTTCAATGTATTTAAGACTTAACTTAAATGTTAAGGTTCAAAATATATCCTAAAGGAGCTATAATAATATTATAAACTATAAATGGTCGGACCATATTGTTTTCGGCCGTATTGTATTATGCATCGATTAAACTCAGTAACTCTAACTAAAAGATATCTACTTAGGTTACAACTCAATTAAATAAGCATATAGCCCGTAATAATTAAACAGTAAATAAAGAAAGAATGCTATTAATGTTTAGGAACTAAGGAAATAAACACACACATATTTCCTGCGTATGGAATAAGTAATTTGAATCACTTTATCTTAGGCTGTTTGTCCCAGGAATTGTTGCCCTCATTAACCAATTCTGAGTCGATATGTCGGTGTTATTTCTTTGCACAGGCTACGAGCAACACAGCACGAGAGTGGAGGTGCGAATCACAGTCAAAAACAAAAACACGCCCGTCTTTGCCGAACAGTTCTATTCTGTCGAGGTGCCAGAGGACATTGAGCTCGGCTCGGCAATCTTGGATGTCGAAGCTGAGAGTCCCACGGGAAGGAAATTGATCTATTCCATATCTGAAGGCAACGTGTATGGCGAGTTTGACATACAGTTTGATATAGGTAAATTATTCAGTGTATGATTAGTTTGATATAGTTTCCCTAATTTTGTCGAGAATTCATAGAATTTGCAAGGGACGTTCCTGTGGAATTACAGAAGGAATCTGTAAACGCCGTTACTTTCGTGCTTTGGAACTAGCTCATGATTGTGGCAAGGAAATGTTGTCACTATTTTTATAAAGTTATTTATGTAGTCACTTTCTGTAAATAATCAGTTTTTTATAATTAGTTTTGTTGAACTCCACACCGACAAAGCATCGGATTTTCGATTAATTTTTTGTTTGGGGAAATACTGTCGGAAGTTAGCGCTGTTATTTGTTTAAGCGAAAGTAATGTGGTTCATTGTTACAATCATAATGCGCGCTTTTGTTAGCTAGGGTTGTTTCGGCATGCATTCCCCGGCTGACACAATAGAGTGCTTGATTTAACAGCCCCTAATATAGTGTGATGGTCAGGTCGGATTTCTGCATGCAGATTGCATAACAAATTAACTTTCGACACCTTGTTTCACGCCTTCCCCCTTCCGAACCGCAGTGATTTTGTTTTAGAGTAACACTTGTGTGTGTTCGTTAGAAGGGAATGCAAAATACAAAAGTAAAAGCTATCGTTTCCGGTCACTTCAGGTAGCGGATACAGAAATTCAAACTTAACGAAAGCATTTTTTTTACAGATTTAAGTGGCATTTGTTTTCTTCTGAGAACAAATGGTAATTTCCCGAGATTTTTTCGTTAAAATGATTTTTTTTTATTTTAAACCGTGATAGGCTTTGGGGTATTTTGTGACATTTTGTAAATATTGTACATTTTGCGTTTTTTCAAATAAAGAAATGAATCAGAATCGGTGCAGATCAACTTTGTTCCTTCCATGCTAGCAACTTTTCTGTAGAATTTTGAGCATTTCAGATGTGCTTCTTAAAATTAACTTCTTCAATTTAAAAGTGTTGCTTCTTTTACGATTCTGTTTCCCTTTAATCAGACATGGCAGTACTTGGACCATGTAAGTATCTAATGTAACATAAGTACTAAATAAGTATCTCTTCAGTACTGTGTAAGAACAAACCTGCAAAAGTCAAGACTTCGCTTTGTGATGCTGGAGAAAAATCGCAAAGTGACAAGACTTGTTTCACTGTCGGTCTTGTTTTCAATTTGCGCTGACCGTTTCTATTGCGTCTGTAGCTGTATAAATCAATGCAAGATAAAATCCGACATTGGCAAATGGGCAATAGCTCTTATCATATTAAGTAATTTCCGTCTTCCAGTTCACAAGTTTCTGTGAAATTCGAATGGGATATTGAATAATTGAAATAAAGTAGAGGTTGGGGGGGGGGGGGGGGGGGCTCATAAAATAAGTGTCCAGATTAAACTTTGGGCTGGATTTTACTGCTTCGTGGCGCGACAGAAACGTCTATGCACTGCTTCTACACGACGAGGTTCTTCCCGGTGCACCTTCTAAATCTCACGAATGTGTTTTTTTTTCACTTATTTACATATATCTGTGCATCATTCTGTGGCTTTATGTCAGTTTGTTTATTTTTATTTATTTATTGATTTTTTTTCCTCGGTAACTTGCGATTTCTTTATGCATGTCATTTGTAACTTCCCGGCTTTGGCTGTGCTCGGCCTTATGATTGATTGCATCAATAAATATTAGCGAGGTCGCAGATTAAAATACAACCAGTGTATCTGCACTTGCCAGATTCAATCCTAAGCTTTTGCTGTGTGCGAAAATGTACATGCAAATGTGAATTTATGCTTTGCAGTGGATTGCCATTGATTGTTACCTGGCTTTTTCACCCGCCCACATACTGTATGAATATTCTGGCCTAAATGTTCTTTTTTTTTTTTTTTAATCTTAGCTTTTGGAAAGATGCTGCAAATGCATACATCCTGAGCTCACACCTTGCAAGTAATTTTTTCATCGTCTGTCGCCACGGACATAAGTGTCCAGTGAAGTAATTGTGCAAGCTTTATCAATATACACAGTACTGGCAGCTTGTAAAATGTTAAGCGTCCGATTTTGGTCCATGTGGCAATGAGACAGATGTTTATTGCATGCGCATTCGGAAATTTTCGGTTTACCATACATGATACAGGAAAAGACCTGGTTAAAAAGTTCGTGATTCTTCCGCAGTGAATGAATTTTTATCAGTATATATGCGATTACATATGTCTTACTCATAGTTTTTAAATCTGGTCCTATTTTGTTACCTTTTGAAGCAATCCCAATGGGAGAAAAATCTTTTTTAAGTGGGCAAATGATGATTTAAAAACGAACATACAATGATTTCAAAGGTAACCTATTTTGATGGCGCAGGAGCAACGAAGTTGACCATGGTGTGATGGGATTGTCTTTCACACAGTTGCATCCAGTTTTGGTGGCTTAAGATTGGCGGCCTAAGTTTGACAAAAATTAAAAAAAAAAACAAAAAAAAAAAACGCGCTTCCTGGGTTAACTACTTTACTGTTTAGGCAATGTCTTTGCGTTAAAACTATTCAAAGAATTTAGTGTAGGGTCTGATATTTATCGACAGAAGCATTAAAACAGAACTCCTGCTGATAACTGGACAACCCATTTTTAAGTGTTCAGTTGTACATCACAGTTTGTAAATTGTGCAGATTTAACAAAAAAAGGGGCTTAACATATGTGTTCAGTTATATTGTGATTAATATTGCATTTTTAAATGTTGCACTTTGGTCTTGATTAATTTATGATTTTTTTCAGTGATGTTTCACGCACGATTAAAGTAGTTTCCAAATTAAGTAGTTCTGCAAACACAAGACATTGATGTGCACCCGTAACATCAGACTAGCGATTTCAGGGTTTATTATGTTTTTTTTCCAAATGAGTATATTCACGTGAGATGGAAAATAATCCCCTTCGAACATAAAAATTTGTTTTCTTGTTTCTTTGTATGTTAGTCCTTCCCCCCCCCCCCACCAAAAAAAAAAAAAAAAGACAAAACACCGCACGTGTTAAAACAGCGAAATGTTAAACCATGTATTCGGTTTTAACGCAGATGTTTCTTTGTGTGGTTATCATGCATAGTTGCTTGACAGGAGAAACATATTATGCAGAAAAAGCATGTATACTAAATCTGTTTGACCTGGAAAATAGCGGTAGTTTTGAAGTGTGTTATTTCTTTGCAGCAAACGCTTTGGGTCGTTGTTTTGTTTAAAAGGTTTTTGGACGATTGCTGTATTTACAGGCTTTAGGGAAATGGCTTCAACATCAATTCGCAAGTAGAAGATAAACCACTGTTGTGGCAGTGCACATCAATGCACAGCCCACCCTCTACTACCCCCCTCCCCCTCCCCGTCTTCTGTTATTTTAGAGCGGAGTTTGATGTAAAAGCTTGAGTGATGATATTGCCATGTTTCTGCAGGCTCAATAACAGTGGTGGATACGCTCGATTATGAAAACCAGAAGCAGTATGAACTGACCGTAAGAGCGACGGACACTTTGACTGGGTCTTATGCGGAGATCAAGGTCGAGATCAATCTCAAGGTAACTGCTGTTTTATGGACACTTTGTCACCCATTAAAATCAAACAGTTATGATGGCCTCTTTGCTGATCATCGTCTTAAATAAATAAATAAGAGAAAAGGGCAAGGGTAAGAAATTGGTTGTTTTACAATCAAATGGGCGTTTTAAACAGTCTTAACCTTTGAATTGCCTGGTAAATCAATATTCTAGACCAGGTCAATGATGTTCTGTGTTTTGCAAGCTGTCATGTATGTTGGAAGGGAAGAGTTATTATGTTCACTCTGATAAGGTCTGGCTGCTCTTGTGGTTGCAGGACGTGAACGACAATGCCCCGGCCTTTGAGATGTTACAGTACACGAGCCACGTATCGGAGGCCTCGCCTGTGGGTACCTCCGTCATGGCAGTGTCCGCCTTCGATGCCGATAGTGCAATCAATGCCAAAGTGCACTATTCTATTCTACCGGTAGATGTGAACTCCCACGACAGTCGCTACTTCCACATCGAGCCGGATTCTGGTGTCGTACTGAGCAAACAAAAATTCGACCACGAAGAAAAGAGCCTGTTGGCTTTTGTTGTCATGGCAACTGATAGCGGTAACCCACCTATGAGTAGCTCTGTCGTCGTCAAGATTAACGTCACTGACATGAACGACAACCCGCCGCGCTTCGACCAACCGGCGTACGATGTTTTTGTTACGGATCTTGCAAAGCGGGGACAGTTCGTGACGATTGTTAGCGCTTCTGATGCCGACAGTACTGTTGGTGGAATGCGATTTTCAATCGTTGGCGGAAACGAGCGACAAGCATTTGACATCGACGAAACAAGTGGTATCATTTCTTTATCCAGCCTGCGTACACCTGATCTCATGGCATCGTATATTCTCAACGTGTCGGTCACTGACGGCGTTTTCACAAATTTCGCCCGTGTCCAGGTTACAGTGAGGAATTCAAATAGTCACGTACCCATGTTTGAACACACGCTGTATGACGTGGACGTGAGCGAGAACCTGCCACGCAACACCAAGGTGGCGTCGCTGTCGGCGAGTGACGCGGACCAGGGCATTTACGGTGACGTCACCTATTACATCGACAGCGAGGAGATGAAGGACGTTTTCACGATCGACAGAGAAACTGGTGAATAGTAAATTTAAATTTAATTTAATTTAATTTAAAAAAGAAATACAGAAGTATTAAAAAAAGATTAATATAAGTCGTAATCGTTCAGTTTTATTACATTTTCAAACGAAAACCGTCTAGCATCGATTCGCTTTAAATATTATACGAAGAACCTGTGTCAAAATTTGAAATAATCCCGGTTCTTCTGCTGTAGGGGAGCTCTTTACAGCCATAGTGCTGGACCGGGAGGAGAGCTCACAGTACGTTGTGCCCGTAGCGGCACAGGACGGTGGCGGTCGAGCGGGCTACTCCACCGTCAGGGTGAACGTAGCCGACCAGGGCGACAATAAGCCGCACTTCCTGCTCTCTAACTACAGGGCTAATGTCTACTCAAATGCTGACGAACAAACCGTTATTATTAAGGTAGGTTTTTTGGACAGCTCTTCATAGTTAGGGCGTTTCTTATTGATGCATCAATGTTACTCTTGTTACTGTGTGGTCCGTACAGAATATGCATCCGGCTTATGTAAGAGAAAATAGCAGTAAGAAACAAAAATAGGCCCAGTAAAAAATATGCACACATGGTTTTGATATTTCAGGTGACAGCTTTGGACAAGGACTTGGGTACCAATGGCGACTTGGATTACAGTCTGTACGATGGAGACGGTATTCCTGCCTCGGACTGGTTTGATATTGACCGAAACACAGGCTCAATCCGAGTCAAGAAAAGCCTGGAAAGCAAAGGTATGCTTTTGTCAAGTTTGTCAACAGATTTACAATAAATATTTGCCCCATAGCCTTAACAAATTTTAACTGCAGTACGTTGGACGCATTGATAGTTTTGAAAAGAAAAAGAATAAAATTTCTTAATATCTTCCCCCTACCCCCCTCCCCCCCCCCCCCAAAAAAAAAAAAAGAGAAAAGAACGGCATCAAATGGTGTGATTGTTGTTTGCAGAGAACGTCATGTTCGAGTTTTTCGTCCGCGTCACCGACAAGGGTAGCCCACCACGGGAGAATGACGTCCCCGTGGAGATCCTCGTCATGTCCCCCGCGGAAACCGTTCCCGAGTTCCCCAAGGACTCCTACAGTTATTTCATTTCCGAAGACCGCCTGACCGGTTCCATCATAGCCACCGTCAAGGCGAGGAGTAACGAATCCATTGTCTACAGTATTGTGAGTGGCGACACACCGCATACAAATACCCCGGCAAAGTTTGACATCGATACCGAAGGAAAAATCAGCGTGATCGAAGCCCTTGATAGGGAAGAGTTGGAAATGTTTGAATTGACCGTTATGGCGTCGACACGTAGCACACCGCCATTGGTTGCTTATTGTCTCGTGACGGTACAGATAATGGATGTCAATGACAACTCCCCTCGGTTCGAATCGGACCCATATGCTGTTGCCGTGGCAGAAAACGCGGCCATCGGCTCCAGCGTCATCCAGGTCATTGCGCATGACGCGGACACCGGGAGTAATGCCGACATCACCTACGCCTTTGCGCCCGAGCACACGGGCATGTCGAATGTGTTTTTCCTTGATCCGGAGAGTGGCTGGATCACGACCTTGACCGAGCTGGACCGCGAGGCAGAAGATATGTATGCCTTCAGTGTCGTGGCCCGCGATCGCGGCTCCCGCATCCAGCTGTCTGACGTCACCAGCGTGCGTATAGCCATCATGGACCACAACGATGAGCCACCTGTCTTTAATGTGGATATCTACCAAGGGCAAGTAGCCGAAGACGCGTTGCTAGGCACCGTGGTGCTGTCTGTGCGCACCACCGATGGTGACCTCGATTCGAATGCTGATGTGGCCTATAATATCGTAGGCGGTGATACGCTTGGGCAGTTTGCGATAAGAAACAAAGGAGAAATCTTCGTGAACAAGAATCTGGACAGGGAAAGGAATGCTTACTATGAGTTGGAGATAGCAGCAACTGACGGGGCCTTTGTCTCTACCGCTCTAGTCAGGGTTACTATTTTAGACGCCAACGACAACGCTCCACAGTGCGAAAGGGTGAGTGCAGCTCCCGCTTGTGTGAATGTTGGCATTTCTATATTAAGGTATTTGGCACAAAACGGCGGTGGAGTTAAGGGTGGTGGGTGAAGAAGTGGGCAGGACTAGGTCTCGGGGCGCTAATAATGTCAAAACAATTTAATGATGTTGCAGTATTTGTATGCGGGTTTTCACAACGGGGAGGGTGGGGCAGGGCTGGGGCATAGAAGCGGTAAACGTACGCTTTAATTGTTTTCTAAACTTATTGGAACATTATCATAATAAATGTGTTCAGCGGCCTTATCGTTCTGAGCTTGAATTGATAGTGTATGTTTGTTTTGATTAGCCTCTGTACAGGAAAGCAATACGCGAAGATTATCCAGTTGGCTCATTCATTATAAAAGTATCTGCGAGCGACGCGGACGAACCAAACTCCCCGAATTCAGATTTGCTATATGAGCTAGAAGATACACATGGCATGTTTAACGTGCGAAGGAAGACGGGTAAGTTCAACTTCAAGTGAGAGCGATTGATCTTAGAAATAATTTGCCATACAGTAAGTGTAGTAAAGTCCTCTAAAAAATAAGTAATAAAAAAATAAAATAAAAAATGAAGATTTTGAAATTTTTTCGATGTATGCCTGTAGTCACTGTGAATGCTCCTTGTATTTGTTCTGTGTTGTGCGACAGAATTAACTGAGTCTTGTCCTGTGTGAGCAATAACGCACAGTAAAATGCATAGAAGATTTACAAATATTTCCAGGTATTATCACGAATGTGCGTGCCTTTGATCGTGAAACTACGCCAAAGTACAGGCTTCGCGTAATCGTGTCTGACGGCGGAGGGCTTCAGTGCGCAATGGAGGTGCTAGTTACACTCACCGACATCAACGATAACTCCCCCGTCTTCCAGGGGCGTCAGCAGCCTATAAGTATCCTAGAGAACGCCCCAGTTAACACAACACTAACGCGAGTCACCGCTACCGATGTTGATGTTGGTAAGTTTCTGGTTTTTTTTTTTTTTTTTTTTTGGTTCCCTTGAAGAAACCGAATACCACAGGAAATTTGTAAAATTTTCAAAAACGAAAATAGTTTTAGTGTAAATAGTTTTACAGGAAAAAATATCCTGGAACCTCATTCTAGACTCCAAGTAATTATCTTAAAATATATCACTAATTATGTCTGTGCGTCTATTGATATATTCTGATTTCCATAGGAATAAACCGGCTTGTGATGTACGAGTTGTCAAGGGATTCCAAGGAGCATTTCAAGATCGACCGGATCAGCGGGATACTCAGTGTGCACAGGCTGCTGGATAGGGAGCGCCAAGACACCCATAACATCACTATTTATGCCCATGACCAGGTTAGTCTTTGAACGTGAAACGTCTGTAAGGCTCTGTTTATGAAAGGTGTTGATAGGATGTAGATATCTTTGTCAATTCGTTGATACAGTTAACACGAGATATAGAGAAAATAGCAAACATCTGTTGAAAAAAAAACTTAAGCTGATTCCTTGAAGGGTATTCAGCTGTCGTGTGAAGAGCTTTGATGGAATTGTTTGTATGATCAACGGCTTTCTAAAACTTAATGAAAAAAATTGATAACATAAGAAAAGTGCACTTGATGTTATAAAAATAGGTCCTTGCCTGCTTGAAAATCCTGCTGTCAGTACCCGGTACCGTGTAATAAATAAACTGTTATCAGGGAACCCCGAAGATGACCGCGGTCACACACATTATAGTCACATTGCTCGATGTGAACGACAACCCGCCCGAATTCGAGCATGTGACCTACAGCCAGGTGGTGAGCGAGGCCATGGCCGTGGGCAGTGACGTCATCCGCGTGTTTGCCACTAGCCGAGATACGGGCGTGAATGCGGAGATCGAGTATAGCATTGTGGCGGGAAACAGGGGTGGCCATTTTGACATCGATCCTAGAACAGGTATAGCGTGTCAAATATTGGCTTAAGTTAAATAAATTATGTGAATAAATGTTCATAAAACATAACTCTAAGAAATAAAAAAGTGATAGCACGCGAACTAGTTTAAATACTATTTCGTTAGTAGCATGAAACTGATGTAACTGTTAGTTGTATTCTTTTCTGATAAGTTCGACATCTTGCCTTTCAAAAGTAAATAGTTTGTTTTTAGATGCCACAATTTCAATGCATTAATAGAGAGCCTCACCAAGCATGATCTAGTCAAAACCAGACCATTTCTGTCAAAACATGACTGGAGTTTGGTCGCGTGTTTTGCAGGGACCGTATCGCTGCTCAGCGAGCTGGATTATGAGCATGCTCGTGAGTACACACTCACCATAGAGGCACGTGATAAGGGCGAGCCGCCGCTAAGCAACAGAGCCACCCTGCGGGTCAACGTGACAGACCACAACGACAACGCACCGCAGTTCACGCGGGAACGCTACGAGGCATCGGTGCGGGAAAACCTGGCAGTCGGAACAGAGGTCATCAAGGTCAGTAACCCCCTCACACATATCACATCTTATCTGCCGTTAGCGTGCCTGTGTCACTTTGCTTTTGGGTGCTGATAGCTACTCATCTAATCTTCTGGCTGGCGCTTTGTTTTGATATTTAAGGTTAATTTAAGCCAGTTAGTCACACACTTTGAATTCATGGCTATCGTAATCGTTTACAACGCCCACATAGAGCAATTCAGAAATTCTCTATTTTATTCTCAGGTGCTTGCGACTGATTTAGACAGCGAGCCAAATGCGATGGTGACGTACTATATTGTGGGCGGAGACCCTCAGCATAACTTCGCCATGAATCAGCAAAGTGGCGCTCTCACCATCAATAAAGATCTAGACAGAGAGCAGGTGTGGAGAGATTTCAATAGAAAAACAATGCCGTCGTGTGAGAGCTGTATCAGCGCCCTCCTGCTACCCGCCCCCACCCCACCCATATCAACCCATTTCCCATTTAGTCTTTCTCTCAAGAAAATCATCAAAAATAAATAGGTGTAAACAAAAATAAATAAATGCAAATGGGGCAGATTTATAATATCTAAGCAGTGTTCCCTTGGCCTAAAAATAGACTTATTGCTTTATTTCGAATTAAAATATGAATGCTTTTATTAGGTGGACACATACATGCTGGACATCCATGCCATTGATCAGGGACAGCCGCAGTTGACCGGAAGCACTCAAATCCGTCTGACGTTACTGGACGTCAACGATTGCCCGCCACAGCTGGAGAGCTCCAACTACTCCGCAAATGTGCAGGTATTGTAGCCAGTCTTCACTTTCCTCGGGCTTTACCCATAAGAATTAAAATTAATTGATTTTTGAGTGGAATTGTTTCACTTTTAAATCAAAGTAAAACCCAATGCTGACTGTTCTGTCTGGTGAAAAATTATGCATTGTGTAAATAATGTTTGCTTAAGCTTTTCAAAATTATGCAGTCCTTTCATGAAACTTTAATTGTTAGAGATCACTCACAGATGTTGCTCTTAAAATCTATATTGATCGAGGCAAAACTGCTGTAGGCGCGCAAAATTTTGCGGCACTTCATTTCCTTTTTTTGCCTTCCCTTTCCTTTACTAATAGTTTTGTACATATTGAAATATTCCTAAAAGGGAAAAAAAACCCAGCTGGCAAAATCCTACCGTGTAGTTTAACTTAAAAGCTTATTTAGGTTTACTAAAATTTTTGTTTCCACGCTGTTAACCGCCCTTTGTTAAGTCCCATCAAAATGATACCATATTAAAATGTCATATCAGCGCTATTAGATTTTCTTTCCCGCGCGAACGGAAATCTAGTACAATGAACCAAACAACGTTACTATTTCCTAACTCAAAAAGGAATATGTATAATTTTACATGATCAGCTAAAAAGCCACTTGTTAGAACAATGCTGTTTGTGCTTTTGGCGTATCCTTGCTTTACAGTGCTAGAGAAAACATTTTTGAAAGCCTAAATATAAAACTTGATGTCTTGTTGTCAAGTTTAAGTGATGTGATATATGAATTGTTCCACAAAGGTCGATGAAAGCGGAATGCCTCTAGGACTCAAATATGGCGTAAGTGCGACAGAGAGAATAAAGAGGGTTGTGTCGTCATCAAATTTATACAGAGTTGCTTTTTGTGCACCCATGTTACCCCCCAGTATTTTTTGACAGCCGTCGTTTTCTGATTGGACTCCTTCAAATAAATAAATAAATATATATATATAAATATAAATATATATATATATATATATATATATATATATATATATATATATATATATATATAAACCAATTATTTGAATAAGTTCACTTGGAAAACTATACTTCATAATTACAATAATAAACGTATTTATCCTCGTTTTCTTATTCTGATCTGTGATTTCAAACTTTGAATTTTGTATGTCGTATGCAATTATTTAGTGTGTGGCTTTACTTTTCAGCTGTAGATAACAATGAGCTAATTTGGTTTCTGTCTCTTTAATCAATCGAAACCGCATCTGTCTTATGAAAATTATTTTAAGATGGCTTTGGGTCTTTAGAAATAATGCTTCCTGGAAAAATGTATCCATACCTCATGAATATTCATAGTTTTTGATAAGTTGCGTTGATCCCATCTTGTGCCGATATGATATTGATCCTGCAGATTTTTTTATTGGAAGTGGCTAATGGTATTTAGAAACTAAGAGAAAATTCCCTCATGCGTGGGGTAACATTAAACGTGCTTATTGCTTTCGTAGATTAGAAGGAGTGTAGGCTAAGCCTTGTTGGTTACCGTATCAGTGTTTTCTCTTTTGAATTTCTGTTTAAAGTTATCAGTTAAATAAGAAAAGCTTCATGATACAGTTTTAAACTTTTTTCGTCTGGATTTACTTTTTTTTTCGTGGCGAGCGCCATATTTTTATTTGTTTCACGGCGATGTGAAAAATGCTTTGAGTCATTTTAACTCTTCACAAATAGTTTTTGTTACTGGAATTTTATAGTGTGAACGTCACATTTTTTGTTGCTTACTTTGTTGTGGATTAACCTAACGTTTTCGATATTTGTGCAGTTACTGAAGAAGAAAAAGGCTGCGATTGGCAGTAGAGCAAAATAATTAAATATCATAAGGCGTCGTTGTTTATGTCATTGTGGATTGATGATGTCAGTTTTAAAACAGTGCTATTTTAACTTTATATCCGCCATTGATAAGAGTGAATACATGGCGTATAAAGATGACGGAATCTTGTACGTGACTGATAAAGGCTGGGCACAGTTAATGTAAAGGAAGTGTCATATGCTTACGACATCACGAGACATGGGCGATTAATAGAGCAACATCCGCCCCCACCCCCCCCCCCCCCCCTCCTCCGCCAAAAACGAAAAAAAAACAATAACAATAAATAATAAAAAAACAACAACAAAAAAATGAGAGATTAAGCCATAAATGCTGGGAAAATAACGTGAAATGTATAAGGGCTTGGAGAAGAAGTGGAGAGTAAGGTCAAAGCCAAAGTATGCTCTTTCTAGGGATGGTTTCTGGTACTTGATAGCAATTGAGAAATTGAAGTCGGACTAGATGAACTTTTCCGAACCATTTGTGAACGGGTTATTTTCAGAAATAATGTAGCAAATTAAAAGACGTAGTTTGTAATATCTGAAGTTACACGTGTATGGTAGTTATTACCCGGAGTCACCTGGGTACCACTTTGATATAACGGTACATATCATTACCCCCCCCCCCCCCAAAAAAAAAAATAAATAAATAAAAATAAAAAAATATAATAATAATAAATAATGAATAAATAAATAATCAACAAGAACAGTTTAAAATAAAACAAGAAAGACTAAAATATATCAAGCGGTATTCAATAAATGAGTTCAGGTCAAAGTCAAAACCTACAGAGTCTTTCTGTGATAAGGGGCGTTTCTTAACTTTGACAAACTGCACAGAACATTTTTTATTCAGATATGGTGTGTATATAGTGATCATAACCCCGGAAACGTCATGTATTCTTATTACGTCTTTGCGGTATAAGTATATATTTTTCTCGGAAATTATCGAATAAGACATGCGAAACTTGGATTAGATACACCATGACGTAAGAGGCAATGAAAAGTAACGTGCCCACTGCGTCGTGGGGAAGCTGCATGCAGTTCGAGCCTGTCCCATTTTATCCCGCGGATGACAGAAGTATATTATAACCTGTACCCATTACCAGCATGTTGCTCTTTGTACAACTCTAAAGCATGTTCTTATTTCAAAGTTACCATAGTGCAGTAAAAATGCAATAAAATAAAAAAATAAAGAAAAAAAAACAAGCATGATTACTAAAGCTTTAGAATATAGCCAAAATGCAGGGGTGTCTGATGCATTTCCTGGTCACGTTGAACCATTTAGTTGAAAGCTTTATTTTATTAAAAGTTTTTTTCATAAGCATTTATCTTTCATTAAAATTACGCAGAAGTAAATGTTGAATAAAACCACGAAGAAGTGATATTAGAAAAAAAATATCCAAAAGTGGTTGACGATGCATGTAAAATAAAGCAAACGTTTCCTTCCATTGAATGGCGACTCATATCCAAAGCTTGAGAGCTAACTTAGTTATACCTGCGGCGCATTTTCACCATAATACCTTGCAAAGCAAGACGAGCATATTTGAGTTTAAAATTGCATTTCAAAGTAATTGTTATTGAACAGAAAGTAGTTACTCCTTGCAACAAACCGGAATCCCTACCTGTAGAACGCATGCGTTGAAGTGGATTCATTGTTTGTCAAACTGAACTATATTTCACATTGAGTTGCATGTTAAAAATTAGCTATGTTTGTTTGTGAATAGGAGGATCGGGATATTGGGCACAAGGTTCTGGAGCTACGCGTTACGGATGCCGATCTGGATCCCAACGGGGCACCGTTTACTTATGACATCATCGACGGTAACTATGGCAACGAGTTCCTCATTAACCGCGACGGTGTCATCTCGACGACGGCTCTCTTTGACCGCAATATAAAGGATACGTACCAGCTCACCATCCGGGTATTTGACAACGGCGAGATGCCCCTGTATGTGGATACCGTAGTCAATGTAAACATCATCGAGGAGAGTGCTTTCCCGCCCATTGTGACACCACTCACTGCCACTGTGACCGCCGACTGGGAGCTGTGTGATGCGTATATCGGACGAATCAAAGCACTGGATAAGGACCCATATGACATGCTTACCTATGACATCGTGTCGCGGAACAAGGACTACTTTAGTGTCCACTCGCAAGATGGCACCCTGCGCGTGGTCGATTGTATTGATCCGGGACAGTACAGTCTGAACGTCAGCGTGACGGACGGCAAGTACGTGGCGTACGGCAGCGTCGATTTGCGTGTCTCAGCCATTGACGAAGAGCTCGCCAACGAGGCAGTCGTTATCCGACTACAGAACATGCTGCCAGAAGAGTTCATTACGACCCATCGCGATGGCTTGATCCGCTACTTACAGGACGTGTTCAATGTCGCTCTGTCGGATGTTCATATTCTGAGCATCCAAGGGAGCTCCGATGACGTAAGAGAACCAAGTACACGGAAGAGGCGCTCGACTGGCAGTGACCTTGATATTCTCGTTGCCATTGGCAACGTTGACAGCGAGGTATGGCGCCGCAATAAAGTGTACAAAGTGCTGAACCGCGCCAAGGGTGATCTGAAAAGCGAGCTAGGGTTAACCGTGGTTGCCGTCATCAATGACGTATGCCCTGCTGGCGCGTGCGAGAATGGGGAGTGCGACACTGTCGTCTACTTCTCTGAGGACGACGAATCGCCCATCATCACGGAGAGGGAAAGTTATGTGTCGGCCAAGCATCAGCTAGGTTTTGTCTGCCGGTGTAGAACCGGGTTTGGGGGTAAGTGCATTACATTTTCTGAACTGAGCCAGAGCTCTCACTTGCCCCACAAATTTTGGATTTAGTTGCAGGGTTTTAAAATATAAAAAGTTATTGCCGTAATATGTCTGTATTGTTAAGTAGATAAAAAAGAACTCCTGATAGGTAACATTATGTGTTCCTGTGGTTTTGGTAGAAAGTTTAAATGGAAAATGTTTCAACAAAAACGCTTATTACTGGTTCCGCTTCCAACTCGGGACTTAAGTATGAGTAAAACTGACAGAGTTGTCTGTTAACCAGGGACGCGATGTGAAGAGCGGGTGGATTATTGCCAGTCTAATCCGTGTCCGCCCACCCATGTATGTGTGGCAGGCAACATGGACTTCATGTGCCGTTGTCCCCCGGGCTTTTTCGGTCAAGATTGTGAGTACACAGAAGACTGCAGGGACAGGGACTGCATAGGTATGCACGTTGTGTTGGTATCCAAATGATCTACCGAAATTCTCGTTACGTTTTGGATGCGTAGTTTTAATTGAAATCTAACTAATCCAGTTTCAAAATGATGATTAGTTCAACGTGAGGTTGCAATACTGACGGCAGCTAGCCTTCTGGCGGGTTTAGGGTGGAGGAATGTAGCAGGGATAAAGAGATGGGGAGGTTTAAAGATGACTCACTGACATGCTGCGACTGCGGGCAGCACAGAGAATTGGTGACGGTTCCGTGAAGTATATTATTTAAGCATAATTTTGTTTTTGAGAATTCCATTTTTGATTTACTTCTCAGGTAATTAGTAATCGCAAGAGTGGGCGGGGGGTTGGTTGGGGGGGGGGGGGGGGGGACTGAAAAGTGGTGGAGGAGTTTGGTGGTTGGGTAGGCGGACTTCTTAATCTGCCTGACTGGGCCGGTGTTAACGAAGGTTAACAGGCCTGTTTTGGAACAGTTTTGTATTATGGGAAAAGTTACAGGTTCACAAAAAACAACAGTCCTGTTTTCCATTATTTTTTGCAGAGGAGCAGCCATTGGCTTTCAGCGGCTCGAGTTACATAGCATGGCGGGTGACGGTGTCCATGCAGAGGCAGCTCTACGTGTCTCTCGATGTGAAGACGGTGCAGAAAAGCGCTCGCTTGATGCACGCCGTGGGAAGCCTCGATTACAGCATCCTAGAGGTAACTGCTGAACGGAAGTGCACTGCCGGAATTTAACGTTTCTTCAGAGGGTTGTTTCAGTAATTGGTGTAGAAATACTTGTCACTGTGACGTATTTATGAGAAGTGTTTTGAGACAGATCACAAGATTTACATGTGGATGGCGCCCGTAATGTTGTAGATGGAGAATGGCTTCATCCAGTATCGCTTCGACTGCGGCAGTGGCGAGGGTCTGGCCAAATCCAACTCGGTGCGTGTCAACGACGGTCTGTGGCACAGCATCCTGGTGGAGCGCAACAGCCGTAACGTCAAGCTGACCATAGACGGCCGCTACACGGCCGAGGGCAGCGCTCCTGGCAGCAACGCCGTGCTCAACCTGGACAACGACGAGGTCTATTTCGGCGGCGAGGTGGCAGCCAGCGACGTGCACAGCGGCTTTGTCGGCTGCATGAGGGGCATCAGCATTGATAACGAGAGGCTGCCCTTGACCGGAAGTAACAGCGTTGGTGTGCTGCAGCAGCTTAGCAACGTTGAATTCCAGTGCCGGGGCCTTTACCTGGATGGTAACGACTTGATTTTGTACACATTAATTTCTGTGCCCAGGTTTGGAAAAAAAAATTTCCCAGTTTGAAAAAGATGGGCATTTCTTATAACATTCGAACTAGAATGGTTCCGTTCTAGTGTTTATGGACTATGCAACATAATGTGAATAAAATCTGGTTTTGAACATTGTTTATTGGCCGGACGGATGCTTTACATTGTGTCTCAGTATCAACCATTTTCATGGCGAAGAGTTGCTGTAAGTTAATATTTAAAAGCTACTCTGTGTTCATTGACATTTGTTAAATGTACTTCCGAATCACTTGGAATAACTCCGAGCCTGTTCAGTGGTTCCACAGAGTTAACGAAGCCTTTCGGTGTACTTCCTGTCAGGTATCTGTGCGGCGAATTCGTGCGACAATGGCGGCACGTGCCTCATGGTGGGTCGTGACCAGCACATGTGCAAGTGCCTCAACCGTTACGCCGGGGCGCGCTGCGAAGTGGACAGCAATCCGTGTGTCTCCAACCCGTGCCTGCATGGTGGTGAGTGAGGGCTGGCTCTACTGGGGAAATGACAAGAACAACTTGTTAAAGCTGTCTGTTCGAAGAGTATGGGTTAAAAAAGCAAAGGAAGTATGAATTACTGGTTTCAGGGATTTTATTGAAGGTTATAAATAGTAATGATAAATATATTTTAAGATTAGAGTGGCACTTTAAACTAGAGCTTCTTCTAAGTGAACTGATATATTTGGAAACTTACAAAACTTTCTACATCGGCAGCAGTTACAGAAATGAAAACTTTTAACGGATTAATGCGAATGATAAATCTGCGCTGTGAACTTAACTGGGGGAGCAGGGGAGTTCTTAGTCTTAAAAACAACAGTGATGTTCTGCCGAAGACTGCAAACAATATAGACACCCCTCTCCTCCCCCCCCCCCCCCCCCCCCGAAAAAATACTTAATTCAGAAACACCCTCTGCTATAAAAGCGATTTATCTCAAAGAATATTACGGGAAAATAACAGTAACGTGAAAAAGGACTTAAGTTTGGCTATTCCAAAAGTTTATTGATTTCTTTTATCTGACAAAATGCGGACGAATGTATTAAAGCACCTAATCGCCAATTCACAGAACCGATCCTTTTATGTATTCTTATCTCAAACAAGCATTCGCTTCTTATGTAAGTGCACACTGTTTACTGTTCCGCTAGCTATACCAGCTCATGCGTTGTTTTCATTGATTTGCTGTGTAAAATTATTATCGATAAAACACAACATCTCGTGCATCTTTCGCCGCAACAGTTCACACACCGCTTTCCAATACTAACTCAGTTACGCAAGGAAAGTGAAACTATGTGTTGTTTCGTCGATTCCCCGAATTATATATGAAGTACGGTATTAAGGAATAAGTACTCGTGTTGAAGGAGTGTGCGAGAAAATGGGCACTGACTTCCGGTGCGATTGCCGCGCTAACTACAAGGGCAAGCGATGCGAGTTGACGAGCTTCTGCGATAGCAACCCATGTCTGCATGGCAGCCAGTGCAGTGAAATGGCGACAGGACCTGTTTGTACATGCCTCGGCTTCGAAGGTGAGCTGACGTTCTCTCTTGGGGGAGGCTGGGGGAAGTGGGGGGAGGGACGGTGCTTCCTGCGCAACGATCCTGTTCGCTGTTTGGAAAGAATGTAGTCATTTGCAGATCAGTAGTTGGGGAGGACCAGGGTTGGAGGGGTACGAATCGACTTTCACGAAATGTATTGAAGAAAATTGTAGTTTTGTGCCAGTGTCTTCTTGCACCCTTACTCCCCTCCACATTTTGGTCGATATTTAGTGTGGCTACATAACGGGGAAAGGGTGCTGGAATTAGGATGTAATTACCCACCTAGAGCTTCTGGAATGCACTCAGGAAAAAATCGTTGCTGAGCTGGCAAGCCAAGGAATTGTTGCTGGAAGAACAATGGGAAACCGGGGGGGGGGGGGGGGCTCATAGAGCAGAAGAGTGAGATACCCAAAGGTGGTAGTTAAAGTTTACATATCGGGCACAATACGATGCTTCGGATGCATGCCAGCCATACATCGTCAGCTACTCGTGCAAAAGGACCCACGAAGCGTGTTCGAAATGCGATGAGGGCGACCAAGGTGGCACCTCTTGCTCAGTAAAACAACCCAAGTGCATCAGTTAGAAAGGTGCCCAAGAAACCTCTTCTAGACACTGCTGTCCTGGATAGCAGAGAGTAGAGTCCAGGAAATCAGACATGAGAAGGGGTTCTCATACTACGAGGCTCGAAGACTGGTGACATGGGAACGGCAACAGAGCTATGCTGTCGTCGTCAAGTCAGCTCCCAAAGTCAAATTAAGCTAGAGAAATTATTCAGACGGACACCACTTGGCTTACATAGGGAAAAAAGCGCAAAAGAATGTTACAACTCCAAAACAAAGGGTTCGAACAAAAAATTTGAGTCACAGATTGATTCCGGTGCTAAAGATGTTACTCAGAGCTGCTCAGTGACACCGAGCCCTGCGTCAGCTCGAACAGACATCAGGACCAGTGAAAACCCTCTACTACTAAACCTAAAACTAAGACAGGATTCGGATTTTTCACTGAACCTTGGATTCAAAGGGAACAGATTCTCTCCTCCCCAGGGTACGGACTAGGGGGCCAAATATCTCTAGCCTCCCCCTCCCCCCCCCCCCCCAAAAAAAAAAGCCACCAAACTCTCCTGTCAAACGATACAAAATTTTAATTAAAACCAGGAAAGAAATAAATATGGTCATAATTCAATGGAACGTTAGAGGTTTCTGGACAAACTAAATTGACCTGTTAACTTAAACACCCCAGTCATTTTCTGTCTTGAAGATGGTTACAGTACAGAAAACTAACCTAACTTTGAGACTATTTTAGCTATAACAAAATACAAGTTCCTCCACTCTTTCAGACTTCAGCAATACAGTTTTTAGATTTTAGCTGGAGAGTTTTAGACATTTTCGTATTTTATTGACCCAGAGTGTTGACTTTCGATAAGCAACAACAAACAAAACCCTTTCGCGAGGAGAGGGTATCAAAGTGGAAATATAATAAAGCAGACTGATCATTGCTCCATGAATTATGCCATTATGGTATAAGAAGAGAAAATTTAGCTGAAGACGCGATCTTATTATTCACCGCTCTTATTCAGAGCATTGGTGAAATATCTACGAAAACATCAGGATCCCTGCAAAACTCGTACAAACCTTAGTTCAGTGATGACTTCAAGCGCTCAGTGGTACAACGTAAACAAGCTCTTGAACGCTTTACAATCCACCCCGACAATGGCCGTAAAATAGAATATAAAAGACTCAATGCAATCCCACGCCAAACATACAAACGAAAGATAAAAATGGCAAATGAATCATGGCATGAGTGAGTCTCCAAGTTAACCAGCAATACCCAACTTAAGAAAGATTGGGACATGATTCGTAAAATCTCGTGGAAAAACTTCCAATCCGTTTGAGAAACGATCTGAGAAATCACAGTAATACATTTTAGAAACACGGTTTTATACGACCTGGATTTTAAGTTTAATACTTTTGTTTTCTAGTCACTGACATGTACTGACACAATATAAGCCGCTAAGGGTTGGATATGTCGTCAAACAAATCGTATATAACTAGCTATCTAACTGAAATAGGAATTTTCCATTTTAGTTCCCAACCATACAAAATAAAAAGACCACTGGACAGTTCGGAGCCCAAGTTATAAATTTATCAATTTGAACAGCGGATAATATCCAAGTAATGCCATCTCTCAGCTGTAGTTTCCCAGCCCCTGTAGCTTTCTGTAGTCAGAATCTTGTCCCGCTTGTGGGCTGTGCCCTCGACGATGGCTGGTTATAAACGGAATGGGCTCTGAATTGTTTAGGATTTTGTTCGGTCAGCTTGTTTGTTTTATTCGTTTCCCTATTCTCATGGCATGTCAGTTTTGTAACCATTGTCATGACCGACCGCTCATTTTGCATTATTTTCAGGCGAGTTTTGTCAATATGATATCGATGAGTGTGCGCAAAAGCCTTGTCGGAATGGCGCTACGTGTTTGAACACCATTGGCTCATTTAAATGCAACTGCACTAACCAGGCCGCCGGGCAACTATGCGACGAGCTGGTAGTACCTAAGGTGTCGAAAGGAACACTTATTTTTGGCCTTGGTTTGCAGGAGTTTGTTGGAATTATAGGTAGGTTGCAGAAAGCCCTTCTTCTTTATAACGAAATTTTGTGTAAAAGCAATAAAATGTAACAAGGCAATAAAGTGACATTAATTGCCAAAAATGTAATTCGTTGTTTAAAAATACTGTTGCATTTCGAACTTCAGTAACTCATGTTAAGCGATACAAGTTTTGAAGATGTTGACGGTAGAATGGATGTGCGTTTTGGCTTGTTCAGCTGCCGTGGTGGTGATCCTGTTGTTGGTCATTATCTTCGCGCTGTTACTGAGGAGACGCCGCAGCAAGCGCCAGTATCACCAGGCGCCGAGCGAGCCGCTGGAGAAGGAGCGCCACGCCAAGGCTTTGTTCTACAGTGAAGATGACCTCAAGAAGCGCAGCAAGATGGACAGCGTTGAGGATAACCGCATGAACGTGGTGCCGAGCCCACAGACCCGGCGCTCGCCGCCTCCGGTACCCGCCCGCCCGGCATCCTACACCCCCAGCGCCGGCGAGTCCATCAACACGCTCAGCAATGCTCACGGTTTGGACGCAGCAAGGAATTACGGCAGTGCCGCCGATGATCTCAACAACATGTCGACCATACAGGAACCCATACAGATACCCGATTTCCTCACGAACTGCGATGTGGATAAACCTCTGCTCGACAAGTCACCACCTCCACCCCCGCGGAAGATGGATTCACATTCGAACAAACGTGGCTGGGATCCTAATATAAACTTCCCCGATGGTACGTATATCAAATAGGTGGTCATTAAAACAGATGTGAGGGTAATTGGTTTGTAGTATTCCCCGTGTGCAATTTTAGTTTGATGTCGATACACCATGGATTGATTTTATCCTCGGATAAATACTGGAACTGTAAATACTGGAACACTGCCGTGAATTTGGTTTGTCCTTTTTTTTTCAAACAATGTTTTGTACACTTTTTTCGTAAAAGCTAACCTTTCACGTTTATTTATTAAATTTTGTTCGGAAAAAAAGTTCATCCAGACAAGTTTCTGGTGCAAATAAAAATAATTCTCTAATCAATTATATAAACTGCAATGTAGAGATTAATGCCTTGATTTGGTTTTGGACTGATTTAATCACCCCATGTCCTCATCACATAAGTGATTACGTCACAGTCCCGGGCAGCCAGATTTTTAACCTCCCCGAATACTCTTCTGTTGCATCCCCTCGCCATTTTTCCAAATTTTAAATATGTTTGTTGGATCGTCCGCGTGGGATCAATTGGTTTCGACGGTGTACAGTTTTAGTGGCTTAAGTGGCTGTGATGATATGTTGTAGATGCGTATGATACGAAGTCGGTGACATTGTGCTGAAAAGTTCCCAAAATGGGAGTTGATAGAAAAGTGCGAAAGACTCGGATTATTTATAAAACTGTAGCTGAAATTAGGATGTTTTCACATTCAGTGTAGTCTTTCGTTAAAAGGCCTACACAACCGTGCTGACATGACTATTATAGTTTTTTTCCGTGTTAAAGCCCCACCAGCATTCGATGTAAATTCCTTTGTTGAGATACTGCTTCTGAATGTGTTTAGAATAGTTCGCTCTAGATGTGACAGGGTGACTTCGTATACAATAATTGCTGCCCACAGATTTTGGCTGCACAGTCCTGGCCGAAAATCCGCTGTCTGATAACGAAACAAGAGAAAAAAAAAACGAATGAACGGTGCTTTAGATGTTTTCTTTCGAAATACGGGGATTCTGGTGCTGTAGCTCACTGTTGTCCCGTGTGCTTCTAGATCACAGTGTGCGTACGTGTCTTGTGGATTTATTTTGCTGCAAGTCAATGTATTTTGCTTATCGTTGGCATTTTCAGTGCACAAAAAGTCCCACAAGATCATGCCCTCCGACCACCAATCAGCAGAGTCCATACAATTATTGCAACGCGGGAGTCATGGTGACTCTGTGGCCAGTCTGCCAATCACAGAAGGCGATGAGGATATGATGCAAGGTACATGCTCATTGGCTTAAGTTTTGTCATGCGGTTCTTGCTATGATGAATGTTTCTTCGCGTAGAGAGTGAGTGTGAATGCAAATTTTGACGTGTTTGATAATTTTCCCTGTGAAAAAGGGTGTGGTGGGAGGGCGGCTCAGAAACTATGATCGCTGTATGGATTAGTTTGTTTTGAGTGGAATATGTGGGCAATTAACATTGTTCTTTTATGTGGCATTAGAAGTAGGTAGTCCTGCTGAATGTTCTTTGTTTATACAATATCTGTGGGCGAAAGAAACGTAACCGTCTGGACCCTTATTGGAGAGTTATTTTCGCTCATGAGCAGTTCTGTTGTCCTGGGAGTGAAAAGCAAGCGTCGGACTTGGTGGCAGTTATACCTTTGTTTTGGGTTATGCTTCATTCCACCACCTGATCTTGTATATAAACATAATATTTCCTAGAAAATAATCATAAATAAATGAAAAATGTAGCTTTCATTCGAATGATCGCACTTATTTTGCAGTCTTTGCACTTTGGATTTGTGAAAATTACCGTATCATAAGAAGATTTGTTTTCAACATTGATAACATTTAACATTTTTAGGAGGAAAGAAATTTTCTTTTGCAGCAAATAATTATACAGAGCGGTGTATTTTTGTTGTTGATTGGCGATGTTTAGCTAATATGTGTACTAAAAAGCGGTTTTCGTTTTAAAATTGAATATATGCTAGCTTATTTATTTAATTAAACTGAGCTACTTAAAATACGAAACAGAAAAGCCCCAACTGTTCTCTTCATTTTATACGACTCTGTTCTCTTAACACACTATCACTTGCTTTCGTTCTTTATCTTTTTGGTGATAACGAAGAAAAGTTGTCAGTGCCACAATGTCACTGAGAGTTCAATTAGAATCAGTTCCTGGCATAATGGGTGCTTCTTTATTGGATACCTTGTTAAAATCGTTTGGGATATATGCTTGCTGGCGTGCTGAAGTTAGCGTTTGGAAAGGCAAGCATCAAGAAAGCATGTCAAATTTGATCTGCACATGTGATAAAGAATTGGTTAAATTTTTTATTAAATATGCAATTTTAAAAAATAACAAGAAGTAACGCAATCTGAAAGGTTCGCATATTTTACAGTGTGATTGGTCCTTGGGAAACGAGGTTTATTGAAATATATATTGCTGTAATAGAATTCAATGTGTATCTTCACATCTTGCTTTTGACCTATTCAAACTTGATTCTACTCATTCCTACACTTCTTCAACTGCTATAACATTTCCAAAAAGGCTCTTAAAAACTGTTGTAGAAATATATACACTTTCCTGAATAGTTATGTTCTGTTAAGCTAGTAAAAGATGAATTTCGACTTTATGCTAAGATGGGCTAGAGTTTGTGTGTAACATTTCATATATTATTACCTAACTTGTTATATTTTCGTCCCCTCGCTTCATGGCAGATAACGGAGTGAAAAGGCAGAAAGGTAGTGTATATACACTGCTCACCAAAATTTTGGGAACGGTGTACAAATATGTATTATGGCATGTTTTATATGTGTATATTTTTTTTTTTTTGCATCATATACGTTATTCTTCAATAATACTCTTTAATTTTTTCCCGTAATTTCCTAAAAGTTTGTAAAGTTTTATCAAAGTTTCCAGATGTTATTTATTTAACGTGTACCAAAATATCAGTTTATAAAATTGTTCTCGGTTCGTTGGTTCTGTAATGCATCTATTTGGCCTTTGAATGTGGTTGAAACTTGTCACTCTCTCACTTTGTTTAAATGCTTACTATTTATTTGTTACGTTGAATTTTGAATGCCGTTTTAGTACATTCTCACTGAACTTTATTTTGACATGCACTCAATTTATCGGCGTCGCACAACATCGTGTTAAACGTACAGTACACTCCAAACCGTAATTCCACCAGGAATACTTAAACTGTAAATACTAACGAAACTATAGTCTGTAGGCCTTATGAACTGGTGGTTATGTTTTTGGCCAATTCTCGCCGCCGGTTTTGGGTTAAAGTTAAAAAGCAAAGTTTTATCGAGAAAGCTCACGAAATCTAGCTTCGATTTGCGTTCATAGATCCTAACTTTTTATGATATCAGTAGTTTCAAGTCAAAGTTTCATTAGACAAGCAGAACCTGTAAAAAAAACCACATGAAAGACCGCACACATTAAAAGTTGTTTTCCATTATTTAACTACGATTGCTGAATACAAGGGCCTCAGCATAAAAAAAGAAACAAATTCCAAATTATTATTATTATTTAAACTGTGAAGTAAATTTCTACCTCAATAACGTCTTTTTCTGTAGCGGTCTTATTATTTAAGGACATAAGCGTAGGAACCCCTATCAGAAGAGTTTCACTGCGATATTTTGATCACGCGTCATGTATACATCTTAAAGGAAATATTGGCGTTACAGTGTGCTAAGTTTCGGGAGGGCGAGGGGTAAACATATGCAAGTCGGCTAGGCCATTCTAGTTTGGTTTAGGTGCTGGTGAAGCAGCAAACATGCTATGCTACATAGAAAGTTTTATAATTATAGAACGGCTTAGTTGATAATGCTTTCGCATGTGGATATAACACAAGGAGGCCGTCAGCTCAGTTGCTTAAATAAAGGGTCCGTAGACTCAGCAGAACTTTTGGGGAAAGTGGGCGGCACACAATAACGACATGCGCTCGGCTTGAGACAGAATACTTGCATGTTAAACAGGGAATATTCAAAGTTGCATGCATAGATGCCAAAAGTTTTCTGATTAAAAACAAATCTGAAGATTTTTTAAAAACTGAAACCATTATAAATAGTTGATGCAATATGGATGAATACAGCAGCAACAAAAATGTTCACAAATTTAATGATTTTGGTGTTTTAATGAATCCATTCTTAACATTGATTCAAACAGAAAAATTCCTATAATAATTTCTTTGTTTAAAATGTAATGATTTATGTAATGGTGTTTTGTAGCGGTCCACTTCATGTTTCACTCCATTTCATTTTTATTCCAGTTGATAATATTTCGTTTGCAGTTTCTGTTTAAGTTTGCAGTTAGTTGTTCACTAAAACTGCTTCTAAAGTTAGAGATAAGCAATTAAACCACCTTTTCTCGTAGCGAAACATTATCTATATCCATCATTATAAAGTAATAATATTTGATTCCACCCAAACAACAAAACTCCCACCAAGAAGTAAACTAGTTGATTTATAGACCCTGTTTTGTTGCTCTAATTTTGTTTTTCTTTCCTTCGTATATAAATTTAGTAAATCAGTTTCATACAATGTAAACCTTTTACTTATACTTGATATATGAAAAAAATCGTCGTTCAGCAAGACGAAGTTTAAAAAAAAAAAGACATACATTCAAGAAACACAACCGGAAAAAAAAATTTTTATAAGTAGAGTTAAATTTTATGTAATAACCTATGACCATGAAACATTTTACAGTATTGTTAAAAGAACAGTATACAATGCTGGAGAAGTACTGCTCGATCAGTACCCGTTGACTGACTCTGTTTTTGTATATAGAGCTGAAACAGCTTTTATAATTTTGCGTCGCTATTTTTCAGGCTACCATTGGGATACGTCTGACTGGCATCCGACCTATCAGGTGCCTCGGCCGGAGATAAGCGAGCTGCCGGGCAACTCGGTGCATACGACGCCCGCCAAGCACAGCATGCCGTCCGCCAGCAACCGCTACAGTCTCGGCCCGGACAACATCACCATCGACCCGGAGAACGACTACTCGTATACGGACTTCCAAGAGGACGACGACTTCATCGACTCCGAGTACGTGGGCGACTCGGAGTTCACGGAGAACGAGTGCGGCTCCGACCTCGATACGGGTGACGACCTCGATGACGACTTCGACCCGCCCGACTACCAGGACATCCTGGCCAGCGGTCTGGATAAATACTTACCACACTACAGTGACATTGAACCTAGTCAAGCGGATTCCAACTGGGGGTCACGTGACAACGAGCTGAACGCTAATTTTGATAGCGCGAATAATCTAACTGAAGGAGATGTATTGCATTATGGCTTCTCCCTTCCGCGCCCACGTGACAAGCATCCCCGACAGCTGAAACCGGACAATCGCTTTAGCGGAGACTTTACAATGGAATATGAGAAGACGACGGGCGCTATCCCAATGGACGACCTCAGCGTCGCCGGTTACGCGTCTATGTCGTCGATAGGCAACGTCTGTGAAATAGAGGACAGTGAGGCGAATCTGAGCGATAGCGATTCGTCGAACGAGTCGATGCGATTGGTCAAGTCCAGCACCAATCTGCATACCGTCGTGTGATATGACGTGACATAATGTTATCTGTGATATTGAAGGAAAAAAATAAACACCCGTCACGCCATCTGTGAGCAATATAACGAATTACAAGTGCTATACAGTTTTAAGTTTAATTGTGTATGTTTGGTGGCTAAATCTCATTCTGCTGTTGTGGAAGGGTGCGACAGGGTAAGGCCATGCAAAATTTAAGGACACGTCAAAACTGGCGTTTAGAATGTGTTTATGTGAATGTTAAGACTTGAAATGTACTAAAGCACTTAGTTTGAGTGGTAAGCACTGAATGCGTGGTGTTTCATGGGCCATTCTCAAAATCTGGCATTTTTATAACAAGTATGTCACTGAAATTGTAGGGGAAACTTTTCTCTCTTTAGAAGACATACATTTACATAGGTCCTATAAACCCTCAAAATTATATCGATAGTCGAAAAATTCGAATAAAATGTGTTTTCCTGAGCAATTCCGCTATGACTCGAGTCAAATGTGTAAATCATATTATGTAGAGCTAGCTTGAAAATGTCTTTCAAACTTCCGGTTGTACAAACTATGAGGCTTTAATGGGAGGTTTTTGTGGTGAACCATTTCTTGTTATTTTAGATAGCTTTTAGGTAACTTTTCTAATTTGTTGAAAATTGTGCAAAATAATTTGTTTTATAAACATCGCATTTTTTTTATATTTTTTTATATGAACTTGAAAATGCACGAATGCCAAAAATTAAAAAAAAACATTACATTGAAACTTGAATCAATAAAGCATGCATTTTTTTTTTACTTTTAGTTTTAAAATGGAAGCTGCCAAAGCTTTTTCTCCGCGCATTGGCAAAAACACATGAGTATCGTAGTTCAGGCTTACTCCGCCAAACGATTTTTGCGGAGTGTAGGTTGTACTGCAGAGTAACATTGGCAGTACTTGTTCGAAAGAATAGCCTAGACTTGTAGATTTAAATCTGTGTAAATATTTCTGTAGACCTATTTTTCGTGTATAAGTACCGCAGCTGCAAAAAAGCTTAGATTAGATAAGTGGGCATTCGTTTTCTTTACTTAATGTAGTTTCCATACACCCATGACATTCACAGAATGTGGCTTCGATAAAATCGAAAATTAAGTGGTTTAGATGAATCTAAATTGAAAGTGAAACCCCAGCCATGTTTTCAGTCAGTTCGACCTCGCGCCCTACACTACCGCCCCCTTCCGCCATCTCAGTGACCTAGTTCATTTCCCTGACAGCAACGCGAGGGTCTGATTGTGAATGTGGCTGAAATTGTTAGAGAAGACATGTTTTCGTTTCGTAGTAACTTTTGTTGTATATTATGGAGGGAGTACAAGGAAGGGTTTACAGCTTTAAAAAAAGCAGCGTGGACGTGGAAAAAAATTGTTTCTTATCCATGATTTAAAAACAATGGAAGATCTCAACCGGCCGAGTGCAAACAAATAGAAAAAAACTTCCTCTGGTTCACAAATGTAAAATAAATAAGTGTATAGAAAATAACTTGAAATGTTTCGTTGGTGCTTAAAAAGGTTGCGAAGAGAGAAAACAGTACCCATTAATTGCGATAGATAGTCATAGCGTGGAAAAATGACAAAACAAGAATGACATTCGTTCCAAAAGACTTTCCGGGTTTTGTTTGTTAAAATGGTATGGGTGCGAAACACGACCTTCTTCCTGGGCTGGGTGCCCAGGTCCTTGTTGGCCGGCGCTCCGGTAAATCCTGTTTGCTCATTAAAACATAGGATGTAAAACACCGTAATTTATCATGCACATATTTAATTGTATTTATACGTAGACATCTATTGATTTTCTTTTACGGTTTGCACTAATTGTAGGGAAATCCTGGTTATTACCCCCTCAGTCTAGGGTGGGCATTGAGGTGTTATTGTGCTCCTGGTGTCCGGCTGTCCGTCACACTGTTCTCTGTGACTTAGTCGAGAACCTATTGGCTAATGCTCATCAAATTGTGCACATGTAATCGGATAGTTGTATCTTCTTTCCTCGAGTTGATTTTCATTTCGTTCAAGTAATACCGAAAGGTAGTCATTTAATAGTATGTGAAATATTTCTGGTGAGTAGGTTAAAACACTGCTGCCTATTTTTTACGCATTTTATACGCAATCATGTCTTAGCGTTTTATTATTAACATGGTTTGTAATCAGTTCGATGTGTAATGCTTATTATGTGTCATGAATGGGCAGTCTGTAGAAATGCAATGAGCAATAATGAAACATAGCATCATAAGATTTTTATGGTAAGGGAGGCAACATCGGTTATTTATTTGAATTCGGAACATTATTACGCAATCACTAGTTTTTGGGTATTACGCGTGTAGACCGCTCTGCTGTCATCGTGCTCCGTGAAAAAAACTGCTTGTTCAGTTTGTTCCTAAAGTGTTATTTTTTGCAAAAATTGAGGAGTAACACAATTAGTGTTGACCTGTGTGTATAGTTACGTTACTGGAGCACGTTGTTCTAACGACTGTTAAATACTTAGAAGCGGTTTCTTTGGAGCGTTTAATCAAAACGGATTGTTAAGTTTCTTATAACAAAAGCAGAAAAACAGAGTTCCAACTGTTGGTATTTAGGACCCAGAACTCATCAACATTTTATTTTCCTCTTTGCTGTTATAATTCCGTGTCGAATAATAACTTTCGGATTTAACGTTTTACTTTAATGAGTTTAAATTGACAACTGTAAGACTGTTCATTTTATTTCTATAGGTTTGTATTTTTTTTACTATTGAAAGATTTTATTTTTTATGTCTAGTCTGTTGTATTTGAAAAAATACATAACCAGTATATTTGCTGTTTAAAAAAGATTAACTTATTTTAGTAGTGGGATAGTTTGGTGCCGTTCTGGAAATTTCTTTTTGGGGCTGGGAACATGTTTGGAGGCTCACCAATCCCATCCCTTAAGGTAATTTCTGTAATGACCCATGCAGAATTTGCTAACAATCTAAGTTGAGGTTTGCCTATACCTCCAAGATCTTTCTTCATTTACAGCATTAGTTCGATGTGTTATGTATCTCGGTATTAAATATTGAAACAAAAATGTATGTAATTTAATTTGGACTGTTCCCCAATAGTTGTAAAATGTTTCCATAATTTGACATCCGAATCTGTTCGACAAAATTCATATTTTGTATTTTAGTATTTATTTTAGAACAGTCAGATACACAGTGTATGCATTTGTTTCTGACATTTTGTTTAGTACACAATTTTATAGTACAGTGTCTAATTTTGTGCGTAGTTTTAACAGCTGCTATAGAAATTTAAAATCCCATGCTCATATATGAACAGAATTGGCCTTTCATGTATGTTTGTTTTCGCTTTTGTAGTTTTAAAGGTTTTAGACAGAGCGTTACAATAATCGGCCTATCTCCCTTTCCCTAGCTCGAGAAATTGCTCTTTAAACGTCGTTCTGTATATGAGTAGGATTACGTTTGTAGGCCTAACTATGGCGTCTTTAATTTCTTTGTTACATATAATATTTACCACAAGCAAAACCCTGAACCCGCTTGCCCCACACCACCTACCCTTTACTAAATCACTATATTTTTGGAAGCTTTCGTTGTAGGCTTTTTTATGCCTGGCTACGGCATATATTAATAAACTAACGGTTAATAGTACAGTGTGTAAATGTTGATGGCCGTTTCGTGTTAAACTGAAGAGGACACAAGTAGATTTGTTTCGAATACTTTTTTGTAATAAAACTGTTGAAGAGTGTGGAAGTTCTGTGTACTTAAATCAGAATGGAATGTTGCGTCTATGTGAACGATTAAGTGTGAGACTGCACGATCCAGTTAAAATAAAATGCTTAAAATCATGCAAATAAACCTTCATTTTATTTCAATTCCACGCCGTTTATAATAATGCTCTGTTGACAAACTGCCACTAAATAAATAAAAGAACAATATAAATAATTGCTACGATTTCTTCGCGTGCTGTGACGTCATTATAAACAGAATACATTTTTCATTGCAGATGTTTACATAAACCCCTGCTGAAAGATGGAATGTATTTTTTTTTTTCACTTCTATGCGTATTTAACCTTGTTCTTATGATTAACTAAACATTTTGTATAACAAATCTATCTCAGTGAAGCAGATAACAGAAAGTCGTAAAGCGGAGGGCTATCACAACTTTCGACGCGTGCGGCGAAATTACGGAAGCCGTATGATGTCATTATAACATTTTGTCGCAAGTAGAACGACCGAGTACGCCATTTGACGTCATTAAATGAACTGTGTATACATTTTTAACAAAATATTGCGTGGAAAATATCTCGGTAACAGAAAGCCGTATCAACTTCAACCTTTGTTTGGATATTCTTCGTGTCAATCGACGGCCCCGTAAACTTGTACATTTTTTACATTATTAACGTTTTTTATACATTATTAAGGAAGGCGTATGACGTCCTTACGTAAAAATTTATTTGCAAAGTTGTTCGGCGGCTGACTGTCGGAGATCCTTCAAAGTTGTTGGGACTGATGTTTGGTAGGTTTAAAATTCCGTGGATTAGTTGAACGATTTTGCACAATTTTAAATACGAGAAGTAAATGGGTGGTATTGTAAAGCCATGGATTTGGTCGGGGATACATGTGTTTTTATTTACAAAAACAAGAAATTAAACGGGTCTGAACTGAAAGTGTCCGATATATTCCTGTACAGTGATGTCTTGTGTGGAACGGTCGCTTTCGTTAATATGAATAACAGGAAAACTGATAACAATAAACTAATATCAATAAACATGACGCTTGGTTTCTTTTATATCAAAGTTTAGTATCCAAACTTGAATTACTGAATTCAGAATACACCATCAGTATCAGTACATTATGTGAAATTCTCTATTTAAAAACTTCACTACCGAAATTTTTATTCCAACTATTTTTATATCACTAGTTCACTCACTGAAATCAAGATTAATTCCGTATTTTCTACATCGGAAATTGTTTAATGATTCCAATAAACCACTTTTTTAAATTTAAAGTTTGGTTAGCGATATGAGAAATACAAATAATGACATCAAAAATTAACTTTCTAACATCGGCAATTAATTTGTGATATCAAAAGAAATTGACAATCATGCAAATGTGACCCTTCTGTGTAAATGGACAGGTGAATGTAAAATAGGCCACAGATTACAAATGCTCTGAGACTTGTTTTCCAAAGTTCTGACAAGTGTGTAAAGAAATGAGATGTCCACAAGCGAAACACGTCAATTTGTATCCCAGTTGACCGAGTTATTTTTCACCATGCTGCCAATCATTCACAATATGATTTATTTCGGTAATAAAACAACTGTTCACAAGGGGTATTCATCCACAAATTGGCTGTAGAATCGCGAAGAGCACCAAACCGAAAGCGACTTATTAAGCTGGGCGTAGGAATGCGCTGAAGCTCAAAGCTACAGTTTTGATGTTCCAGTTGATGTATCAGTTCAAGATATAAATTCGATACCGCCGCTTTAGGCTTGGAATATATTACACACAAAAATGAACTGTAGAGCATCGCAATAACAACCAATACCTGGGCCAACTGCTACCAGGTTTGTGTTTGATCGTCCCAAAATGTGGAAGCTTCGCAGACCATAAAACTTTTGATGGCAAATAAAAACGATAATAACAGATTTTTCCACACTACAAATTCATAACGAAACGGAGTAAACACACCAAATCCATTAGAACCCTATTTTTATTTCAAAGAAAACCCCCTTTTGTATTAAAAACGCAAAGCACACAGGGCCTTGCTTCAAAACTGAGCCTCGACTAAAAATAGCATACCCCAACTGGATAGAGTCTGCCTCCATACCTGTGCCCAGAAACGAAATTACCCAGAATACTGAATATACAGGGAAAAAATACGTCACGGCTTCTGTTGACCGAGAAGCTTCAGACCTTTTCCTCGACCTATACCCAGTCTTTTTACACCGGCAGCCTTCACTTCTCCAACAGCCCCTTGCTTTGATTCTACTTGACGATAATTCTTTAAGTTGGTATCGCAGGGTAAGTCCTCCGATGTGTCCTGCTTGACACACGAGTGAACTCCTCCACGCAAGTCTGTATTATACAGAGTCTCGGCGTGGTCTGTTTGTAAACAGGTAGGCTGTGTGTCTGATCGGGCCTCTGACACGTTACGTGTTCCGCTGTGATTAGCTTGACTGACTTCAACCTCCTGTTGTTCCGCGTGAAACGAACTGACATACGAACATGTGTTTTGAGCAAACGGGCTGTCCGTGGGATTCAATTCAAAGTCAGTCTTGTTAGGTGCAAAATGATCGGCAATGTCTCGTCTGGAGGATGTCGTCTCACTTTGGAATGGTACACGATCTAAGTAAACAGGTTCATGAGATCTTTGTTTTACACCTGAAGAGAAGCTCTTCCTCGAATGGTCATCTGCATCCTCTATATAACCATCGTTTTGCGAACTAAATGCATAGTTTTCTTCAAAACATTTTGTTGTGTCTTCAAAAGCGGATTGGAATCTGGACGTACTTAAATTCTCACGCGTTCCAAAAGACGTTGAAAAACTGTCACGATCTGAATCGAGTTGGCCCTCACCTTCATGTGCTTCATATTGTGACTGGCTTGTCTTCGCAGAAAACGCTTCGGAGAGAGACTTCACGAGATCGGCCAATTCCGTTTCCTCTGCGGTAGGGTTTAAATCTCCGGCCGCTGGACTGACGCATGTAGGAGAGACTCCTGGCGAATGCACACTGCTATAGGAGCCTGATTGCAGCGTCTTTTCTTCTCTTGCCCTAAACATCAAAATGTGCAATCCTAAGTTCAGCGAAAAAGGCTTACTCCAGTTTTAAACTGTATGTATAAGGAAATGGAACAACAACATATTCTTATTTCCTTGTAACGTTCTGTCTTATGTTCTTGCTTGATACAACTAAATTTAAAATCAAACTTTAATATAAACACGGTAAAAAACAAACATTTTTTTAAAATCCACAAAAATCAGGGATTTCAAAATGCAATCATGCACGCATGTCACATACTTTGCTCGCATCAGTGATTCGATGAGCCCGGTGTCGAAGGCAAAATCGGCATGGGGGCACGTCTCCACCGGAAACTGTTCGTATGGAACGTTGCGTAATTCCTTCATGAGCAGAGGCATGTCGTCTATGAGTCCATGCCTGATGAGCACGTCATTGACTTCCTTTACTCGCTCCTGATCAAAGCTGTTCTTTTCAGGCCGCTGTTCATTTGGTCGCCTTTCTGTAATTCAAAGTTTCCTGTCATTAAGTCATAAGGTGTACGTGCACGCGCAATTTTATGAGTCAAGTTTATAAATACAATGTACAGGAAATAATTAATTTTCCCAACTGACACTGATAGACAGGGTCTGTTTGTCACCGGGTGAATTCTTGAACGTAGAACAATTTTTTTTCCAACTGGTATATGTATTTGATTTCAGTATACAACTATGTTGCATAATGAAACCCTACTTGGGGCCATCTATAAAGTACGTACGCAAAAATATGTCAATTTTTTACCCTCCCAAACCGGCCACTGCGTACGCATTGGCCTAGGCCCTCCCCCCTCCACGCACGTACGCAATGCGATTGCACTGAAAAGAGTATAATATTTAGTTGTAAATCGATGTGTTAGGTTGTTTAATTGCACAAATATATGTTTGAGATATTTTTGAAAAAGTGCCTACGTACGCAGCAGCCCGGACCCCCCTTCCTTCTGTACGCAGTGCGTACGAACCGACCGTGACCCTCCCTCCTCTCCCCTCTGTGCGTACGCACTTTATGGATGACCCCTAGTTAAACTGATATGCACTCAACCGAATCTTATAACACCAGAAATTCTGGACTGCGTCACTGCTGACATACTGTATACTGTTTCTAACATTTCACTGAGACAAGCCATGGGATGCACCACACCATTCAATATTTAAATGGAACAGCTTTTACGTTAAAGGATTTCAGTGACAGAGTGGGGAAGGGGTGTAAGGTAGCAAATTTTTGTTTTAATCTAAAAGAAAAACACACACATCAAGCACCTGCACTACGACAAGACGGAAAATGAAGAAAAAAAATATGAAGAAAATGTCTGGCTAGAAGCAAATATCAACAGACTATTCAAGAGTCTTATACAAAAGAAATGTGATGCTTCTTATCCATAGCAATACCTCTTGGTGGGCCGCCAGGTTGATCCCTGGCCATTGACACCTTAAGCTCCCGACCTTCAAACGTGATGCCGTCAAATAAGTCTATAGCTTCCTCTGCTTCTTGTCGCGTGGGGTAACGCATGAATCTGACAATACAACATCAGCTGTGAAATCACTACACAACAACCCCCTCCCCTCCCACCCCCCCCCCCCTCCATCTCCCTCCAGCTTCAACTCCAGCAATCGAATAAAAATCCCGGTGTCTTACTTGAAAATGACTGATTATTTGGTTACAACAGTGATCAGATGGTCAATTCATAAAGATCGCTCCCCAAATGGCATAAATATAGAAAAGGCTCTCAAAAACTACAAAGCGTTTGAAAGCCGCTTGAAGAGAAATCACCAACACTAAATTTGTTCGAGTTATTTTACATCCCACCTCGACTACCCGAACAAAAATTTTTCGAGTCCAATCCTAAATGAACTGGACTTTTAGAACCTTTTGTAACTGTTTCTTGAAAATATTTGCTCAACAAAACCCACTTCATACAGCTCACAGAGTATGCTCTTGGTTAACGAAAAATATCTGACTGGTCGATGAAAAATGTTCCACTTACCCGAAAGTATATCTTCCAACAGGAGGGTTGCTTTCTACATAATGTTGTTTCACTTCCCCTGCTCCTCGGAATATTTCCACTAAATTTTCCTTATTTAAAAAAAAAAATAGCTCACGTGTGTAACATTTCTTCTTTTTGTACAAGAAGTGAATTCGGTGTCATAAGCTACAGAAAGGTTATTACATGTTCAGTGCATTAGTGAAGTGAACGCCAGAAGAAAATAATACATGAAAGTCCTGATATAGTCCTGCCGATAGATGCTACTGTGATGGTTTAATTTAATGACGCTGGGACCTGGAAGGAGTCTTGAAATAAATAGTGGTTGTATTTCCCAGAGGAAAGATCATTTATGCATACCATTCCCCATATATCATATTAATATCTTCTTTTTTTTTCAAAAGGGATGGCCGAAAGACTCAGTGTGTCTTAACTTTGAATTCCACTGCATCTGTTTAGCTAAAGCACTTGGAGCGAACGTCAGTGGTCCGCTTACCACCCCGAGTCGGACTTGAACCCGGAACCGTGGGATTGACAGGCCAATTTTCTAATCAACTGGGCTAATCGCCACCCCACTCCTTTACAAGGTGATATAATTCCTCTACCCACAATTCTTGCCCTTGATTTTGTCTGTCCGCGAGTGTTCTCAAATTCTGGCTCCTCTAAGGCCTTTCTTTGCTGCGTGAAATTACAGTTTCAAAACAATAGTGTAGAGACACTGAGAAAGGTTCGGATGTAAAAACAGCTTACCGCATTCGCGTCGACTGGTAAGTTATTGATGTGCACAGAATACAAGCCCCGAATCTTCCTCGCCATTACTTTCTTTTCCTCTGGAAAATGTGAAAATGTCCCAACTTATTAATACGTGTCGTTATTTTTGTCCTGTCTAAGCAAATGGCATTTTTTTCCGAAATGTCGATTAATGTTCATTTAGATGAACGTTGAAATTTGGATCCAAGTGGGAGTTTCGCCACATTTTGAAATTTAATAAGTCATCAGGGGAATCTGTAAAAACTATTTTGCATATTGTTGACGTAGCATTACAGCCATGCTTGCCAATGTTTCTAGTAACAAACGAATACGTCTGTCAGTTTTTAAGTGTTTCTTGGTTTGTTGTTATACAAAATTAGAATATTACTTAAATATGTAATAGGCGAAACTTACACTTGGATCCAAATTTCAATGTGCAAATCCACTCTTTAAAAAAGGGAATAAATAAATTTTTCCAAAGGTTCGTGGTCTACACCAAGAAAAACACTCGCATAGATTCGAATCTCTGAACTCCATCCGAAACCATGGCGTTCACTGTGGCAAAATCTTACTTTCGTCCAAACTCGGCTACGTGCCAATTTAACTGCACAAAACAGGACAATGTTATTTAATATATTTAAAAGCGGTTTTGCTTTTGTTTTCAGTAGCAAAAAATTGTATGTGTGAATAGATATTTGAAATTACCAAATTTCTCTAACAAAAATATTTGGCCAACCAATATAATTTAAGCATAAAAGCGCAGAAACAAAATAACTCGTCGAATATGCGCTATTTTGGAACCATTTAGAAATATTTCGCTGCACTTCTTAATTTAGGATTTAAATTTTCTTCAATCAATGTTACTAGAAAAATATCAATTCTCAAAATACCTAAAACAATGAATGTATTTCAAGTTTAAGTCGATTTGAAAATTGAAAACCTCAACGCACTGCTTTTAAACGTGATTTCCAGAACTTTTTAAAACAGTTTTTGAGCTTTACTACTCATTATATATGAGTTTTATCCATTCTTAAACACAAGTATGGCGACGACATTCTTTCCAGGCACATTCTCGGCCACAATTATCACTGACCTTCATCAAATTCAAAACCAGAAGTGGAATAGGTATGGTTAAAGTATACTTCACTGACCGATAAAAATATAAACCTATTGGTGTTTGCTATGATGGTACTCCATCATAGTAAAACGTAAAATTTATACTTTTAAAATGTTTAAAGAATCTTTGTAAATCTGAAAGATATTTTGCAAAGGGACTACACTGTTGACAAGACGTGTTTCAAACTTAGATTTACGGTGCTTTTGTCACACTGGATACCCGAACAATAAGCTTGGCTACAATTGGCTACAACTTTTTGCATGATACGACAATACACCTGGAGACTATTTGCCTGATTTTCTCAGTCTTTACTAAGCGACGGTTTCTATTGTCCATGTTTTTTTTTTTCAATTTTCAAATTTTTAATAAAGTATGAAACTGCTCCTGTGATTGGTCGTTGCATTCGTGTCAAGACATCGGTCGTTGCATTCGTGTAACTGCAATAAATGTCACTTTTAGAACGTTTTTTTTAATAGTCATTCAATGAGAAGTCATTATGAATATGTTGTTAAAATTTGGCCTGAATGTCGAAGTTGACAGCATGGGTTATAATGAGGCTGCTCTGAATGTTGCTGATCTGTTTGTCGGGATACCGTATCTCACTGGAAGGTGAATTGCCGTGAGGCGTATTGTGGACCCATGTCGATATGTTGTTGAAAATACGCCGGAGTTTTAACTTTCAGCCTTTTTCGATCACTTTTTAATATGTTAAAATTCAAAGTGTAAATCAGCGTATAATCTTTTCATTCGGTTCGTATATACTTTTTCGGTCTTCCTATGACAGCACAACAACAATGAATATACTATTGCAAAAACACTCTTTACTCAGGTTTTGTCGAGGTCGAAAATAATGCGCCAGGATGCTTCTCAGTGTGCTTTTAAACAAAGAGTCTACCAGATCAAACTTCGAAGGCCTAAAATGTGCGCCGGAAGATCCATATCTTCGAAAATTGAGATCAACAGTCATTTCTATTGCAGGAACTGTGACCCTTTCAGTCCTAGGAAGACAGAAAGAGTTCGCTGATACGATCTGCTCGAGTGCAGTACCAACTAAGATCCCCCACCGTCATTTCCTTTCACACTTAACTTGATGCTGTCAGAGAGTAGCAGGATCCCCCGTGAAACTCACTGCCACAATAAACTAGACCACATATTCCCCACAGGCCCCCCATCAGTTAAACACGGCCATCAATAGCCAATCAAGAGCTGAAATTTTCCAAGTCCAATTGGTGCATTTTCCTTGGATGAACCTGGCCCATTTACAATACCAATCTGCGTTTGTTCCCATAGAAGCTGCATACTAAGTTTCATTAAAATCCTTGCAGCAGTTTTTAAGTTATCATGTTAACAAGCTGTTGATGACAGACCGACCGACAGACCGACACACGGTCGATCGATTGTATTCCCCCCTGTGGGGAATAAATTAATAACTATGAAAGAATAATAGCTCTTACATGATTCCTTAATAGAGAAGGTGGACTCCACAAATTACCATCGAAAGCGTCAATTTACGAAATTTTCAGAGGGCTGTAGTTTTTACAATTTTTAATCGATCAAACTAAAACCTTGACGCTGCACATAACCATACACTAAATTGCATATATGAAAGAATAATAGCTCTTACTGAGTCCTTAATAGAGAAGTGGACTCCACAAGGAACCCTCGAAACGTCAATTAAGGCAATTTTCAGAGGGCTGTAATTTTGACATTTTTTTTATCTATCAAACTGAACCTTGACGTCGCACATCTACATTCCCTCGTTATCAGCTCTAACCACTTTAGCTAATAGAGAAGTGAACTCCACAAGGCACTTGCCATCAAGTGGGACAGACGGGCAGACAAGCTCAAACCTATAACCCTAGGTTTCACGTGGGATAATGACGAGACGACACAATACATTTTATATACCGAATAGTTGATGAGTTCATGGCCTTTCAGAAATCTACAATACAGACGTATTCATTTTCGAATGTTATTGAGACTAAAATTTGATTTATTGGTGTGGCGGTCTTACCGGTAGGAGGGAGAGGAGATAGAATTGATACAGTAGGTAATAAATGGTGACAACAAAATGTTAAATCGGACTCCGCTCAATAAACCAGATGCAACTTTTTCAACCTTTCGATTCGAATATGGCTTATTTTGCGATGCATGACAAAAAAAAAAAAAAAAAAACTTGCTTTGAACCACGGAAGATGTTCATTTTCATTTCACCAATTTAGATCTACTGTAACCACCCGTTCTCCTTTTTTATTCAGAAAATCCAAAGTGTGATTTGGTTTCTGTACAATAGTTTTTAAAAGCTCATATGATGACTTTTTAAATTCGAAAGTGTTCAAGTTGAAAGAAAATTACAATTTTTGGGTTTTCCTTTACCAGTTCTTTATAATTCATCCCAAAAGAATTTGCAATCGAAACGACACCTCCATCCGAAAGCTGATAGCTATTTTGTGATAGCTTCAGCTTAGTTACGAGAAAAGCGGCCATACACCGCCACTTGGTACTAGCAAGTTTTCATATAAGTACTCGTATACGTATCAGTTCTAAGTATACGTACCAAAATGATCAGGGCATAATTCTGGGCAACTTTTACACTTTCACCTGTTTTAGTGTCTGAAGTGTTGACTGACTACATAGTCAAGTCACTGTGGATTAGCTGGAGGTCTGCGCTCAAACGGAGTAAGAACGCAGTTCAGCCGAAACGCAAAAACTTTTCGGCAAAAGTGCGATTTGGCTTATTGTTTACTTGGTGGGCGATAAAATAAAATTGGCAGGAATCCGCGAAAATAGTAAATATTTACTGATATTAAGTATAAGGTACTTATTTTATGAATACATAAATTCTTCACACTGAATAATAACAACGCGAATAACTTCATGTAAAAACTATCATGAAAAAACACTACAACTCTAGGGCACATTCTTTTTGGCTTCTCAGGAAACTGAGAATCCACTTTAGGGAAATGTACGTTAAAGCAAAGTTTTCACTTACATGTGTAGCTATAGCTGTGTGTAGCACTCCTTCTGTAGCGGGTCTTCTTATGAAGTGAGCACTCTGTAGGCATATCCTAGCAGTATACCCTTATAACTGATACACTGTATACAATAGATCAGTGACGGCAATCTCCGTAACACGCTGTGGCGTCCCTTTCTCGCCAAAAGCTTTAAAACGCAGCGCTATACAAAGCAAAAACACCCGGAAGGTAAGTTTTCAAATTTGCGTAACTCCCATTTAGGGAAATGTACGCTAAAGCCAATTTTTCACTAACACTTGTAGCTAAATTTAGAGTAACTAGTTCTTCGCCGAGCCGAGCATCGAGTCTGGGTACGAATTAGGAGTCTTATCGTACACGTAATGCTCGAAAAACACAGATGGGGTCTTCCAACGGCCGATGCGTCTGGCTTTATCCGGATCTAGCCCTGATTCGACTGCCTGAGTCGCCACTGACGGTCTGAAATACTTGGCAGAGTATAAACTGATGTCTAACCCTGCAAGATAGATGGCGTTCTCTAGAATGGTCGACACGGCACCAGCTGTGATAGCCTTATTGGGCTTTTTCACAGACAGAAACACTTACTTGGAATCACATGGGCGTATGTGATGAGTGCATATGTGATATGTACGCAATGCAGACACGGGGTCGATCTTTTGCACAGATGATGGGGGAACAGTCACCGAAAAACCGCCTCTATGAGTGTCGTATTTTATTCAAAATTGGATTTGTAGATCACCGTTTTCTTGAAATTTTACCTGGTCAGTTGAAAACACCAATTTCTGCTCAAGGCCGGAAGCAGGGTTGTACATATCGGATTTGGGTGCGATATCCGAAAGTCGTAGCATAAATGTAAACGCCAGGACAGTTATGGTTTTAAGTCGTAATCTAGAAATGGACAATTCTTCGTTATCCGGCCAACCGGAAAATAGCTCCATGAATGGCTCTTTAGGGAGTATATTCATTCGGGTGCGAGGAGCCTTGGTACCTGGTTTGACGAGGTCTCTGTGGAGTTGCCAAACATGGTTGCCACAAGGATTTGGTAGATCGACCACTTGGTACAGATAATTAATCATCTAGAGTGCTTGTAAGTATGGCGTTCGGCCTACTCGAAACGGCAGCGACTGTACACAGGTAGTTTGCGATGACGCACGGCTTACTTGGAGGGAAATGTTCGTTATGCAAAGTGCAGAAATCCCGGAGACGATTTATCTGCCTATTATACAAACTGAGAGTTGATGGTGCAGAACAATTTTTAATGATGTTTGACGAATCGACTGACCTGCCCTGCTTTTTTAGCGTATTTGCCCACTCACTCTCCAAAGAAAAAGCTGTCACTTTTAGTTTTTCCTGGGCTCTGGGTTTTTCCCAATGCACCAATTTACTACTCGGGAGTCGGGTAAAGCGAGTGGTGGTGCTATTGACAACTGCAGAAGAGTATTTGTCCATGGTTGTGCCAGCCACAGAGGAGCTACTAGTGTGGCTATGGCCTTTTGACTTTTCAATACTCGTAGTACATCGGGAATCAGATGAATCGGAGGATTTACAAAGTTGTTGTAAGATGTCCAGTTTATTTGTGCCAAAGCACCTGCACCGCTTGTAAACGGATCCCAGTGTAGGCTGTTGTAAGTTTTGAACTGAAAATTTGTAATATCCGCGAATCGATCTATGGTATGTTTCCCGTATAATTTGTTCGCAATTTTTAAAATTCATGGGTTTAATTTCCAATTGTGTGTGCTGTTCTCTGCAACTCACGAAAGCCTGTCGGCATGAGTATTTATTTTGCTGGCCAAATGTTTCGCCTGAACATCGATATTGTGAGAGTATACTAGACGGAATATCGCTCTTGTTAAGCTGTTTAGCTCTTCTATACTCCCACCCAAGTGGTTTAACTGAGCGATGGTCGTTATATTGTCTGACAAAACCTGAATGCATTTGTTGGCCAACTCATGCACGATTGATTTAATCGTAAGAAACACGGCGAGCAACTCCCTATAATTTATAGATATAAATTTGATTTCTGTTGTCCAAGGGCCCGCAGTCTTTAAACCGTTACAGACACCACCCTAACCGCTATTGGAAGCATCGGTAAGTATTTGAATATCATCATCCTTTTTGACAAAGGGTTTACCGTTCCAATTTTGTAGAGCGGCGATCCGCCATTCCAAATCATCGACACTAGCGGCATCTAACGACAATGTATCTGACCAAGATTGCCTGGTGCTAAGAAGGTGGTATAAATTTCGAAGTAGCAATTTAGTAGGGACGATAGCCTTAGGGGGAAGAGACCACTTGATCTTGTCCTCGCACTTCAACAAAGCTGAGGGAGAGGGGGTGTCACTTCATCTTGCAGAAAAGCGGCGGATGGGGGGGGGGTCAATTTGTGCTGCCGTGGTTATGGCAAGTTTTTTTTCGTTGTTTTGAGTTTGTTCGTGGAACTACTCAAGAGGCCGTTAGGACTAGAAAGGTGAAATTTGGATGTGATAAACTTAAATATGTCTAGTTGATTCTCCTTATTTTTGTTTAAATTCACTTAATTTTTTCAAATTAAGTGATTTTTGGGCCTAAAAGACGATGTGTAAGAGGTACCTCGGTGACCTTGACCTCCTCGGCCATGGTCAACGTCAGAAACCGAAAGCTGGCCATTATCTTGAAAACGGTTAGAGAAAGAGCGACTTTGAGCTTATTTTTGACGCATCGGGCCTAAAAGACGATATGTAAGAGGTACCTCTGTGACCGTGACCTCCTCGGACATGGTCAAAGTAAAATATCCGGAAGTTGACCATTATCTGAAAAACGGTTAAAGATTTTGCGCCTAAAAGATATATATAAGAGTTACTTCGGTGAACTCGACCTACTCGGCCATGGTCAAAGCCAAAAACCGGAAGTTGACCATAATCTTGAAAACGGTTAGAGATAGAGCGATTTTGAGCTTATTTTCGACCCTTTGGATCTAAAAGACGACATGTAAGAGGTGCTTCTGAAGTTGACCATTATCTGGAAAACGGTTAGAGATTTTGAGCCTAGAAGATGATATGTAAGAGTCCATAATCTTGAAAATGGTTAGAGATAGAGCGATTTTGAGCTTATTTTCGACCCTTTGGGCCTAAAAGACGATATGTAAGGGGTTAAGAGTTTAGAATCGTATTTTTGGTGACCCCCAAGTGTAATTTTTGCTACTCGGTAGTGAAAATGGTCAGGTTTTATCTTGTGCTCGCTTGTTGTTGAAGTGAAGGGAGGGAATGTGGAGGCTTTTCATCTCGAGGTCGGACTTTCGAGATTTGGGGAGTCAGTTCAATTTGTGCTCGCATTAATGATAATCAGTAAGAATTAAGGAAGAATGGTGTCATATCATCTTGTGTTCATACTTTGGAGAAGCAGTGGGGGATGAGTCATTCTTGTGCTTGCATTTTAGAGAAGCGGTGGGACGGTGTGATTTCATCTCGTGTTCGGTTTCTGGAACAGCGGAGGGAAGGTTGAGGGTATGCCTTAACGTAAACCGGAACATAGTATTAAAGGTTTTAATAGAAACTCTGTACAGGTCCGTTTTTACGCTTCAAGACAAAAAAGCTAATGCGCAAAGCACTGACAAGATCCGGTAAAAGAGTGGTGAGTAGAAGTAACTATGGACAAAGTGAGCAGTGACTGGATAGAACCCACCGAAGAAGTGGCAAGCGAAGTAGTAGTACTCAATGGAGCAGTTCCAAGTGAAGGTCCAGTGGAGTAGTAGCCAATAAAGTTGTGCCAAATCAACGGATAATGGTCCATGAAGCAGTGGTCAACTGGAGGGGTAGTGGTCAATGAATTAGTCAAATGGAGGGTAGTGATCACTGAAGTGATAGTGCTCTTGACGTAGCGTTCAATGGAGGGGTAGTGGTCACTGAAGTAGTGCTAGGTGGAAGGGTAGTGATCACTGAAGTAGTGTGAAATGGAAGGTTAGTGGTTGATGAAGTAGTGCCAAGGGGAAGGGTAGTGATCAATGAAGTAGTGCCAAGTGGAAGGGCAGTGATCAATGAAGTAGTACCAAGTGGAAGGGTAGTGATCAATGAAGTAGTGCCAAGGGGAAGGGTAGTGGCCATTGAAGCAGTGTTAAAGGGGGTTAGCAGTCGGTGAAGTAGTGTGAAATGGACGGGGAGTGTTAGATGAAGAAGTTACAAATACTGGGATAGTGGGCGCTGAAGTAGTGCGAAGTGGAAGGTAGTGGTCAATGAAGCAGTGCCAAGTGGAACACAGAGTTCCGTTTTCACGAATTTTATGAATGCAGGCTCTTTCTACGAACAGTCTCTTCGCACTGTACAATAATGATACAGTATGACCCCCGAACAGTCGACTGGTCCAAAAAGCTTACTTCGCATTTTTAATAGTATTTCTCAATTGTCGGCCAGTGTATTTTTTTCAAGTTTGAATGTGAAAAACGTTTGAATTGCAAATACAAAACATAATTTGCTTAGTATTCGGGAAAAAGGGGTGAAAATAATATCACTTAGTGCAGTTTTTTTTCTTTCTGAGTACCCAATTTCTGGTACAAGTTGTTCCCTTGTTGCTCCGCCTCACCGAGGACTCGATATACTATCGGAGTAGCAGTTTTTGCACAGAATTTCTGATCACTATTTCCCCGGAGCTAGGTTCATTAGCGAGTATTTCCGCGAAAATTACTATTCAAATAAGAGGAAGTTCCTTATCGAAACTGGAATGGCGCATTTCTATTTCATTAAATACAAGTATACATCCCCAATCCCTCAAGACACACATTTGTCTGAAATCTGTTACTTATTGGTTATTCATACATACGGTCTAAGTAATCTACAGATAGCCTGGGTATCCATTTGGTGCCGCTCGCAGTTTTTTTGCCAGTTTGAAAAGGCATACACATATCTACAAAACATATATTTATATGTGTGTAATGAGAAGACTGGATTTTGTTTCTTGGAACTTGCCAGAATAAAATCTCGGGTCTCAATATAACGTATATAACTGTTTATCCATTTTTTTTACTAAGTGCCAATTCGTCAGTATTTGGGCGATTTGTACAGTAATACAGCACTCAGCACACTAGCAACAATTGTTGCTGTAGGTTGCAAAATGGTATGAACAAACGGATAACATACTTCACGGATACCCCTGCCCGTTCATTCCGCGCGTACGAACTTCAGCGTCTTCCCCCTCCTCCCCCCTCCCCGCCATCGGCGGGTAAATGCTCCACGGATACCCCTCCCACACTTTCTACCCTTTGTGAAGTATCCCTGATGCCTTAACACCTGTGCCGGCAAATATCCAACGCAAGTATGTGCAATGCGTCACCATTCACCGACCACTGAAGGCCAGCACCGGACTGGCTGGAGACGCTTTGACAGCGGTGCCACGACATCGGACCAATCCCCGCCCACAGCAAGTGAAGAGTGGTTTCCTCCCTTTACCGTGCACATCACCCCAGAGTGGCCAAGCGAAGTCAACAGTTAGAGAGAGAATTTACAGCTCTTGAGCAATGAAAGACTTTTCCTGGAAACTACTAATGCAATTATATGAGATGTAAACATTGGAAGGTTCAATAACTCTGTAAAACACTTGATATTCCATAAAAAGACCAACAGAAAAGATACAAAGTGACAGCGTTTATTATGATAAAGTCCCTATTAGTATCTTGTTATCAGCAGTATTACCTTTGCTCCAAAACCTCATAATTTTCACTTTTTTGTTAGGCTTTACGAGTTAACACCAGAAATTACTCGTACGAATAAATATCCAATATTTTACCCATAAATGACTCGTATTATGGCATTTAGAACAGATATGTAAACCAGATCAATAATATGAGTAATAACTTCAATTTCTGGGATAAAGTTGTAACCTATAGTTCTACACCCATAATCCGGGTCATAATTTAAATTTTTGACTCATAATATTGAACTTCAGTGTTTTTGGACGATTCATAAAGAGCGACTCAGCAATATAACTTGCAACAAAAAATGAGTAGAATGTGATGTGTTCTTAAATACTGAATATCCCTGGATAACATTTTCAGCACAATCAAAGTTAATAAGAGCCCGACAATTATATTCTGGTTATGATAATTACAATGTAGTGGTTGCATTATCCAAAACGTCAGGCCGTTGCTCAAAATGGAAAATTTAAAACTTTTTGAGACCCTCCCCGCTCTCATCATCTGAGATGCATTTTGATACGAATTTGTTCAAATTAATCTCACATCATCGGTTGCAAGCCAAAGGCGTAAAGTGATTTCCCTTCTTTTTATTGGTACTATTTATACACAAGAAGTAATCACGGCGTAGTGGATAAGGTGGCGGACTCGAAATCAAAAGATTGTTGGTTCGAGTTCCTACAAGACCCATAAAATTCTTTGTTTTTTAAAGGACAGATGAAATATGGGCCAGAATATCACAATTTAGTTCATCCATATCTTCTGTCTGGACTTGAAATTCTGATGTTAAGCTTCGGGTCATTTTTACGGCCACATCGGGACATCAGGAGTCATAATTAACTTCACCCTTTTTATGTCATGACTTGAAATTCTTAAAATCTGGTGTTAAATTTCGTGTCATAACAGCTCATTTTCGGTTATAATACTGGGGAAACTAGAGCCTCAATAAGGCAGGATCCCCCGTGAAGCAGTAAAAGTAAAATGCATGAAAAGTTACAGGTAAAAAAATTAACGATTTTTGACAGCTTTCGTCACGGGAATTTTTTGCAGATTTTCAAAATAACAATTTCAATTTATATATTTATAGCACTTTGAACAATCCTTAAAACACACGCAAAATGTGCAAGGTGTCCTGAAACGCCACCGCATTTGAATTATTTCTTAACTAGGCATTAACTACAGACCATACGTAAATCGCAACGTTAAAAATAGTCCCATGTATTTCTGAAAGAATCGTCAAATGCAGAAATGTAAATACCACATAGTAAGGGCCACAAAAACATTGTGTTACGGCTAAGTTCAAGCCAAAAATTCATCATTTTTGACAATTTCCCACGACGTCAATTTTTAGTCGATTTTGACAAAAATGCCACATTGCACATCTTAAGTATATATATTTTCACCATGTCAGGTTTCAGATTCCTACGACAATCACTTCTATAAGAAGTCGTCCGGACAAAACATCGTCTCACGGCTAAGTTCAAGCCAAAAATTTACCATTTTTGACAATTTCCCACGACGTCAATTTTTGGCTGATTTTGACAATAATGCCACGTTGCACATCTTCAATATATATATTTTCACCATGCAAGGTTTCAGATTCATATGACAGAGTCTTCTATGAGAAGTCGGCCGGATAAAACTTAGTACTTTTTGCGGACAGACGGACGGAGGAACCGGCTCATATTTATATCCCTCCGTTTCACGGGGGATAAATACAGCCATAGTATGGGTAATTAATATGGATTAATTTTTTCGTACGGGTGAATCAAAGCTCACAAGCAGAACGTCTGATTGTAAATATATCTAAGTATTTTGTGAACCCGCTGTAATAATTAACCATTTTAAAACAGGCAATTAAATCCTGAAGAAGTTGAAAGAAAAGAAGAAAATAGGTTGGCCTCAATATCTCATTTTTGTTAAGTAATAGTTATATTTAATTTTGCATCGAGCCTTTTTGCTTGTAAAAACACCTCTCCCCATATTTGAATTCAAAAGGATTCCAATGATTCAGCAAAATGAAGCCGTAAAGAGAAATCCAGCAAAAATGACGCCAACTTTATAAACACTGACATTGATACCCCCACCCTATTCCACCTCCATTCCATGCATGGTTAGATCAATTAAATCCATGCATTTATTTCTAAATCGTTACAAAGTTGGCGTGTTTAAACAATGAAAACAACAGAAGGGCAGAACAGGAGATACGCAGCTGGGGCACACACACACTGAATAAATGTCACACACACTAAACAAGGGTCACGCACACTACAACAAGTTATACAAACTAATTAATTTAGTGTCACACACGCTATATGAGTGTCAAACACACTTCATCAATGTCACACACGTCAATAATATGTTGCTTACTTAGTAAGCTCTTTCTAAATGACTCATTCCTCATGAAGTGGAATTAACAGAGCCGCAAACTAAACAAAACTTCACTTATCTTCTATTTTTTCTGGATTTCCAGCCAATATATCTGTAAACATAAAAAAACAAACAAATGAAATGTAAATTAAGTTTTTTGAGATTATTCAGCCTCAACTTACTATAAATTACCCATATTCTCATAAATCAGGAATAGCAAAGAATTATGTCCTGCGTTCGTGGAATGTTGGAATGTTGTCTAAAATGAGACAGACCTCTTGAGGTTCATACAGCATATTAATATACGGCCTTTTGTGATGAGGTAGATCAAATCCGGGACACTTTTCAACTGGACGTTTTCCAATCGACATCCGAGCAACCGACATGGCTTACTTTATTACAACAAATAAACCCACAACACCACCAAAACGAAAGTGCTTATAATAACAAAGGGGCGGGGGCGATAAAGGCGGGGGCGTAATGGGCGGGTGCGAAGTGTTCGGGGACGTAATGGGCGGATGCGGATAATCTACGACTCGAATGTACACAACGAACTATGACATTTAGCCGACCGACATTTTGTTGAAATTCGAAACTACGAAAGTGTTTGTAAGTTATTTTGCAAAAATGTTGTGGTTGTTTCTAAAAACAATCCATTTTATACACACTGAATATTCTCTCGCCACAATAAGGATGTGGAATCATCTGACCGCAAATCGCAGAATGCACTGTATATAATTACGCTTATATAAATTATTTATGTATTCATTATAAACGTACCACCCCCTTTCTGTTCGCCGATTCGCCTTTGAATAACCCCGCGCCAGCTGAACCCCCTTGGCCACTATGGTATTCGTCTTCTGTTCCTGAAAAAAATAAATTAAGGCAAAGCAGACACACGCCAAAAACAGGACGATCGAGTTGAAACAAACTATGAAGTTTACTTTGTTCTTTTAAAAGATCCGCGTGTTCTCGTGTGTGCTTTGCCGCTATTGTCAATGGATTGAGTTTTTTTTCTTATTTATACAGGGAGTGGCGCATTATGCTCAAACGTGCACTACGTAGTACTCAGCCCGCAGCCACACATAGCCGAAGGCGAGTGCCAATCAGTGGCGCTGATAAGTGAAATGCTCTGGGTTCGTGAATAGGAACGCCACTCGGCCTTGGTCGGTGACTAAACACGTCACTAGCCACTCGATGGTGACTAAAAACTTTGGCGGGTGACTGATTAGACACTGACTAAACACGTCACACGCTATTAGCTGGTGACCAGACACGCCACACGCTATTGGCTGGTGACCAGACACGTCACACGCTATTGGCTGGTGACCAGACACGTCACACGCGATTGTTTATTGACTAGCTTTTCGCTGCTCACAAGACACACACTATTGGCTGGTAAAGAGATACCCTTCACGCTCAAGACTCAGGACTACACATGACAAAAGCCCTGGCTGAATGACGACACACGTCACAAGCTCCTGGCTGAACGACTACAAAAGTCACGCTACAAACTTGGATTACACACTTCACAAGTTTTTTTTCTGGCTGATGACTACGTAGATCAAGAGCTTCTGGCTGATGACTACACAGGTTATGAGCTTCTGGCTAATGACTACACAGTTCAAGAGCTTCTGACTGATGACTACACAGGTCAAGACCTTCTGACTGATTACTACACAGGTCAAGACCTTCTGACTGATTACTACACAGGTCAAGACCTTCTGACTGATTACTACACAGGTCAAGACCTTCTGGCTGATTACTATACAGGTCAAGACCTTCTGACTGATGACTACACAGATCAAGACCTTCTGACTGATTACTACACAGATCAAGACCTTCTGACTGATTACTACACAGGTCAAGACCTTCTGACTGATTACTACACAGGTCAAGACCTTCTGACTGATGGCTGCACAGTTCAAGAGCTTCTGGCTGATGACTGCGCAGGTCAAGATCTTATGACTGATGACTACACAGGTTAAGAGTTTCTGACCGATGACTACACAGGTCAAGACCTTCTGGCTGATGACTACACAGGTCAAGAGCTTCTAACTGATGACTACAAAGTTCAAGAGCTTCTTGCCGTTGACTACACAAGTCAAGAGCTTCTGACTGATAACTACACAGGTCAAGGGCTTCTGACTGATGACTACACAGGTCAAGATCTACTGGCTGATGACTACAGAGTTCAAGAGCTTCTGTTTGATGACTACAAAGATCAAGAGCTTCCCGTTGATGACTACACAGATCAAGACCTTCTGGCTGAAGACTCCACAGTCGCGAGTTTCCAGATGATGACTACACAGGTCAAGAGCTTCAGGCTGATGACTACACAGGTCAAGACCTTCTTACTGATGACTGCACAGATAAAGAGCTTCTAACTGATGACTACGCAGGTCAACAGCATCTGGCTGATGACTACACAGGTCACGAGTTTCTAGTTGATGGCTACACAGGTCATGAGCTTATGACTGATGGCTACACAGATCATGAGCTTCTGACTGATGACTACACAGGTCACGACCTTCTGCGTGATGACTACAAAGGTCAAGAGCTTCTGGCTGATGACTACACAGTTCCAGAGCTTCTGGTTGATGACTACACAGCTCAAAACCTTCTGATTGATGATTAAACAGATCAAGACCTTCTGACTGATGACTACGCAGGTTATCAGCTTCGGGCTGATGACTACACAGGTCAAGACCTTCTAGCTGATGACTACACAGTTCGAGAGCTTCTGGTTGATGACTACACAGCTCAAGACCTTCTGACTGATGACTGCACAGATCAAGACCTTCTGACTGATGACCACGCTGGTCATCAGCTTCTGGTTGATGACTACACAGGTCACGAGTTTCTAGCTTATGACTACGCAGGTCATGAGCTTCTTACTGATGACTACACAGATCAAGACCTTCTAGCTGATGACTACACAGATCAAGACCTTCAGATTGATTACTACGCAGGCCATCAGCTTCAGGCTGATGACTACACAAATCACGAGTTTCTAGCTGATGACTACACAGGTCATGAGCTTCTGACTGATGACTACACTGGTCAAGAGCTTCTGGCTGATGAATACACTGGTCAATAGCTTCTGGCTGATGACTGCACGGTTCAAGAGCCTCTAGATGATGGCCACACAGGTCAAGACATTCTGACTGATGACTACACAGATCAAGACCTTGTGACTGATGAATACCCAGGTCGTCAGCTTCTGACTGATGACTACACTGGTCAAGACATTCTGACTGATGACTACACAGATCAAGACCTTGTGACTGATGAATACCCAGGTCATCAGCTTCTAGGTGATGACTACACAGTCACGAGTTTCTAGCTGATGACTACATAGGTCTAGAGCTTCTGGCTGATGACTAGACACGTCACGAGCTTCTGTCTGATGACTATATAGGTCACCATCTTCTGGCTGATGACTGCTCAGGTCACGAGTTTCTGGGTGATGACTACAAAGGTCACTAGCTTCTGACTGATAACTACACTGGTCACGAACTTCTGGCTGATGACTACACAGGTTACGAGCTTCTGGCTGACGACTAGACACGGCGTACGCACACTGGTTTGGTGCTAGTTGAAGGTGGAGGGGGTAGTTGGTAGGATTTTAAAATTTGAATATGATCCCCATTTTAAATATAAATTGGGATGTTGTTTTGTCGACAGGCAGAAATACCTTTTGATAGGCTTTTGGCTGTCAAATATGAAGAATTTTTTTTACATTTCTTCTGTTCTCCGTTACAGTATACTTTGGTTGGCTAGTCCAAAGTGATACATGTACTCCAGTGATATAATTCATTAATCGCACCGTTCTATTTGTCTCTGTTTATTTATCGCTCAATTTTCGCAAACTTTGCTGAGCCAAATGTGTCGTTTCAGTTTGACTCAGAGAGAATAAACCGCTTTTATTCCACTTGCAAACTTCTTGGCCAAGTTTGAAAACCGGAAGCTGGCCATTATCTACAAAACGGTTACATATAGAGCGGTTTAGATCTCATTTTCGACTGTTTGACCCTAAAGAAGTTACATATGAGGTACTTAGGCGACCTTGACCTCAAGTCAAAGTTGAAAACCAAAACATAATCATAAGCCGGAAACGGATTAGAGACAGTGATTTCGAGCTCGTTTTCACCGTTTCGCCTAAAATGCGTTCTCGGTTAGGGAAACCGGAAGATGAACATTATCTTGAAAAAAGTTAGAGGCACACCGATTTCGAGCTCTTTTTTGACCATTTCACCGAAATACGTTCTCGGTCAAGGTCAAAATCGACAAACAAAAGTTGATCACAGTCTACAAAACGATTGTAGTTAAATCGATTTCGAGCTCTTTTTTCGACCGTTTCGAAAAAAAAATTGCTGACCGTCTTGTCTTGGTCAAGTTGGAAATCGAAAAAAAGGAAGTTGATCATTCTCTCGAAACAGAACAAGTTTGAGCTCATTTCCAACCTTTTGGCTTTCGAAGACCTTCCTGATCAAGGTCAAAAGTAGAAAACCGGAAGCTGACCATTATTCGCGAACGGTTATAACTAGAGCGGTTCTGAGCTCATTTGCGACACTTTGGGCATAAGAGGCACATCATCGACCTTGACCTTTTTTATGGATTATCCTAGTGATTCATTCTACTGTCTAGCGGAATTCGTTCTAGATATTTTTTACCACTGTCCCGAAAAAAACAGGTTTTATCCGGGAAAATCAGAACTCCGACTGGTAGAAGGGGGCAGGCGGATACTACCCCACCCCATCTCCCCCCATCAATCAATAAGCGTTATCCTGCCCCGGACGAATGGCTCGGCCAAGATCCCAAGACTGAGATTTTCTCTCCTCCAGCCGCTGTTTTTACACAAGTTCTTTCACAAGTATTTTTTATATTGTTCCTCATCAGAACATGAAAAAGGTGTACAATGAGGTAATGATAGCAATCGGCATACAGTATAAATGGGATAGGCCCTCAAACGTGTTATCACAAGTTACGCATTCGGGTGGCAGCCCTCCCTCCACAAAAGCTCTGCACTACTTAAGCGTTTCAGCGTTTAAAATCAGTATGTAGTCAGACTTACCACGTTTCGCACGGCGGAACGGACTAACTGACGGTTCTCTGCGGTACGTCAGCAATAACTACCGGTACGTAATTGTATTGTATTGTATTGTATTGTTCTTTAGATCCCTTTCAACTGCTATGGTCATATCGGGATCCTCCTGCCACATTATACTGAAATGGGGCATTCCAGCCCTCCTTCTAACCCTTACATGTGGAGTGCCTCACAGGGTAGCAAGGAGGATTCCCAATTTTAAAGTCTTAGGTATGACCCGACCGGGGTTTGAACCCACGATCTTCCAGTCTCGAGGCGGACACTCTAACCACTAGGCCAACGAGGCAGGTGGGAGTCGTATAAAAATTGGACATTTGGGTGATGGGCAACGCAAGGCAGCAGTCATGGATTCGTTCTACATAATCACATTAAATCAGACGTGATTCAGATGCAGGGAAGAACAGAGCATCAGTCATGGATAAGGATGACAGAGCTGCACAACCGAAAAATCGCATAACCGAAAAACCGCATCTCGTAGCACAGTAACAACAGAACTTATCACGTAGCACAGATAGACAGTAGCACTTATCTCGTAGCACAGGTAGACAGCAGCACTTATCTCGTAGCACAGATAGACAACAGCACTTATCTCGTAGCCCAGACAGGCAGTAGCACTTATCTGGTACCACAGGTAACAACAGTACTTATCTCGTAGCATAGGCAACAACAGCCTTGTCTCGTAGCAAGGTAGACAGCGGTACTTATCTCGTAGCACAGGTAGACAGCAGCACGTATTTCGTAATACATGGAGATTAGCACTTATCATGTTGCACAGGTAGACAGGTAGACTCATATCATAGCATAGGTAGACAGCAAATAAAGTCACACTTTTGCAACCAAAGTTTACATATCTCGCACGAGGTGCCTTGCAACACTTACATCTTAAAACCGACAGATAACAGCATTTATCTCAATGCATAGTTAAAGGAAAGCATTTATCTCGAAAATTAAGCTTACAGCACAACTTATCTCGCACAGAAAAGACAAGAACAGATGCATAACAGTGCTTATTTCCCAAACACCACTGTTGTCGCACAAATACAAAGCGGCATTTGTTTCACAACAATCTCGTAAAAAGGTACACAGTACTCCTTAAAACCTGGAACATGTATAAGTCAGCTCTGATCTCGTAGAACAGGTACGGGGAAGCTCTTATACTAACGAGAATGCACCACTCATTTCATAAAGAAGCCTTGTATGCGCGTTTCATACCAAACATCAAAGTGTTTGACATAGTTTGATGTTCAACGTCTTGGCCAGAACAGCCGGAAGTCTAGCAGTGAACTAACACGAATCATGTAGAAAAGGCAAACAGCAGCACTATTGCACGCATCTCATAGAAAAGGGCAATCAGCAGCACTTATAAAAGTGCACTGTAACACGAATTTCGCAGAAAACGGCAAACAGCAGCACTTATGAAAGCGCATAGTAGCACGCATTTCGTAGAAAACGGCAATTAGCAGCACTTATTAAAGTACACTGTAGCACGAATCTCACTGAAAACGACAATCAGCAGCACTTATAAAAGTGCATTCTAGCGCGAATCATGTAGAAATCGGCAAATAGCAGCACTTATAAAAGTGCATGGTAACAGACATCTCATAGTAAACGCAAACAGCAGCACTTATAGAAGTGCATTGTAGCACGCATCTCGTAGAAAAAGGCAAATGGCAGCACATAAAAGTGTATTGCAGCACTCATCTTGTAGTAAACGTCAAGTAGCAGCACTTATAAAAGTGCGTTGTAGCACATATATCATAGAAAACGGCAAACAGCATCACTTATAAAACTGTATGGTAACAGGCATCTGTAGCACAGGCAAACAGTATCACTTATAAAAGTACATTGCAGTACGCATGTCATAGAAAACGGCAAACAGCAGCACTTATCAAAGTGCATTGTAGCACGAATCTCGCAGAAAAAGGGAAACAGCAGGACTTGCAAAAATGCACTGGAGCACGCATCTCGTAGAAAACGGCAAACAGCAGCACTTATAAAAGTGCACTGCAACATGAATCTCGTAGAAAATGGCATAAAGCAATACTTTTAAAAGTACAGGGTAGCACGAATCTCGTAGAAAACGGCAAACAGCAGCACTAACGAGGTCTCAGGCATTTCGTTGAAAATGGCATTAAGCAATACTTAAAAAAGTGTAGCGTAGCACGCATCTCGTAGAAAACGGTAAACAGCAGCACTTATAAAAAGTGCATTGTAGCACGAATCTCGGAGAAAATGGCATAAAGCAATACTTTTAAGAGTGCAGGGTAATACGAATCTCGTAGAACACGACAAACAACAGCACTTAAAAAGCACAGGACCGCTCGCATCTCGTAGAAAACGGCAAACAGCAGCACTTACTAAGTACAGGGTCGCTCGCATTTCATAGAAAATGGCATAAGGCAATACCTAAAAAAGTGCATTGTAGTACGAATCTCGCAAAAAATAGCATCAAGCAAAATTCAAAAGTGCGGGGTAGCACGCATCTCGTAGAAAACATACGTTAGTTAGTTACTTATAGTTAGTTAGTTTGCTAGTTCGTTAGTTTGTTTATTTGTTAGTTAGTTAGGTATTTAGTTAGTTAATTAGTTTGTTAGTTAGTTTGTTAGTTAGTTAGTTCGTTAGTTATTTAGTTATTTAGTTAGTTCGTTAGTCATTTAGTTAGTTAGGTAGTTTGTTAGATAGTTAGTTCGTTAGTTATTTAGTTAATTAGTTAGTTTGCCAGTTAGCTTGTTAGTTTGCCAGTTAGTTCATTCGTTAGTTATTTAGTTAGTTAGTTCGTTAGTTATTTAGTTAGTTAGGAAGTTTGTTTGATAGTTAGTTCGTTAGTTATTTAGTTTATTAGTTAGTTTGTAAGTTTTTAGTTTGTTAGTTCGTTCGATAGATTGTTAGTTATTTAGTTAATTAGTTTGTTAGTTAGTTTACTAGTTAGTTAGTTTGTTAGTTTGTTAGTTAGTTTGTTGGTTAGTTAGTTATTTAGTTAGGTAGTTTGTTAGTAAGTTCGTTAGGTATTTAGTTAGTTTGTTAGTTTGTTTGTTTGTTAGTTTTTAGTTTGTTAGTTTGTTAGTTCGTTCGTTAGTTTGTTAGTTATTTAGTTAGTCTGGTCTGTCTGTCAGTCAGTGAGTGAGTTAGAGAACGAGCGAGTTAGTGAGTTGACGAGTCAATTAGTAAGTTGGTCAGTCAGTTAGTCAGACAGTTACTGAGTCAGTCTGGTTTCTGTGTGTGTCAGTTAGTGAGTTGTTGTGTGAGTAAGCGAGTCCCATCCGCACCCATTTCTCAAAACAGGCACGCTGTAGCACTTTTCACGTACATTAGGAAAGTAGAAGCACTTATTGTGTAGATCAATACTGGGCAGAATAGAGCTCGTAAAATTGATATACAAAAGGCATCCTTAAAAAGTAGCGTATCAGGTAGAAAAAGTACGAAAAATTAGCACTGAGTTCGTCCAAGAGAGAGAGAGAGAGAGAGAGAGAGAGAGAGAGAGAGAGAGAGAGAGAGAGAGAGAGAGAGAGAGAGAGAGAGAGGAAGAGAGAGAGTGGCATTTATTTCGACGAAGAGGTCCGCCGCAGCTTTCATCTGGACGAATACGTGCAGTTCAACACTTATCTCGTAGATCACGAACACATCAGCACTTATCCCGTAGATAACCAAAACATCAGCTCTTATCTCGTAGATCATGAACATATCAGCACTTATCTCGTAGAGCATGAACATATCAGCACTTATCTCGCAGATTACGAACACATCAGTACTTATCTCCTAGATCACGAATACAGCAACATTTATCTCATAGATCATGAAGACATCAACACTTAACTTGTAGACTGATCGCGAACGCACCAGCACTTATCTCAAAGATCGAGAACACATCAGCGTTGATCTCGTAGATCGAGAATATATCAGCGCTTTTCCAGTATAAAACTGAAAACATCAGTTCATATCTCGTAGATCTAGAACACATCAGCACTTAGTTCGTAGATTGAGAACACGTGAGCACTTATCTCTTAGATCGAGAACACATCAGCTCATATCTCGTAGATCGAGAACACATCAGCTCATATCTCGTAGATCGAGAACACATCAGTTCATATCTCGTAGATCGAGAACACATCAGCGGCTATCTCGTAGATCGAGAACACATCAGCGGCTATCTCGTAGATCGAGATCATGAACACATCAACACTTCTCTCGTAGGTCACGAACACATCAGCGGCTATCTCGTAGATCGAGATCACGAACACATCAACGCTTCTCTCGTAGCTCAGGAACACATCAGCAGATATCTCGCAGATCAAGAACACATCAGAACTTATCTAGTAGATCACGAACATAGCGGCACTTATCTCGGCTCTTGTCTCGTAGACCAATTGCGAACGTATCAGCATTTATCTCGCAGATCGAGAACACATCAGCGCTTATCTAGTAGATCACAAACATATCGGCACTTATCTCGTAGATCGATTGCGAATGCATGAGTACTTATCTCACAGATCGAGAACACATTAGCGCTTATCTCGTAGACCGATCGCGAATGCATCAGCACTGATCTTGTAGATCGAGAACATATCGGCACTTATCAAGAAAACATCCGCATTTTTCGTAGATAGAGAACACATCAGCACTTAATTTGTAGATCACAAACACAACAACACTTATCTCGTAGAAAAAGAACACATCAGCGCTTATATCGTAGATCACGAAGACATCAATACTTAACTCGCAGATCGAGAACACATCAGCACCTTGTCTGGTAGATCGAGAGTGCATCAGTACTTATCTCGTAGATCACGAACTCATCATCGCTTATCTCTTAGAAATCGAACACATTCGCTCTTTTCTAATAGATCATGAACATATCGGAAGAAAACCTCGAAGATCACAGAGACATCAGCGCTTACCTCGTAGATTATGAGCATATCAGCTCTTATCTCGTAGATCGATCGTGAACGCATCAGCACTTATGTCCCAGATCGAGAACACATCAGCTCATATCTCGTAGATCACGAACACCTCAGCTCTTTATCTCGTAGATCATGAACATATCGGCACTTATCTCGTAGATCACAAACAAATCAGCGCTTATCTCGTAAATACGAAGACATTAGCTCTTATCTCGTAGATCACGAACAGTTCAACATTTGTCTCGTAGATCACGAACATATGAGCTCTTATCTCATAGATTACGAACATATTGGCACTTCTCTAGAGGATCAAGAACATATCGGCAATTATCTCGTATATTACGAACACATCAGCACTTATCTCCTAGATCACGAACACAGCACACTTATCTCGTAGATCACGAACACAGCAACACTTATCTCGCAGATAATGAACACATCAACACTAATCTCGTAGGTCATGAACATATCGGCACTTAACTCGTAGATCGAGAAAACATCACCACTTAATTTGTAGATCACGAACACATCAACACTTATCTCGCACATCCAGAGAACATATCAACATTTATCTCGTAGGTCATGAACACATCAATACTTATCTCGTAGATCGATCGCGAACGAATCAGCACTTATCTCGAAGATTATGAACATAGCAGCACTAATCTCGCAGATCGAGAACACATGAGCGCTTATCTCGTAGATCGAGAACACATAATCGCTAATCTCGAAGATCATGAGCACATCGGCACTTATTTCGTACGTCGATTGCGAACGCATCAGTACTTAATTTGTAGATCACGAACACATCAGCTCTTATCTCGCAGATGAAAAACATACCGCCACTTATCTCGTAGATCACAAACTCATCAGCGCTTATCTCGTAGATTATGAACATATCAGCTCTTATCTCGTAGATCGATCGCGAACGCATCAGCACTTATCTCGCAGGTCGAGAACACATCAGCTCATTTCTCGTGGATCGAGAACACATCCGCACTTTTCTCGCAGATCAAGAACACATCAACACTTATCTCATAAATCGAGAAGCTAATATCTCGTAGATCGAGAACACATCGGCTCATGTCTCGTAGATCGAGAACACATCAGCACTTAACTTATAGATCACAAACACATCGATATTCTCTCCTAAGTCACGAACACGTCAACATTTATCTCGCAGATCGAGAACACATCAGCACTTATCTCGCTGGTCGAGAACGCATCGGCACTTATCTCGTAGATCACGAACACATCAACACTTATCTCGTAGATCACGAACACATCAACACTTATCCCATAGATAACGAAAACATTAGCTCTTATCTATCATGAACATATCGGCACTTATCTCGTGGATTACGAACACATCAACACTTATCTCGTAGATCATGAACACGTGAACGTAGATCATGAACATATCGGCACGTATCTCAGAGTTAGGTAAAAACAGAAGCATGGTCGCAATGCTGAACCCAGATCGTAAAATAAGTACGTAGTAGACTTATTCTGTAAAAACAGCACAGAGTGGAGTGTATCCCGTAGGAAAAGTACCCCGACGAAGGTCGAGTGCAGCACTTGAGGTCAAATGCAGCACACAAGAGGTCAAGTGCAGCACTGTAGGTCAAATGCAGCAACTAAGAGGTTGAGTGCAGCATTTAAGATCAAATGCAGTGCACAAGAGATGAAGTGCAGCACTAAAGGTCAAATGCAGCACTTCAGAGGTCGAGTGCAGCACTTAAAGTCAAATGTAGCACTAACAGGTCCAGTGCAGCACTTAAAAATGTAAAGCGCAGAAGGTATCTCCAGAACAGGCATAGCAGCACATATATCGTAGAAGTCCACAGTATCACTTGTCGCACGGGAAAGTTGTAAAGTAGCACTGATCTCATACTACAGCACCAGTGCAGCACTTATCTGGGACAGGCCCTCAAACGTGTTATCACAAGTCACGCATTCGGGTGGCAGCCCTCCTTCCACAAAAGCTCTGCACTACTTAAGCGTTTCAGCGTTTAAAATCAGTATACAGTCAGAGCTACCACGTTTCGCACGGCTGAACGGACTAACTGACGGTTCTCTGCGGTACGTCAGCAATAACTACCGGTACGTAATAAACAAGTGCATTATGGATATTTTTAAATTCTTATGCTGAAATGTCTTTGTTCTCATCCGGAAAGAAGTGCAAGACTAATCTTTTGGTGCGCTGTACAGAAAATCGATGTGTCGAGGGTATCCTGGGTAATCTACACGCATTCCTTTAGTAAAGTTGCAACAGTCGAGAAATCTTGGACACGAAATATTTTTAATTCAGCAGTCAAGTCTTCGAAACAATGTTTGATCGAAGCCATGCGGTGCGCAAATCGCAGCTCAATGGACTGATGAGTTGCGAGTTCATGTTAAAAGATTTTATGGGCAAATGAACGCTCGTAGTTTCTTGGTGACACTACGATACGGTAGAAGTGTACTGTTATTAATACTGCAGAATGAACTCTTAAGGAAGAGAATCTGCGAGGATCACCACGGACCTTGTCGCTGTATTGGCATAAGGTCAGTATCGCAACAGTGAAATAAAAGGTTTGAAAGCCACCAGCACTATAAACGGCTGATTTGGAAGGGAGGAGGGGACGTTGTGGTGTCATTTCATTGAAATATTGGTATTCTAGAATCAAAATTTCAACTAGAGCAGTGTGCATAGCCCACATATTCCCCACAGCCCCCCCCCCTCATCAGTTAAACTCGGCCATCAATAGTCAATGAAGCGCTGAAATTTTCTCCGTCCAGCTGGTCTTGATGACAGACCGACAGACCCTGTGGGGAATAAATAATTAGAACAATTTCACTGGTTCCGCTACACCGATAAAGAAGTCATTATTAGGGAGGAAGTCGTTTACGGTATCCCTTCAAGTTTGAAGTTTCAAACCACACATGCCTGATATAATATATTGTCATCGAGGCCCCATTAAGGAAGAGAAGCAGCAAGATACACCAGGAGATATTGAAGTCAATGTTAATCGTAAAAAGCTGTTTGCCTAGGTCATTATCTATTAACACCGCCGGATTGTAACACATTCTCATGAAACCGTTGCATTCAGACTTTACATAAAAAACAAACTTGCTGTTTCCTTTATATTTGATTCACTCAAACAGAAAACAATCTGATTTGCATTTTAGCATCATTCCGAGCTAAAGCATGGCGGAACCATTCAGTCCCTTGTCTGAGGACACAATGTACCAGTGTCTAAATCACAATGTGCGCTATCTGTTTTCTGTGCCTCACCTGCCTCACCTGTCTTAACAGAGGACAAAATGTTGCGATAACTGTAAATTACAGTGCATGAGGTCACAGCGTTATTACACCTTTATGCCTTGACTATTACACTTGTAATAGATGTCAAATATCATGCAGTGGAAACCATATACTGCAATAGCTGTGCAGCCTTAGGAAGGACGCAAAACTTTGAGAATTAATGGTTCCATTTGCAACTCGTTTCCGGAGACAAAATATGCATCAGGAATAAATCGGACACTTGACAAGCTGATAAAAATTCTTAATGCACAATGGAAATTGTTGCCAGTTTTTATTTTAATATGAAAAGAGAATAGCTCTTGCGTGGACGGTCTTAATTCCATGCCAAAGAAAAAAGAAGCTAATATCTTCTGTTTTAATGCTAAAAGTAAGTAATAATAGGCGTCGACAATGACAAAGAGTGTCCACACGGACAAATGGCTGTTACTTGAAGCTTCGACGTCAGGTTTCTCGGTGTCAGCTGGGCAAACCACGCACTAAATGAAGCCCGCACCGACTGTGAAGCAACCACTAAAATGAGAGACTTCTCAAATTCTCACATAGTTGCTGCAATTTCCCAGAGAGAGCGACCTCGAACCTCGCGTTGTGGTTACCCATTCATGATTAACATCCATGGGAAACAAAGATTTGTTGTATGACTTGAGTAAACGCTGTGATCTGACTAGTCAACTCAAAAAATCATTAATTTCTCGATGCTAACTGACATGCAAGTCGATAGATATTGCCGTTATTAGTATTCAAGATTCCAGTTGAGTCATGTAAGAAAGCACGTATGAATAGACTTCGAGTCAGCATGACGCTGTTATTAACCACTTACGAAAACGAAATGTTGACAACCACATCTGGAGAACAACCACTATTTCTCATAATAATCTTTCAATTATTGAGTAGCTGTTTTTATTTTTTAATATATCGAGGCTTTTCCTCTTACGAGTCTGGGTTTTGAGTTTTTGAGCGTTCAGGCAGCTGGGTTTCGAGTTTTTGAGCGTTCAGGTATTCTCTACCTGGAGACAAGCTGACGGCCAATACAACACACTGCATGCTGTATTGCCCTTTGATACGTCTTGCCCAAGGACAAACTTAGCGAATACTTCGCCTTACAACCCAATATTTGTAATTTCTTGCCTCTTCAAAGAAAATTGCCATGTTTGTAAATAAAAAAATATGTTGCCCGAAACTGCAGTGTACGTAAAGTGGCTTGTGTTAGCATACAAAATGGCAATACCAGTGAAGTTTCTTATTCGAGAAAACACAGAATGTTCCAAACGCCTGGATTGAAGACACAATTTGTCAGTGTAAGCAGGGTGTCTTGAATGAGCACACAACCTGACAATGTCCGTGTGGTGTCTTGCCTGAACGCACAACATGACAATCTAAGTGAGGTGCCTTGCTTCAGCACATAAAGTGACAATATCAGTGAGGTGCCTTGCTTCAGCACATAATGTGACAATATCAGTGAGGTGCCTTGCTTGAGCACATAATGTGACAATATAAGTGAGGTGCCTTGCTTCAGCACATAATGTGACAATATCAGTGAGGTGCCTTGCATAATGTGACAATATCAGTGAGGTGCCTTGCTTGAGCACATAATGTGACAATATCAGTGAGGTGCCTTGCTTGAGCACATAATGTGACAATATCAGTGAGGTGCCTTGCTTGAGCACATAATGTGACAATATCAATGAGGTGTCTTACTTGAGCACATAATTTGACAATATCAGTGAGGTGCCTTGCTTGAGCTAATAATGTGACAATACCAGTGAGGTGTCTTGCTTGAGCACATAATGTGACAATACCAGTGAGGTATTTTGCCGTGGCATACAATACACTATAAGGTGTCTTACTTGGGTACAGAATACGACAATGGTAGTGTGGGGCGCTTCAGTATGGGCGCTTCAGTATGTAACAATATCAGTAAAGTTACTTGTGTGAGCACACAATGCGAAAATGCCTGAGTGCATAATGTGACAATGCCAATGAGGTGTTTTGCCTGAATGCACATTGCAACAATGCCAGTGTGCAGCCTTGCCTGAGCGCGTTATGTGACAATGCTGGTGTGCCTGAGCACACACTGTGATAGTGCCAGTGGGGAATCTAGCTTGATCGCGCCATGTGACAATGTCAGTAAGTGCACAGTGCGAATATCAGCAAGACGTCTTGCATGGACCCAATACGACACATTAACTATGTGTCTTGCCTGAGCACACAACATAACAATGTCAGTGAGGTGTGCCGCCTGGGCACACAATATGACACCAGTGGAAGCTGAGCACGCAATCTGACAAAACCTAATAATATAATAATACGATAATCTTAGTCACTGGCCACACAATGTGGAAATCTCCCTGAGTCTTACCCCAGCGCAACGTGACAATGTGAGTGAGATGCCATGCCGGAGCACCCGATGTGGCATTGCCGTGGTGGCCCACTCGCATTTTCTGATACACAATGAGCGCGAATATTTCGCGCGAAAACGCATTAAAGGTTGGATTGCTACAAGCATTCTCTTGAGCTTTTGCGCTGGGTGCCCAAGGTATGAATGGAGATTTAAAGGGCTGTTTGACAACACTAGGCAGCTCGATTTCATCGCAAGTACGTGCTACATGCTATGGTGCTTTTGCCAACTGAAGAATATCAAATCTTACGAAAAAGGTTCTTAATCCAAGTACTTATCTAAACCTTCACGAGAAGAACGAACGCGACAACCACAAGCTCAATCAACACAAACCACGAACAGACCCAAATAGCAACAGACAGATCAAGAGTACTGGTATGGAGGCGTGAGGGATATGGCGGGTATGGGATGAACAGTCTCTGGATCTGTCACGCCGCCAACAACACACACGAGAAAACAAAACCTGACCGCGGACTTTGCGAGAACATCTACAACAGAACGCCCTCCCTGCTGACCACACCCTCACCAAACCTCTCCCCCCTCCTAGTTCTGACGATTCATATCCTAAAACGCATATCCTACTAACCTGCCATGTACTTTGATTAAGAATCTTTTTCAGAAATGATACAGATCATCGGCATTGCACCAAGTGAATCGGCCCGTAATCAAGCACTGAACGCTCAGGCAGAATGTAACATGTAAAATGCACTCAGCAGGTGTAACATGTCTCGTAGGAACAGAAAACGAGAAACTGCATGTTCGGTCAGGTCAAGACATCGATCGTTTAAATCTTCCGTTATGAGAAAAACATGCAAAATTTGAGCAGAATTCCTGACACGCTGTGCAGCGGAATGAGTACCAAGGAATTTTTATTCTGAAGAGACGGCAGACATTTAACTTTTCGAAAAAGTTAAACGTATGAGAACATACTAATAACTCTTCAGCCAGTGCCAGAATTTCTTTCAGAAATTAAATGTCCTGACGCATTGTCAACGTGTGTCAATGGAATTCGAAGACAGCAGAACAATTATGCCTGGTTCATCTTTATACATGACTGGATGACTCGGCAGTTTTCTTACGCACATGAACACTCTACGCTGAGGCGATGGAAGCTCACTTATTTGCAATGCTGTGAATGCATTTCAGCTCAAAATCAGGCATCCACAGCTGCCGATTCTTCCCGTGCTTCCATGATGGACCTCGGGCAAATGCTATGTTGAAGAGAAACAAAGCGCGCCTCGAATATTGCAGTGAGCGTAAAAATGACAGTTTTTAAAACAGACTTCAAACGAATCGCCAGCAGAAGTGACGTCATTTTGTGAGCATGTCGTGAGTAGACAAGCACTGAGAGCACACGATACATAACAGTAATAGTTGTCGGATATTGCCGTTACTATTTAAAAACATTTCTCAAGAACTGTCATCCAGAACAGGGGCGATGTAACTCGATGGAATATTAACAGAGCACAACAAGTGCTCCACTTCAGAGAATGCACAGCTAGCTAAAAATGGCATTTTGAAACTGTTCAAAAAGATACACATAGCATAAGCCAGTGTAGTGGCCATTCTGTGACAAAACCATACAATGTGATTTTTAAAACGCACCATTTGTGCATTTTTACAGTTTTACCAAAACTAAAGCACTGTCCAGCTTAAATACAAGATATTATGCGCCTTTGCTTATTGGAACATTTCCAGCTTTTTGCCATGAATTCACCATAGGAGGATTCAAAGAAAAAAGAGCCATCCTCCCGAGTCTACAGCGAAATGCCACGCTTGAGTTTCATTCATGGACCCTAGTTTGTGAACAAACGATCCGTGTAGTATACGTACGACATGAAACGGTTTCGCTGTGTATCTTAGTACTCAGTCTTCTTATTAGATCAATGCATATGACTTGGGCGTCGGTCACTTTTCAAAGGCAAATATCTCAAACACTGCTACAGCCACTGTTTCGTTCCCCGGACTGAGCATGGCAGCTAGGAAATTTTCCCCAGGTACCGTAAAAGCAGTATAGCGTGCGCTCTCCAAATTGCAAAGAGAGCTGAAAAATGACACGTTCTAAGAATTCCCAAAATACGCTGCAGAGGGCGTTAATTCAGTGATCTAATGACAAAACCCAAAAAAGTCGTCTTCAAATTCGCTACTGTCTCATTAACATAGATTTAACAAGAGCTAAAGTGAGTAGCTCTGGGATGACTAGAAAACCTTGCTCTCCGTCACGAAAGAGACCCTGCTCTTCCCTGTCACAGGGTCAGAAAACGTAGAATACACAAGCACAGCGTGACCATGTGATACATCAAATGTACATTCGACCATTTGATACAGCTTTTATGGAGAAGACGGTCCTTAGGTATTCAGTCTGAAAACTGATCGCTTCAAGACCTGTATCTAGTCGGGTGTGAATCTTTACCTTTTTGTGGCAAAAAATGCAATCCATTCAGGTGTCGATGGATTTAAGGTATATATGAAAACATAACCTTATGTGAGCTATTACCAGCTAAGCTTTAGCATCACACTGCAGTGACCATTAGATTTTCTGTGGAATTTTATTTACTGATCGGACCTCCGATCGAATCGCAAGCATCTTTTATTTATTTATTTATTTATTGCATGGTGACATCCGAACAGCGTTACATTCTTTTCCACAACACATTTCTGAATACTTAATCAAGCAGGTTTTAAAATACCGCATTCTAGGATCGTTGATTTAAAATCGCTCCTACTCTAGGGTGCTGTATTCATTTATTTTGTGACAACAGGCACGGCAGCTGATCGTTCAACTATATGACACGGCTTTCCGGTCACATGGATGCCAGCCATATATACTGGTGCTGCTTATCGTGAAAACTTCACAGCTTCTGCACTTTGATAGCAGAAAGGTAAGAAAAGTGTCAAGGGACCTTGTGACAAGTTCAACCTACTAAGTGAAATATTCTTTTTATCCTGTAGCAAAATATTTCTAACGCGTCGAAGGACCGTCCAATGAACAGTCACAAGAACTTTAAGGATGTTTAACGAACGGTCTTCGAGCCTCAGATTTAACTCGCATTAAATTTAATTTTCACCTTCATCCTTGGTGTTGTAACACTGAAAAACAAATGTTCTAACATGACTGACAGACAGACCCATAGCATAGCCTTTTAATGATCCTAATATCAAAATTTTCTAATACGAAAACTTTCGGTAATTTACCAAGGCACATATCCAAAATGTAAATAATTCTAGAAAGAGAAACGTTTTAACAAACAAACAAATTAGCCAGTTTGCACAATGCGCCTGCACAAATGTGTCACAACTGGCGAAGGTGTAAAACATGACTGTGGGTTGACGATATCTCGTTTCTGTTGGGTGTCCGTCTTTCTACGGAATTGACATCTGGAAATCGTCTAGTCGTCACGCGTCTGTGGCTCAGTTCCCGGAGAGTACCTCATTACAATGGTGCTTGGTGCCTTCCAGTAATCATTCCCACGCTTCGGACAAGTATTGTGCGCAGGATTTCCACTCTTCTAGCCAGTGGAGTCCAAAGACCTCGTGCTGTATTTGCAACAATCCTTTGGTCGGTCTTGTTTGCGTCGGCTATTTCACCGCATATGCATTTTATGCACATGGACCGATCCAGTCACCTGTCATGGATATCTTGCTCCAGCACGTTGAACTTTTCAGGACCATGTCTTGATGAATTCAGATCCAAGCACATTAAGCACATAACCGCGTGAAAAGGGATGTAACAAGCGCACTACTAACACCAGACCTTTCCCACGTCAATACGCGATAAGCAGGCCATGAGGAGCACTTCCGGTAAAACAGCACATGACGTCATCTGTGACATTACATGTGACAAGAACCCGGAACAGCAGACGCAATGAAATCAGTATCACCATCGTTATACTTCTATTTTCTGAACAGTGTGCTTCATTTTGTGTTTGTTATAGCGAAAAGACCCAAACTCCCACATTAGCAACAAAACACACGCGAACATAAAAAACAACATTTCCACTGATAAACTTTACATTGCTTTCCTGTCTTTTTTTAAATGACGAGCTATTCATTAGCTTAATTACAGCCTCTGTGACATATTAGTTTTTAAATAGCATTCGATCACTCACATGCGATCAGCAAATCCGACGATAACTTCTGTAGCCAGCCAATCATATCGCAGAGCTGTAGCTGTATTCCACACGTCACTAAACGAGCGTTCCTTCCACCAATGCCTCTAGCAGCGAACCGCACAGCCCTAGAACGTGAGAGAGAAATCCTGAGGCATGTAGCATGTGCAAGGTAGCATATGCCTAATATAAAGAGTTTCGGAAGACTAGCGTGCAAAGAAGCACCCAAGTCTTATATTGCAGTTACCTAAAAAACACATTTTTTGACAAGTCGCCATTTTAGCAATTTTTGGCCAATTTCAAAAATAACACGACGTTGCACAACTTCAATATATATATTTTCACTGTGCAAGGTAGCATATGCCTAGGTTAAATAGTTTCGGAGAACTTGCGTGGAAACCACCTAAGTCTTACATTAGAGTTATGTAAAAAAAATTGGAACTTTTTGATGAGTCGCCATTTTGGCAATTTTTGGTTGATTTGAAAAATAATACGACGTTGCACAACTTCAGTATATATATATTCACTGTGCAAGGTAGCATATGCCTAGGATAAATAATTTCGGAGAATTTGTGTGGAAAGCACCCAAGTCTTACATTGCAGTTATCTCAAGAGATCACAATTTTTGACAAGTCGCCATTTTAGCCATTTTTTGGCCGACTTGAAAAATAATACGACATTGCACAACTTCAATATATATATATATATATATATATATATATATATATATATATATATATATATATATATATATATATATATATATATATTCAATGTGCAAGGTAGCATATACCTAGGATGAATAGTTTCGGAGAACTTGCGTGGAAGGCACCCAAGTCTTACATTGCAGTTATCTCAAGAGATCACAAGTTTTGGAAAGTCGCCATTTTGGCAATTTTTGGCCGATTTGAAAAATAATACGACGTTGCACAACTTCAATGTATATCTTTACACTGTGCAAGGTTGCACATGCCTAGTGTACATAGTTTCGGAGAACTGGCGTGGAAACAAAACAGCATCCAAAGTGTGACACACGGACGGACGGACGGACGGACGGACAAAGAGCAATCCTATAGACCACCCCGGGCTCGCTCGGTTGGGGTCTAAAAAGTCTCATTCTGAAATAATGTTATCTAAAATAAATTCTTGATATCAATAAAAAAGAAAATAAATGATTGAGCTCAGTTTTTAGGTTGGCTATGAAACACTTCATTTTTGCCATCAAGAACTTCATTTTTGCCATCAAAAATCAATTTTAGAGATCATTAAACATTTTTGATATCATTAAATATTTTCTGTATCTCTAAATATTTATTGATATCAAGAATTATTTTTTGAGTTCAAGGACACATTTAGAGATGTCAAAACTATAATTACAGATGAAAAAAACTTTTTTTCATCTTAAAAATGAACTTTTAAGATCAAAAATTAATTTATGATGCAAAAAATCAGACTACTCAGTATATTTTAAGCTCCACAATCCGTTAAGATGCGTTTAAATCTGTACTTACTGAGTCCATCAAAAGAAACAAACATGTCCCTCCCCCTTGCCACTGGGCCTTCCAGCCCTGGTGAACTTACCAGGAGAAAGTCTCGATACAACGACCATAACAAATGTGAAAATTTATCCCTTTTTTGACAAAGTGTTGAACCGTCATTTTCTTGCCGATATGCATAAATAGCACTACGTCACACAGAAGCGACATGTATATATTAACTATTTAAATATTCAAAGGGCCGGGTTTCATAGTTTTTGATCACTTGTCCTGATAAATCTCTCGATACAAAATGCCAAAATTGCTATCAATTATGAGAAGATACCGATCAGTAAATTTTTAGCCGACTCGATAAATAATCCCGTGTTACACATCAACAACATATACATTTTCATTGTACAGGCTTTCAAACCTTCAGCAAAATATTATTAGAGAAATGGCTTCGTCAAAACATATCATCTCACTGATTATATACGGAAAGACGGGCACAAAAGCATCCATGTATGTCTTCCCGATTGGCATTATTTCTTCAACAAAATTTTAAACAGGTTAACCAGTGAAGCTGCTTAAAATCCCCCGCGACAGTTTGATATTTCCTAGATTACAACTTACAAATACGAATCGTGGCAAGTGTCAGCCAGGAAAGCTGCAGAAAAAACAGGAGCTCCCGTGGCATTGCATGTAGTTTTGCTGATATTCACGTAATAAACTCTGAAAGATGAAAAATACCAAACTGCACAAGTTCAAATGACCGTAGTTTGGTGATAGCCAAAGAATTCTGATATCTGACGTGGAACAATTCTACCTAGTTACGAACTGATATTATTTTTTTAATATATGTTTTTTCAATCTTCTTCAAGTTGTAATTTCAGTTAAAGAATTTCATGTAACTAGAGCCTCAGTAAGGCAGGATTCCCCGTGAAGCAATAAAAGTAAAATGCATGAAAAGTTACAGATAAAAATTAACGATTTTTGTCCCATGCATTTCTGAAACAACTGTCGAATGCAGAAATGTAAATACCACACAGTAACGGCCACACAAGCATTGTGTTACGGCTAAGTTCAAGCCAAAGATTCACCATTTTTAACAATTTCCCACGACATCAATTTTTGGCCGATTTTGACAATAGGACCACTTTGCACATCTTCAATATATATATTTTCACCACGCAAGGTTTCAGGTTCCTATAACAATCACTTCCATGAGAAGTCGGCCGGACAAAACTTAAGGACTTTTTGCGGACAGACAGACGGACGGACGGACAAGCTCATAACTATATCCTTCCGTTTCACAGTTGATAATTACATTTTAACCTGATATACACAGACCATTCGTCGAACAGTTTCATTTTTATACATTATTTCCTTTTAGTTCTTTTGAGTTTAATTCGTTGAGGAACGTCTTTACATCTCCGCAGGATATGTGCCCATTGCCCACTCAAAAGCTCTGTAGCTTTATGATGCGCAAAATTGTCATTCAGCAGCTACGCGAATGATTTTCAACTGGACAACTCCAGCAAACACTTTGAAATCGTACCTCGATGCAAGCTTCCTGGCGCGCCCGGCATACTGGGTAGTACGAGGCACTACGACGAACCCAAAGTGTGTCCAGGGAAGAGGTCTCGGCTGGGTTACTGGCGTCTGCATGTCTGGCCTGCTGGCGGCTGGATGTGTGGTTGGCTGTCTCTGCTAACCCTGTCGCAGTTTTGCGGCTAGTTGCCTGGCGATGTATGACGCTCTGACTTTTCCATAGGTGATCATGGATACAAACTAAATACCACTGAAACACTGACCAAACCTGGTTAGCATATTTGTGGAACATCAATAAAAAAGGATACAAAGCAGTGAGCAGTTTCATTTCGTCGGTTGAGAATTTTCTTTTTCTTATAAAAAAGCGAATTCCAAAGCTTTGCGCAAGGGAAATTTAAGTACAGCATTTAAACTTGAGCTCATAAAAATAATTACTGTTTGAAAGAGATTATCGGTGCTGATTCATTACTTGCGCCGACTTGGCCAAAGATACACATTTACATATTTCAAAACACAGTTGTTTTTTATCAAAGCAAAAGTTATCTGACTCAAATTTGAGATTAATTAGAATCTAGTTCAATCAATTTAATTCTCGTGTTGTTCTCAAATTTCACTTGGGATTGGGAAAACCAAATTAAAACCTGATCTACACTGAATTGGAATTCTTAGATTAACGCTGAACTGAAAGACATGGATTTGAGGTTGAATATTAGAGACACTTACTAAAATAAACACTGAATTACTTCGAGCGACTCGTTTTGGCCTGTTTGGCTTGAAAGCATGCTTTAGGCTGAGGAGATGGAGATGGTATTTAGTACCATGTGCGCTACCATGCGCATCAAAAGAGGGAGGGGTGTTCCGCAACTGCATTTCTTGTCCAACCAAAAGGAGGATCTCGTATACTTCTCCAAGTAGAGGTATCCCTTACAGTTACTGATATTCTTAATATCTGGAAACATCTATACAATCTCAAAATCGTGGAGAGGGGAGGGGGCGAACGATCACCCAATTTATAAAGGGAAACAGTAGAGAAGAGATTTTTCAACTCCAAACGTCACTAAAGTGCTACCCAGACAGGCTTCAGAAAGCCTTCGCTTGAAATAAGTAGCAAACCACCCTTCACGTACTCGAACAAACATGGGGGTGGGGAGGGTGGAGAGGACAGAACACACGCTTGTGGAAGAAGGTAAGTAGCGGAGAACCCGGATAGTAATTGCATGCCTGGCCGTCGGTAGATGAAATCTTAATTCTCTATCCCAGTAGGACTGTCATTTTACGAAATCGATACTACATTTCAGCCTTATTTGAGATGGCGATCTTAAACCATACTTGAATTTTGAAATATTTGACATTCTGCAGCAATCTAGCATGGACGACAAACTGACATCGAATTTAGAAAATAGAATGTGATCTTCAAGACTGCTCAATGAGTTTTGAATTATGCGTATTTTCTTTATTTGGGTTGAGGGTTCGCCCACACGATGCAACTATGATTCCCTTTCACCACTGTTTCACAGAAGTGGAATTACTCAACCGCTGGTTAATTGCTGAGTAAAAACACGTGATTTTGTTTTGTCTTTTTGACGCCTCGGGTAATAGGTCAAAGATCCTTGCGTGGCAACATGTCAACACCAATTATGGTGTTGGAGACGACTTCTGTGCCAACGGTAACATGGAAACCAGACACAACAACGGTTGAGAAGTGTCCTGTTCGTCGACAAGTCATAGTTTGTACTAATCGCAACGATGGGTTGGAGATACGGACGGCCGCGGCGTGGCAGGCGTTTTACGTCAATCTACAATGTGCAAGTCAGCTGTTGGCGAAGGGGATTCGACGGTGAATCGGTTTGACCAAGAAGTGCTGCCAGTTGAGGTGATGCTGTACACAGGTAAGCATCTTGTCAGTGATATCTCAGGCAGAACCTGGGTCCCATGGCTCCTAACAATTGAGCGAGCTGCATTCTTGAGGTCACCTAAGAGCTGTTTAATCATAGACGTCGCTTCATAGCTTCCAGTGTTGACACATAAATATATGCAATTGGCTGCGAAGAATGTAGCACGAATCATGTAGAACTCGAATGGGTTCCAGGAAATATTGCACCGTTTTAAGCACAAGTGTGGTTTCTGGATGACCTTGTTGTCGGAGAAAAGTAACGACTTTCCCACCGCGCGCGGAATATGAGGATTAAGCCGTAACTTACAGTTGCCAAAATTCTGGGTACTTGTGGTCGTTTGCTCACATGTCACTGCCCAGTTTTAGTCCTATAGATGGACCACACGACATTTCTGGAACACACAAGTGAAGTTGTGCTTACAAAATCCACCGCTGCTCTGCAAGAAGCTTTTGAGCAACTAAAAGACCTCTTCAAAACATCCTCGCAAAATTTCTCCATTTTCTATTTTATACACACGAATGGCTACTTTCTGCAACTTAGCTCTTTAAAAGCAGGCGAAATCCATAGCTACTTAGCACAGAATTCCACGTGCTGCATATACCACCCATGTTGCCGTGGCAACAGGTGGATTACATTTTCACTGGGGGCAATCAGCCCACCAGACTAATTAATATAGAGGTGTGCCGGCAACACCTCCATTGTGGACATTACATAAATGCTGTGGATACACCGGCATAGTAACCGTAGCATTTATGTAATGACTAAACAATAAAAAATAATATTGCTTTGAATTAGTAGACTACGCAAACAGTAAAGCGTCTCTCCAGCCTGTACATAGGTACGGGAGGATGGGCGACTTTACTGGTTGCTCAGCCCACAAAAGCAGCAATTCGTGTATACAAAACCAGAAAGATGTTGAAATTCCATAAGGCTGTTTGGAGAATAAATATATACACGAAGACACCCTTGCTGATGTCACGTGTCAGACACTGGAATCCCGGAAGTTTCCCACACCAAGACTACCAGCATTGAAAACTAGCAAGGCAACGACGAGAACACTGCAAACAGAAGTGCTGAAGGAAATTGCCACTGCTGCAGTTCCAGTTGCAATTCAAACGACCACGAGAAATCCTGGAATTGGCCACCTCTAAGTTACGCCTTAATCCTCGCATTCCGCGAGCAGCGAGAAAGTCGTTACTTTTCTCCGACAACAAGGTCATCCAGAAACCACACTTGTGCTTAAAACGGTGCAATATTTCCTGGAACCCATTCGAGTTCTACATGATTCGTGCCACATTCTTCGCAGCCAATTGCATATATTTATGTGTCAACACTGGAAGCTATGAAGCGACGTCTATGATTAAACAGCTCTTACGTGAACTCAAGAATGCAGCTCGCTCAATTGTTAGGAGCCATGGGACCCAGGTTCTGCCTGAGATATCACTGACAAGATGCTTACCTGTGTACAGCATCACCTCAACTGGCAGCACTTCTTGGTCAAACCGATTCACCGTCGAATCCCCTTCGCCAACAGCTGACTTGCACATTGTAGATTGACGTAAAACGCCTGTCACGCCGCGGCCGTCCGTATCTCCAACCCATCGTTGCGATTAGTACAAACTATGACTTGTCGACGAACAGGACACTTCTCAACCGTTGTTGTGTCTGGTTTCCATGTTACCGCTAGCACAAAAGTCGTCTCCAACACCATAATTGGTGTTGACATGTTGCCACGCAAGGATCTTTGACCTCTTATCCGGGGCGTCGAAAAGACCAAACAAAATTACGTGTTTTTACTCAGCAATTAACCAGCGGTTGGGTCATTCCACTTCTGTGAAACAGTGGTGAAAGGGAATCAGTATTGCATCTACAGGCGAACCCTCAACCCAAACAAAGAAAATCCACATAATTCAAGACTCACTGCAGTCTTGAAGTTCACATTCCATTCTCCAAATTCGATGTCAATTTGTTGTCCATACTAGATTGCTGAAGAATGTCAACTATTTCAAAATTCAAGAATGGTTTAAGACCGCCATCTCAAATAAGCCTCAAATTTGATATCGATTTCGTAAAACGACAGTCCTACTGTGATAGAGAATTAAGATTTCATCTACCGACGGCCAGGCATGCAATTACTATCCGAGTTCTCCGCTGCTTATCTTCTTCCACAAGCGTGTGTTCTGCCCTCTCCCCCCTCCTCACCCCAATGTTTGCTCCAGTACGTGAAGGGTGGGTTGCGACTTATTTCAAGCGAAGGCTTTACGAAGCCTCTCCGAGTGGCACTTCATTGACCGTTTGGAGTTGAAAAATCTCTTCTCTACTGTTTCCCATTATAAATTGGGTGATCGTTCGCCCCCTCCCCTCTCCACGATTTTGAGGTTGTGTAGATGTTTCTAGATATTAAGAATATCAGTAACTGTAAGGGATGCCTCCATTTGGGAAGTATACCGGATCCTCCTTTTGGTTGGACAATGAATGCAGTTTCGGAACAACCCTCCCCCTTTTGATGCGCATGGTAGCGCACTACCAAATACCATCTCCATCATCTCCTCAGCCTGAAGCATACTTTCAAACTAAACAGGCCAAAATGAGTCGCTCGAAGTAATTAAATGCTTACTTTAGATGGTGTTTCTTAAATTTACGTCACATTCAATTCATATATTTGATTAATTATATTCAATTTTGCGAGGCCTGAGGCCTGTAAGGGACTGTGGAAAGAAACGAAGCACGAAGCTGAAAACTCGGGGTCTGAAAGGAATCGACATAGACGATATTAAGCAGGGAGTCTGAAGCAAGTCGAGTCCCACCTAGTCGACAATGATAAAAAGAATGGCATAAGTCTTACCGGACACTACATATTCATAACATTACCACACGGTATGGGTGGATTCAACCAACTCGATCCAATCCAATCTATACAAGGCGCTTGTCCTCAGGTGCTTGTCCCCTCAATGTGTCCTCTGGAGGTTGTCCCCTAAATGCATTCTCTGGAGGGTGTCTCCTAATTGTGTCCTCTGAAGGGTGTCTCCTGAATGTGTCCTCTGGGGGTGTCTCCTGAATGTGTCATCTGAATGTGTCGTCTGCAAACAAATACAAAAATCTTCTGTCTAAATGAATTCGATTTGGGACTGCTACGAATACCAGATGTAAACCAAGCTTGGAGTAGTTGCAAATCTCTATCATATACACATTCCTTAAACCCTCTATTTGGCACCGTCCGTTCAAGTAAAAATCATGGTGAATGAACGAATCAGTCGCGATACGAAAATAAAGGCTGCAGATTCCACCGCGGGGGAGGGGGGGGGGGGGGGGCGCTGACTAACCAACTGGTCACCATGCTTGTCCACGGCTTTTTAAAACAACCTCTAACGCGGAGTGCTAATTTTGAAATAATACCCAAACCCCTCCTTTTTTTAACCGAACGCTGAGTGAAAAAAAAGAAGCCTTTGCGGGAAAACGCCGAGCACTGAATGAAAACTAGCCCCTTTTTAACGAAATCGACACTCCACACGGACCGCGTCTGGCCTCAAAATTACCCCTTTCTCTTCTTTATTTTTGACAAGCATGGTAACACATTTTCCATGTCATTTGCCCCCCTTCCCTCCCCCCCCCCACCCAGGGATTCAACTAATCAAGTTACAAGTCAGGTTTAGGTTGTCCTGGGAAACAAGCGTAATGGAAGTAAGGACATTAAATAACGCAGAACATAACGTGAATTACAGACAGCCTAAAAATTTTACTACCCTTCCCCCTCCCCTTCCTAACACACCTTGGCTATAATGCCCGTCCAACAACAAATTATGCGTTGGTGTTCCGAATACCTGACACCAACCACTTCGACCCCCCCCCCCCCCCCCCCTCCACATTTCCCCTCACGAAGACCTCACGACTGCAGGCGCGCTCGTAGCTCCATTCGTTCGTGTTAAGGAAGCCTGAGTCTGAACTTTCAACGGCAAATCCCTGGTCGCTATGCAACATGTGTTAATTTGTGTACAAATCTGACGAAGTGCCGTTTATAGCAGTACCACAGACTCTAAAATTACACTTTCAGGACTTCTTCCCGAAACAAGTTGCGTTTTGAAGCATTTCAATCATCTTAATAAAAACTGACAACATTCCCAATTGGAAGTACCTGAGGCTGTAATAATCCACAGACCTAAGGGGAAATGCACGCTTATACGGAAAATTGAACAAAAGTTCCTCCAAAAAAAAATTCAGGCTAAACAAATTCTTCTAGGAACAGCCCCACTTTTTGTAAATATTCCACAGTTTAGACCGGAAATGTGTTGTTCACACAGTATTCGGAATGTTAGACAACAATTATTGTGTTTTTGTCCAGGGGAGGGGTCACTCACGTATCAACCGGTTATCATGCGTGTCCATGCCTTTTTAGAACCGACCCCTGAATGCTGAGAAAAAAATTTTCAAACAGCTCCCCTTTTTGTGGGGAACGCCGTGTACTGAATGAAAATTACCCCCTTTTTAACGAAAAAGGCACTCTGCGTGCATCGCGTCTGGCCCTCCTTTCTCCACGCTTTTTGGACGCGCATGTACCACATTTCATTCCAAGCGCCCCCCCCCCCCCGGGCTTTTTGTCCAATCGCCATCTGTGGACTCTCACTCCAAATTAAAAAAATTCTCGGCTGCCTCACTTTCTCAAAATATGTACACTTAAATTCACTGTACTGGAGTGGTATTCTGCTCTGTCCTTATTTTTAAGGATGTCCTTAGTTTTAAAAATAAGGATAACCAAGTTATCAGTAAAACTAATCAATGTCCCCCGTAACGAACTATAGTCGAATCGAAAAATAATGCGACGTCGCACAACTTCAATACATATTTTCACTGTGGCAACAATCAGAAGCCAGGGTTGAATAGCGGCTGAGATTTCGCTGCACAGAGTTGCACTGTAGGCAACAGAAATACAGAAAAAATTGCCTATTTTCAACAAGTCGCCACTTCGTCATTTTTTGGTCGAATCGAAAAATAATACCACATCGCACAACTTTAATATATGTAAACATAAGGACAAAAGTTCTATCCAGGTGGGGGGATTGGAGTCTGTGGCAGTGGGAAAAACTTTCTGGAAGTAAAAATGTTAAAAAATAATAAAGAGTGACCATTTCACTTCGTTTTAAACCAAAAATCAATTTTCTGACTGAAACAGTTTTCGGACAGTCGGTCTTGAGCTTTTGTCCTTATGTTTATTTTCACTGTAGCAAAAATCAAAAGCAAGGGTTGAATAGCGGCTGAGATATCGCTTGCACAAATTTGTGCTTTCAAGTGTCGCCAGACGGACGGACGGACAGACCCGAATACTATAGCCCGCGCTACGTAGCGACGGGGGGGGGGGGGGGGGGGGGGCTAAAAAGCTATTCTGCTCTATCCTCAAAGTTAAAGTCTTGTAAAAAATAAGGATAAAAATTAAGGATGAACCATCTAATCTCAAGAATAAGGACGTCCTTAAATATAAGGACGGAGCAGAATACCACTCCTGTGCTTTTGTCCTTCAAAAGCGGATATTGTGGGACCGTACAGGTATATGACTCTTCACAAGATCACAACGGTACTTTTCCCATTATCCACTTTTAGCATAGTCAAAACATGAATGAAATATTTTTATGGATTGTGACACACTTTTTTAGGACTTAGAAAGGCCTTTAGAGGCCCCTAGAAGCATCTCTTCACGCGCGTGTATGCGTCTTTTTTTTTTTTTTTTTTGTTTTGTTTTTTTTAAATTTTTTTTTTGAAACCGGACCATCTCGATCCCTCAGATTATTTGCAACGAACAATCGAACCACATTCTGATGTGATTGAAATGATGAAAAACGTTTCTATAACTATTTCAGAGTGAGGTTCTAAAAATATAAATTTGTGTTCGCTGTACTCCTAAATCAATTTTTGTCTGATCTCAAAAATAATACAATGCTGGTCATGTAACGGTGCAAACCTTAAAAACCACGGTCTATACAAAACCAGCACCTAGAACATTTAACAATATGGCCATACCATTTATTATGTCGCAGTAAAATTAACTTTTCAAATGAACCAAAGCACCACCATCAACGTGTTTGAATATTGCACGTCTCAGTAATCTTTTGGTGCTGCATTTTACCACATCTTTCCTGCCTCAAATATATAAGGCAGAAATACAAAGGGTGCTGGTAATTTTTTCACATGGCTCGGCGATCTTTTTGATGAGTTCTTTCTTTTTTCAAAATACTACCGGTCGCTCCTTTCAACGCAAACGAATTTTTGCTAGATTTATTTGAGCACGCAAAAGATTCTGAAAATGCACTCGATAAATAGTTTGAGATCGATGGATTCCTAGAATGACAGATGCGTGAACGTCGCGAATAATTTTGCCTCTTCCAGCGAGAAAAATAGAAACAAACCAAACTTTGAAATGTTTGACTTATTATTTTTTGGCAAGTTTAGCAATCTTGCAACGGGAACGTCTTGGGACTTTATTAAAAACGCCTATCGCTCGCTTAGAAAATATTTCTATTATATTAAAATTTACAGTCAAAATTATTCTAGGTGTTGAGGAATTTACCTTAATGAACTTACCTTAGTCCATTCTGAAACTGCACTCGAAGTCCACAGTATATTTCCTGGATTTACTGCCTTTTCCTCGTCACCACAAAAACATTTCATGGCTAGAAGATGACACACAATATATCTCTGTAACTTCTACATGTCTTTGTCACAATAGAAGAAGATACTTTGTCGCATTTTCAAATATTCTCCAGTTTTTTTTTCCTTTCGTGCATTTTTCCTTAGTGTTTTCAAATTTGGGTTTGGTTCAAAGTGAGGCCAGAAAGATTTACGTCACCAGAGTATCCGACCAGTGGACAACACCGTGGGGGGGGGGGGGGGGAGAGAGAGAGGTAACAACAGAGGCACCCAACGGTGTTGCTATCAAATCAACGTGTCGTGGAATTCACCCTTTGCAGAAATCCTTTTTTTATCATCCATAGTTTTAATTATATTTGTTTTTTTTTCAATACTTCTGTGGTTACTGAGATTTATCGAAGTTATACTTCTTGTAGATTTCATATCGTCTTTTAACTTGCATTGTGCTCGTGTTTACATAATGGTGTGAAGCATGGGCTGTGGGACACAGAGTGGGGAAAGGAGTGCATAATTCTGGATGAAGAAAGACATAAAAGCAGTTGTAGGGAGGGGTCAGGGGGGGCAGGGGCTATCACGGGTCTCAGGGGAGAGGTATTAAAGGATGTACATAAAATTATTTCAAAGCCATGTTCCCAACGAACAAACCAACGTTAATATTCACTCTGTCTTAGCGTGCGACGTCGACTTGGGCAAGTCAAAACACCAAATCCGGTTGTAATTTGATTGCGATCAGTTGTGGTGATAGATTAACATGTAATCTATGTATTTAACACAACACCGAACAGATGTTGGATAAGCGACGTTGTTTAGACGTTTTCTTTGGTCGCAGCCAAAGTCCGTTCTCCTAAGACTTATCAACGTCTTTAGTGCAACGCTAATAAACATTATAATTGCCACTGTTCAGATGGTGATCCCAAATTAACATTTCCTGGCATCTATACAGCGTAAAGACATGGTTTTCACTTCCAAATGCATGCGCAACTTTTGCTCAGCTTTGATTTAACAACCGATAATTGATGTCTGTGACAACATCGACTGTATTCTATCATAATGAAAACACCGAAATTTTAACAATCTTAATTCCACATGTACCTTACACGAGACATATGTTAAAATTTGCAAGAAAAGAGGGGAATGCAGTTGTGCTTGACGACAGGTTCCCACAATGCATCTTTTCAAAAAACGTAAACCGTATCTAGTGGGAGTCATATCTCTGTAAATCTCATCGCCTTGCCGATGCGGAAAGTAAGTTGTCATCCGTTGTCATAACGTTCTTATATTGGCACTGCCCCTAGATGCCCCCCCCCCCAAAAAAAGCACTACGTAAAATGTTGACCCACCTCACCATACTCAGTTTATGACGTCACCATTGATGATGATTTTTGCTTTCAAAAACCCTACTCTGGTGTTCCCTCCGATCATGAGCACCTTAATGGTGACCATTAAAAAGTAATGCAATAATCAGTTAAATTAGTGAACAAGAATAATCGCGTGGTCGTCTTTCGAAATAAAAAAAATCGCTAATGAATTGAATTATACCCAAACCACTCACTTCGCATTTCTATGCATTTGTGACAGTGCAATTAATAATACTGTTTTCTCAGTTAAAAAATGCCGAAACGAAACTTTTGCGCTTGCGACGTGGTAAACAGCCCTACCCTAGTGAGAGCATGCTTGTTTCTTGCATAGGAATTCCTGGTTTAGGCTGAATCGAACAATGTTTTGCTCATTCACCATTCACACGCTGCCGAGCGGCACAGACTTTTTTCCAGATTATACAATTTGGTGCACCCTTTCAAAATCTTCCATTACTTCAATTGCATTGGCATTGAAAAAGGCGGGGATATTGCCTCCCGTGTGTGAAGGAAACATATTGATTTTTCTATTTGTTTATATGTCAGGGGATTGTCACTCGCTTCTCACACATTGGTGACACTCTGTCCAAATCGGAAAGCTTGGGCAGAGCGAAATACATTTTGTTTCTCGGGACTGGTAAGGCGACATTGACACAGTCCTTTAATTTTGTGCGAAAAAACTTGCACCGTTTAACCCCACTCGCACCTTTTTGCCCTTGAAGCTACCCAATATTTCTTCCCATCTTGACTCCTCCCCCACCCCTCCTCCTTAAAATTTGCAATTGAGCAAGGTTCAGAACCAATTCAGAGGGGGGGGGGGGGGGTGGGGGACCAAAATGCCCATTTTTTGGCAGAGTAAGAATAAAACGGGTACTCCATATTTTTCTGAAGTCAAATCTGGACAAAGCCATTACTATACCATCGCAAAAGAATAAAAACACAAATGCCGGAGCTGCACCAAAAACTGCTCACAGTAGTTAATGTCTTTGGTTGTATACAACACTTTTTCGACGAAGTTTCTGGGATGAAACCGCCAATGTCATGATTACCTAAACTGTGCAGATTTTTTTTCAAGTTGAATGTTATCGCAAGACCGTTGGCCATTGTTTCCGGGGAGGGGCTTGATCGGGGACAAATTTGTCTGTAAAGTCTGGTTATCATATGAATTTGTGACATCTGGTTATCGAATCCCGGCCAAAACGGAAACGGCCAAAACGGCGACGGCCAAAACGGAGGAGACCATAACGGCGACGGCCAAAACGGCGATGGTCAAAACGGCGACAAGTGCAACCCTGGACAAAACGGCGACGAAGATTAATAATTTGATGTTGAAAATCAAAATACAAAGAATAGTGTTGCCAGATAATTCATTTCATTTCTACTTGAAGATAAGTATAATTTGAACCAATATTTAAATTTTAAAGGCAAAATAAAATGGGCAATTTAACACTTTTTTTCCCGTATATTCCTAATTGCAATTATACGATAATCCATCATGTTGGGGGGAGGGGGTAAATAAGTAGATTTTTAAAGACAATTGTATTTAGTGACTGTGCCCACTAATCCGTTATTGCACGTGAATCCACATCGATCAGTCGACTGATCTGAAAACACTCCCAATATCTGCGGCGTGCCTTAAATGCTTCACTTCCCCGGCAAAAAAGGTAAAGATGAAAACAATGAATTCTTCTTTAATTTACCTTACTCGTCCTTAGTCCTACCCGACACACCAGTTTTTAAACACTTTGAACTCGTTTAGTCTATAAACTGTCTGCTGATCTTATTAAAACCATTCAAAAGTTGAAAAAAAAAACGCTTCGATGGCTTTTTCTCTTTTTTATTTATTATATATTTGATGCATGATGCAGCAAAATAATATAGTTCTGCAATACACACAACGGCACCTTGGCTTGTACAGTTATGATAAACCGTGTGACAAATCAAGTCAAGGAATTAAATACATTGTGATAAAAGAATGTTTCTCTTCCTGAGGATATTACAACCATTTACATATTACACATTTTTATTAAATGTGAATAAAGGACATTGTGCAAATTTGTGTTTTCTAACAGATAATTTAGCAAAAAAAGAGAGAGATATATAATATGTAAATATAATTACTGCAATGTCTATAAAAATTAAGGTATTTTAAAAGAAAACCTCAAGAATAATCACAGATACAGCAGAGACAAGTAATTTTACCGAAAACAAAGTGACATTGAATATTATTTATAATTAAATAAAATCTTTCACACTTTATATATTTCAGGCAATCAGTAAATGTACCCCATCACCAATAAACATGGTTTAGATATTTACACAAATATTCTTTGTAAAATGGCAAGAAATTAAATACAACATCTATCAAATACAAACCGTCAATTGAAAACAAACAATGATACCAACGACTGCACTATACAAGAAAATTCACATATATTTTCAGCACTGATCGGTATTCCTTTATAATTCACTTAAGTAAGGAAATGAAGTGAACATTTCAACCATTTATCGCTTTATCATCACTAAATGTATCACAAGACGTATTCTAGCAAAGGAGGTTTTTATTAAACTATAGGAATATCCTGATTTTGTAAAAAAAAAAAAAAAAAAAAAAAAAAAAAAAAAAAAACACTGTTACAATGCAGGTTTGAAATGCTCGGCCAGTGACAGTAAAACAACAACAGTAGCTGTCAAACTTATTGATGATCAATATAATAAATCACACTGGTTTTCTATTAACTAAAAAGCGCTTCGAGATGCACAGCTTTTAATGATAAGCAAACCGAGATCGTTTCATATTGAGCATAAAGGTACACGTAACGCACAAACAAGGCCTCAAAAACAACTTTTTCCGCCACATTACAACTGAATGTCAACATGAACGAAATTCGATACTGTCAATGCAGAACCTACTTTTACCCAATTTCTTAGAGTTGTTTCAAGTGGAATGCAGTTCTGAAAGGAAAACCCCCTTTTGTGGGAAACGCGGAGTACTGAATGAAAATTACCACTTTTTGGCCTCCGCGCGGACCGCTTCTTGCCTGAAAAGTATCCCCTTTTTGGATGCTCATAGTAACACAGACGAAACCAAATGTCCCCCCCCCCTTTCGGCAAACAAAATGTCAATGCAAACCAGCTCTTTAAGCTTACAATCAAAGTTCAGCGTCTTTTATGCAGCCAAAGCGATATGCTTGTAATAAAATACGTAGGGCGTACATATGTATATGTTAGGCCCGATCTGCCGATCCGTCCCATCTGCAGATGGGCCTGTCCCGTTTGCGGATCGCCAAACGGGAGGCCCATCTGCAGATCGGCCTCCCGTTTGGCGATCCATAGATGGGACAGTCCCGTTTGCGGATTTCTTGTTGCTTCCCATCTGCAGACCGGACAGACCCATCTGCGGATATATCGTTGTAAATAACCGGGGCCGCCGATGGCCGGGTATACTATATGAGAGCAAAGACGCGTAGTGTAACTGTTGGGACGTAAAGAATTAACTGACCACTGAAGTTTACGTTTAGTCTTTTATTGACGAAATAACCTTTACATCGTAATTTACTGCTCACACGCTTTAACAACAAAGAGCGTACACAACAAATAACAACTAGATATCGTTCGTAACGCAGACAGAAAACAGAAACAGAGCTAGCAAGGCGAGGAATACGTCGCTATGGCTTTCCAACTGACAATAGAGAGCTCTTAAAGGTCCTCGTATACGCCTGATATAGCTGATCAGCGACGTATAAACTTCCGAGGATCACTTTCGACGATTCTCTGCAAGCAGAGAAACAAAATACCTGACGTTTAAAAACAGAAAACTGACATATAAAAATATAGAATTACTCACTCATTTTAATGCTGTTATCCTATTTAAAGGCGTTTAGAAACGCACCCATTATCCGTTATTTTCACCATTGTATAATATTCCTTGAAATAATTACACGACGACTACATCAATATGGAAACAAACACTGTTTAAAACACTTCAAATTCACGATCTTCAAAAAATTAAACTAGCACAATAATATCCAAATTCTTCAGTATTCACAGACCAATCCGTGCCGCACTGCTCTTCCTTGTATTCCTAATCTTCTTAATTCCGCGATACTCCAGCTGTTAATACTTCGATGCTTCAGTGAATGATGAGGAACAGTGCGATTTGACCCGGATTAAGTACTCGAATGCACAGGGATTAAACCACGTGATTGACAAAAGGCTGCATTCTGACTGGACAACTTTCGCTCCCCTCGAAACGTTTCGGCCCGCTATATAAGCCGATAACCTCAGATGCTCACGAGGCATTTACCATAAGTGCTAGAGCAAGGGCTAGAGGGAAAACACAATTACCACAGTACGCTGACCCTGCCGCTAATTGCAATTAAGATGGAAAGTTTGGGCTTTAGCCTGACACTTATACATTGAATACACACGCACACTTTCTGTGCATTAAAATAAAGGCAATAAACAAATAAGAGACAGCAGTAGAACTTTAGACAAACGCTAACATAACAAAAACATAAACGCGGGAGGCGTTTACAATCGTTAAATGAAACTTTAATAAAAAGAACCGTATTTTTGTCATCAACATTTCTTCTATGAACTACTTTGGCTGTTCTACTACTTTGGCAAAATACAAACGAAATTTGCTGAAAAAATTTCAACAAAGTGACACGAATGCAGTCATAGTTCACATAATATTTCCTGCAATATTTTATTCAATAGAAAACCTGTAAAATAACCAACTTCGAAAACACTACAGCTACGAAAGTTACTGAACAGTATTTCCACACGATGCGAGGCGATGCTACGACTACGGCCGAGAGGAATGGTGGTGCAAAAAACATACTACGACTACGAAAGTCACTAATGAAATAACTTGATCAATATTTCCCGAGGATGCGAGGCGATCGTACGACTATAGCCGATGGCAAAGGTGGTAGTGAGCCTTTCGGCAAATGTTCCGCCAAGTTGTCGAAATTTGTTCGTCTTGGTTACGGTAATAGGTGCTTAATCTCTGCTACTCGTTTTGATTACTGTCTGCAGAGGACAGACAGCTTAGACACAGGTTCAATATATATTGGATTTACCTTTGATTTTGAGTAGAAATGGATGACAGAGATGGAAATGTGTGGAATATTTCTTTGATTTTGAGGAGAAACGGGTGACCGGGATCGAAATGTATTGAATATTTCTTTGATTTTGAGTAGAAAGTAGTAGGAAAACGACAGTTCTGGAACAGGAAGTGACGTCATAATGACGTCATAGGGTGTTCCAGAACTGTCACGACAGTTTTGGAACAGATGGTGATTGATAGAGCGCGCGTGCCAATGACGTCATCATGACGTCATCATGACGCTATCATGACGTCATCATCATGACGTTATAATAACTGACTGAAAGTGACTAAAATCAGTTCTTGTTGTCTTGAAACACTTCAAAATAATAAAAGATGTTAAGCTGTTACGTCCATTTGTGTTTTTTGTTTCTTTTATAATGCAAAATGAACATAATTGGAAGTTGAACAACTTACCCCAACCTTATGAACAAGTTACCCATGCATGGTGTAGAAAAATTTCAAAAACTTTTAAACAGGCTGATGGACATAATTATTATTGTGGTTACATTCGAGGGTAAGGATACCTTAACACAACCGGCACATGTAGCTTAAATTATGTTGAATACTTTTTAAAAAAAATAATAAAAAAATAAAAAATTGCACAACTTACTACGCTCTCCTCTATTTATAAAAAATGAGTAAAAATGTCACATAACTAAAGCAATACCTTGTATGGTCGATTGTGGACTACTAACACGCGCCTAGACAAAGCAATTGGGCCGTCAGGTACTGTTAAAGTGGCACTGTACAGGCACCAATCAGAACAGTTTTGCAACGAATGCAAATTACAGCCCTTATTCCCTTAAAGCCAACATTTTAGGAGAAACGTTAAACTACTATGCCAACAGAAAAACCAAAATACTAACCTTAACATCTGCTGAAAAGAAATACTGCCACCCTACATGACGTAACACTTAGTGACGGCGGCTGAATTCAAGCAATGGCAAATAAAGCGCAAAAATGGCAAGACAAACGGATGGCTGAGCATTCACACTTTTCAAGTTGAACTCACAAATGTGCCTAGTTGTCTTGCAAACATGTTTCAATCACGCCCCCCACCTCACCCTCTCCTCCAAACACACACAACGATACAGCATACGCATTTAAAAGACCACCGTTAAACATACTCTAAATTCCAAAATTTTGTTAGACTTATCCATTACTCTGCACAATAATTTCAACAACAATCGCAGGCTTTACAATAATGTGTGCTCTCCTGCCTCAGAAGTTTCGAGAACATGTCTGCTTTACATTCTAAATGTGCCATTGTAAATTGTCTCTAAATATCCGAAGATAAGAGCGAGTATGTTTTCTTATCGGTGTCAAGATAGTACACTGAATCATCCTTTATCACAGTTAGATCGAATCCCTCTTTAACCAAATTGAACTTCTGTTGTTTAAAAGTGGCCGTCATGACCATCTCTTGCTGGATGCGCAGGATGGCGGACGGGCGTAGGTGGTTAGGTAGTCCGGGCTGACGGCGCCGTGACCCTTTACCAGGCTTAGGGCGGCCATACCGCACTTGCCGTCGTAACCTGGAAACAAGTCAACGCCAGCACTTGAATGCAACTGGAAGGGAATAATAACAGCTGTACCTGTGTGACAATCGGTGCGGGAAAGGCCCATGAAGACAGGCGGGAAGGTCGGAAGACAAGGTAAAGAGGCTGGGAGGGAGGAAAGCACGCAACGAGGCAGGCAGTAAGGCGCGAAGAGGGGGAGTTAGGTGGGGACAGCGAGGAAGGAGATGCGGCGAATAGGAATGGGTGGCGGCTAGGCGCGGAGAAAGGGAGGCAGTAAGGCAATGAGGGAAGCGGGGGGTGAAAAGACGGACCGAGTCGCCTCCATGAGGCAGGGCGGAAAGAAGGCACACAGAGACGGAGGCAGGAAGGAGGGGAGGGAGGGGACAGGCGGGAACGGCGGGGATGAAGTAGCGGGACGTGGTGAAGAGGTAGTAAGGGAGGAAGGCACTGAGAGAGGAAGGTAGGGAAGGAGAAAAGCACAGAGTGAGGCAGGTACGCAGAAGCACGCATGCGGGAAGGGTGGGATAGGAGGTAGACGCCATAAACATACTTGAAATTAGAAGGAGGGAAGAAGGTGAATGAAAGCAGGATGGTAAAAGCATTGCAGAATTGAACAAAAACATACTTGAAGAAAAAATGCTTTACATAATCGACTCTAAAATCAAGTCAAATCCATCGTGAAAGCAATAAGTTACATGAACGACTCCGTCAACGGCATTTAAAACGTCACCTGGAATCGTCACCCCATAGACATCAGCATCTTCTATCCAAGTGATATCACAGAGCACAGAGCAAGTGAAACACGAATTCAACACAGTCATAAGTATTGTGGCGCAACAAGCACGCAACTGGACACATTTCTTTGAAATAGAAATGCGGCACTGAAACAAGAGTGTTTCGGCAGAAAATACTCAGCTTTAAGTAATATTTACTGCGTAAACGTAATGGCTGTTTGTAAATTGTTTTCAGGAACATGAAGACAGGCCATCGTAGAGGGTACAGCCCCCAACTGGACATGGACAAACAACGATCATGCTCAAATTCAAGTGGATAAACAAGCACTCAGTGAAATATCAAATCAGTCCACCCGGTAGTTGAATAGATATGGCGTCGACAAAACAATGCATCAAAAAGTGACAGACAGACAGACAGACGGACAGATGGACAACACCAAAACCAATACCTCCCCTCCGGGGCCAAAGCCCTTGGTTTGGGGCTAAAAAATAGTTGGATTGAGGGAGATTAAACTAGTAGTCCAGAGAAATCGTCTGGTGGTAAGGATTCAAAATGCATATCAGCATACAAATAACCTGAAGGTGTCGCCGATGCGGTAAGAGAAATAGATGTAATAATCTTCATCTGCATAGAGAAGATCCCCGGAGTTGAAGTAAGCATCCCCTTCTTTGGCAACATTGCGGAGTATTTTGTTGTTGGTAAGTTCTTTTTTTTCCAGCAAAACCGTCAAATGTCAAATCTTTTTTTATCTGACATAACAACCCTGGCTCGCCTGAAATTGGATACACAAGAAGGTAAGTCACCTATATGAAGAAAAAACGCAAGCGGAAACAAATCAGCATTCAGACTTCCCAATTTCAATTCTCGATGCAAGAATTTTTTTACAATCTGTGACAATGAATAGGGTTTGCAATTATAGATCGCACCTTCCCTCCATTTATATCCCTTCTCAAGAAGAAGAAAAAAGAAACATGTACTTTGAGATCCCAACAGATACGTGATGGTAAAATACCCACTTTGACTTCGATACATCGCCCATTAGCATCTCGTACAGGTTGGGCTGTGTCGAAGTCGTATTTCATAAATTTGGCCGTAAATATCAATTTCTGAAATCAAATAAGTTTGGTTTATGTTCAAACTAAAATACCAGTAAAATCTGTTTTTGTTTATTCTATTTATTAGCACGGTGTTAAAATTTGTAACGATTGTTTGCAGGTGGGACATTAAGAATATCTCAGCCATTCACAGTACAGTTACACCTTGGCAGGGTAAAGTTTTTCACTAGAAGTTTCATGATATTTTTGGAGCAGCTGTCTACTGGATATCGATCACTATCTGAAAAGTGTTTCTTGAAGTTTTATCGCACAGTAAATGTCAATAAGTTTACCGAAATCGGCGAGAATCTTCCCACACTGCCCTGCTTATTGTAGAGGTTACTGAACCCCACATTCCCTTCGGTTGCCGCGTAAAATCGACCACATGTGGAATGGCAAATCTGTCTTGGAATTCCGGCCAGATATCAGAGCGCAATCCGTTACTATAGTCCATTCGCACTTTGTGTTCTTTGTCCCGATCAGTCTGCGGGAAACAAAAGTCTCTTTTTTTTTCAACTGAATGCGTTGGTCAAACAGCAAAACGTTCAATTGGCAACATTATATCTGACGTAACATCTCTTTTCTTATTCGGTTCTAAATTTTTCTCGTCTTTACTGAGTGGCCCAAAGGCCACAGGTCAAATTTTGGAATAGTTTTGTGTAGTGGTCGTACCATTTGTCAAGCACCAAAAATATTTGAAAATTGGAAAACGTATTCTTTTAGTACGCATTCCCATAGATTTTCACAAAATTCTGGGAAACCCACCTTAAAATCGCTTTTATAATGGATATTCCGACAACTAGTTTTATGAATCTCTCGTATTCAACCGTCGCTGCAGAAGCAAACGGATTTTTTTTCCTTCTGCTAAATATCTGTTTAGTAATAAAAACACTATTTTTATCTCCTTAATTTTTTAACCAACACCTTACGTGATATTCATAATGGGACAATTTTTATGGCGTCATTTAGTTCAGTTGCATTGATCGGGCTATTTGCAAGTCTTACCTAGGGTCTGTTGATGAGGAACCGGCATAGTTCCCCTATGACATTGTACAGCTGTGACCTTATTTTCACGACAGTCGTTCCAAAGCTGACTCGCAGAAAACTTCGGTTTAAGAAGTAACGTCGCACCTAAAATTTGCAAAGAAACAATCAATGAACTTACAATAATATATTTAAAATATAATATTATTTAGGATTTTTGACTAACTTGAGCCTCAGAGACACGACCCTCCCCCCCCCTCCCCCATGTAGCGCGATTGACCTACGAAATCGGTGCAAAAGTCACTATATTCTAACATCTTTACATTTTTAAATGTTTTATATTCTAACATCTTTACATTTTTAAATGTTTTATAATTAAGAAAAGTTAATTTGGCATATTATTATTATTATTATTAATTATAATAATTTTTATTATTATTAATTGCTTTAATTATTAATAGACAACCCGTACTAAGCTCTGCTCCCGCGGTGAAGCTAAAGGGAAGCCTCGTGCCGTGACATGTGATCGATGCTTGCATCGTATTGGTAATGCACCGACCCGGTACTTTGCCGCTGTGACGACCGCGTGGACGACTCAGTTGCCGTACCAGAGGTTAAAATGAGCGGCTCCACTACTCGACACTGCAAAGTCATCGCAACACATCAGTGTTTCTAATATGGATTGCGATAACCAATGTTTAACACATTGGAGAACCCACAGTAATGGCTTCGAAGTTTTCAAGCCGATATTTTTGAAGTTAGCAACTCATTTTGTGAGTAAAATATCTCGACATAGAAGCCATCACTATGAGTTTTCCAATGTGTTGAAAATTGGTTATCGCGCCCCATAATAGAAATTTTGCTAGATATTACTGCAATATAAACCTTGAACGGGTTCTCCTAAGCGTTGCAACCAACCAAATAATCAGTGTCGATGCAGTGTCAGTCATTTGATCGATCCCAATTGATAGAGAGGTAGATAGGCATAATTCGAATGACGGATTCTACATCTAGGAGATATTTCACTCATAAAAATGAATATTAAGAAATTAACTACTTCAGTTTCAATTTAGAAAATATCGGCTCCTAGACTGCGATGCCAAAACTATGGGAAATCGGTGATTGAAAATGAACAACAAATGTCACGAAATGGTTGACACGCTGTCTAGAAGACTTCTTGCCGGAAAGGCAGAAATAAAAGAAATTGAATTCAATGTTATCTTTTAATTCGGCGGGGTCTCACGGCGAACTGCCCGCTCCATCACAATAACAATGTTAAGTGGAGTTCGACGAACTGCTTATTATTAACAACCATACATGCTCGGAAACAAATATCGACACACTGATAAGAGCTTATACCCCCTGTTTTGTTCGAAAGAAGCGACATGTAACAACACTAGCCGAATTCGGCTTTGGTAATGTGTGCAAACCAGTCGCAGTGCCGTATTGTATCATGTGCAAAACGATACTGACAAAAAAAGACCGTCGCACTACTGCGCCTGGTCGACACAATGCCAGTCACGGGACTAGAAAGTCACACTAAAGTCGATGTCATGACGATCAAGATAGCTGTCATGAAAGAGTTTATTTGGCCACTTTCTTCTTCTTGAAGGTTTTCTTCCCGCCGGATTGCTGAGAAGTCCTGCAAGAAGAAGGACTATCATGAATTACTGAATCAGCAGCAAAAAGGGACGAAGACTATGCAAATTAGTTAAAGTATCGGTTATATACAGTTGCATATAGTGTGTGACAAACGTGTTTTGAGAGGCCCAACAGCCCAATCTCAACAAATCACACATTGAAACACCACTAGCACCGCGCAAAGAGTGCTCTGCATCTCTGACATGATGGGCTTTAACTGGCAACCTATTTGCATTGCGTCATAGTTAGTTATAGATGCATTAGAAAGGTCTAATGTCTAAATCCAACTCCGACGTAATAGGTAAATGTTGGACAGACACTTCATGCGGACAGATAATTCACAGCGTGAGATCATTGATCAACACCGATAGAATGGGGCATGTAAAACAGGCGTCGCAGTCACAACAGAAGTTCCCATGGGTCGTCACATCTACCTGACCAGGATCAATGATGTAAACACCCGGTGTCTATACCACAGATTCCATAAGTGGCAACGGAAGAGCTTTAGGATTGAGTTTCCTCTTTTGTGTCGATTCTTGTGCATGTGTATCCGATATGACAACAGCAGGTAGCGTAATCGACGGAAGCATATGGATCGATGCAGACGACTTGTCACTCTTGGAACGATTGCGACTTTTGCCTGGATCCTGGCAGTCTCCTGCTATTGTAACAACAAGGAGAAAATGGAGTCATCAAGATACGCACACTGGTCTAAACGGTTGTTCAATGTGCATGGTTCAATTCTCCAGTTACGCAGGCAGTACATCTTGAATGCGGGTCACCGGTACGCTTGATATGAGCGCAGAAGTCCAGAGTTGTCAGTGAATGTACAAACAAAGAAACAATATTAGTACATGATAATCACTGAAAATAATCTATAAAAGTTGCTATATTAATGATAACAGACGAAAAATCCATACAATATCATTAAAACTGTTTTAGAAGTAAAGCATAAGATGCACAACACGACCTTATGTCGAAACCCGGCGCTGCAGTAAATGCCACGTGAGCGAGTCGTCGCATAGACGACCCGACTCCGCGGCAAATTGTCGCAATCACGTGTCGTGACAGTCACGACCGCCCCAGCGAAGACCTGACACAATCACGAGTCGTGATATACACGACCCGGCCTCGTGCCAATCCGTGACAGTCACATGTAGTGACAGACATGACCCGCAACACGGGCCAGTCACTGCAACAGCGACCTTCACAAACACGACCCATTACACTACCGCCTAGTGGCATGATCGACCTCTCCAGAAATAGAATGGCAGTAGAAGCATAACACAATCAACCTAAAACAAAAGCAGAATCCAAGCCATAGTTGATTGAAGAATTGCCTTGCTCTAATCATGTTTCTCTTCAGCAGTGACTCGACAAATATTCGACGCGTCACAAACGCAAGTCGCTGCAAGAGCTAATCGCAGCAAACACGACCCGTGACAACAGCGAGTCGCTGCGGACACGACTCGTGACAACTGGGATTTACCAGTTGACCAGGTTGTCACTGCTACATGTCGTGATGAGAGCAACTGCTGCCTACACCACCCATACTATGTATAAACCGTCCTTTGTTGTGCCGGTCACTGCAACGGGTCGCAACAAAACGGCATAATAGACTGCACGAGGAAAATCCCTTGTTAACCTGGTACCATTACACTTGATCGATGCTTACACCATGGTGGTGTTGAGACGATCCGCCACAGTGCCGAGTTATCGTACCCGCCACATGTACGACGCTGCTATGACGACCATATGATCGATTCCTCACAGAGTCAATTGTGGACAGAAGCGGCTACACTACTCAATGCCGTGATAAATCGTCACAACACTGACTGCTGGCGTGTCTATCACCAGAAATAAATAGTGTAAGCAACTCCCTAAGGAGGTTCGCTGCCAAGCCAGTGGAAGGCCAACCTCCCTAGCTATGACAGCTGCGAGTCGAACGCCCCTATAAAACTCCATTAGCATAAGAGAAGAAGGACAGTGGAAAGTTAAAACTTTTCTGTTGCAGAGCCGACTCAATGCAAACTGTTTGTTGACAATGAGGGAAACCCTAGAAATGAAAACGAAGAGAAAATCGCCCAGAAACCACCTCACTGTCTGTTAGCCACAACCTACACTACATTCTTGATGGTAGGAAAGCATTTACCGAACGAAAGCTTTTTGACAAAACGCTGAACTACCCCGTGTAGGGATCAGTAAAGTCAGCAAATTGGACAAAACGTACACCCAGTAAGATAAAACTTACAGTATACGTAAATATAATATTCAAAATAAATAATATCCAAAAAGTATGCATTAATCTTGGTTTTGATCCGTCATTTTTACTGAAAAGTAAGTGGAGAAAAAACTCCTATTACTCGGATCGCGACAAGTTGAGAATGGATTGATGCTATGACAGCTGTACCGACGATGATTTGTGGGTTGGTTGACAAGCGTTGTAAACATAGCAACAGGGCACCCATGTGGTGCTATTTGTTCCACAAAATTCTATTATTATGAATCGTGATAACCAATGTAAAACACATTGGAAAAACCATAGTGATGTTTTCGCAGTTCACAAGTCAATATTTTCGAAATTAAAATAAAAAATTTGTATACAAAATACAGTAATCGGGAAATAGATAAATAAATTTTGTTAAGCACTAATTAAAAAGCAGGACAATCGTACAGGACTACCATATGTGCGGGAATTGCCAACTGCACTGGCGAAATTCGAGAAACTTCTGCGTTTATATTTGATATTCTCAGACAGAAAGCAAACAATTTTCTTACAAATGAAATAAATAACGGAAAGAAATCGCATAATGTCTTTGTCTGAAAGAACCATTGATTTCTGTGACCCGTATGCGAAAAGAAGCTTTTGATTTTTTTAAAATTTCAAAAGCTTTTTTATTTATCAAACTTATTAGTGCTGAGTAAAATTTGTGAGATATGTTACCCTCATTTCTTTGAATTCTAGCTTGATTGTTTGTGGCCAAGGTGTAGAATATTTGTATATTTTTCGCGAGAGAGAGAGAGAGAGAGAGAGAGAGAGAGATAGAGAGAGAGCAATGAGTAGGATTTGCCTAATTGCTGTCTCTTTTCCCCAACACACAACAATTTTGTGGATATCTTTGCTCATCACTCTGGTTAACGCTAAATTGGCGAAAGTAGAGACATACTTGCAGATTGCATGTCGTAAACGTAAACAAAAACATAAACAAGCACCTGCTACTTTTTTCAAGTAGAGGTATTTTTGCAACATAGCAAGTCCCAAAAATAAAACAACAAAAACGATCCCTGTTAGTCATCTAAACAAACCAGAAGTTAAAGAAAAATATATAAAAAATGTAGAAAATTCTTTTAATGAATATCCTGTGGATTCCAACAACCAGCAAAAATGGACTTTCATTTGTGATGTGTGTATCCAGGCGTCTAAAGAACTCGAACCACCAACAAACACCAAAAAAGTATGCAACGACACCATAACCATCTTATCCAGACATCAGAACAATCTACACAATATCATTAAAACTGCCATAATTCAGAAAAACGTACAGCATTCAAAACACAAGGAATAAAGTTTTCGAAGATATAAAAAAGAACTGAAAAGAGAAGAGGAAAAAAGAATTATTAATCAAATAGACGAAATTGAAAGTAGTAAAAATGACAGTCGAGCCATTCGTGTACTACAACAACAAACAAATAATAATGTGTGCGTCAAAGCAGTAAATGGTAAAATTCATCTATTAGAATTAGATGAACTTTACCTGCTAAGTAATATAAAACTTAGCATTAAAATAGGAAAAGAATATGGAAAATTCTTTTCAAGCACAATTGGCTCACCACAAGGAGATGGAGCTTCAGCTATACTCTTCTTAACATACCTAGCCAATTCTATGAAAAGACAACCTGGTTTTGTGTTTGACAATTACAGCAATCTTCACTTTCTACTAGATCAACAATTTGCTGACGACATAAGTTATGGATCTACGCTTAAAAGTGAAATAAATAAAATTGAAAATGAAACTACAAAATCACTCAAAAACAGAAATCTACAAATAAATGACAGTAAAACAGAAAAATACACTGTTTGCAAAGGCGGTAGCATCGATTGGAAAAGCTGTAAACTAGTGGGTAGTCTACTTGGAACAGAAGAAGACATCAAAAGAAGAAAAACACTAGCGAATAATGCTTTTAATAAGCTGAAAACTGTATTAATCTCGAAACAACTAAATCTACTTGTTAAGATCCGCGTCTTCAACGCATTAATCGAATCAATTTTCTTATACAACAGTGAAGTGTGGGGTCTTACTAAATGCCAAGAACAAGAAATAGACATTTTTCACCGCAAACTCCTAAGAACTATACTATCAATAAGATATAGTGCTGGAAACTGGATTAGCAACGAAGAATTGTATAAAAAGACAAACCAAACACCGTGGTCTATTCTGATCAGAAAACGTCGCTGGAATTTCTTTGGACACGTCTGCAGATTACCTGAAACGACACCAGCAAGTAGAGCTCTTAAAGAAGCAAATGAAACAGTAAAAAGACCTCCAGGAAGACAAAAAACAACATACCTGTCAACAATAAAACGCGATCTACAAAATAAAGGAATCTACTCAATCTCACAAGCCAAAATATTAGCACAAAACCGTACTAGGTGGAGAGACTCTGTATAGAAACGTATAGAGCTTTGCTCTGAAAGCGTATCCCGACGACGACGAGGTATTTTTGCAACTAGCGGTATATTAAGATATATTTACTTCTAGGTTAATGTAATATAGAATTAAAACAGTTCAAACATTAAGCCGTTAGCAAATCATCCAGTTAATCTATATTTGTAATCAGTTTGTCCAACTTCTCGGTAAATAGCCGTTATTAGTTTTTCCAAGTAGAGGTATATTTTTTTCAACTAGCGGTATATTCATATATTATTACATTGAAATGCAAGAGAAAATGCAATTCAAACCTCAAAATAGTTCAAAATAATAAGCTTAAACTTTCGTTATGCAACAATTGCCTGTTCCTTACCGATAAATAGCCTTACAGTTTCCTTTTTTCCAGCTAGCGGTATATCAACATATTTGCTCTTCTGAGGTTAATTCCATATAGAATTAAAACAGTCAATCATTAAAACTATAGGAGAACTTTATTTTCTAAAAGAAAAAAAGTGTCAGCCTCTCGCTTAATAGCCTTTTCAGCTTGTCTAAGTAGAGGTTTTATTTTTCCAACTAGCGGTATTTTCATATATTATGGGAAAGTATTGCAGGCAGAAATGCAGTTCAAACATCTATATTTATAATCAGTTTGTTCAACTTATCACATATATGTATGTGTGTGTGTTTGTTTAACATTACCATCTTAAAACAATTTCTTACAAAAATTTTAAAAAAACCTTCATTGACTCATAGCCAGTCCACTATTTATTTACTACAGTCACATCCGGTGAGAAATGTCAGTTTTTCTTTTCTCCATTTGATTGTTGGTTTGACATGTTTTAAATATCTCTTGCCTAGCATTAAGATTTCCAATCATTCACACTGGGAAATGAGAGATTGGTGAAAAAGGGACATAGCTGAGCTGAAAAATTCTTACTCTTAAAAAATGGAACAGCTCCGCCTGCGTTCCGAGATCGCTTCTTGGAGCGTGCTCCTAGTTAGTCCCAGCGGACCCTTTCTATCTTCCTAGCACAGAAAGGGTCACAGTTCCTGCAATAGAAATTGCCATTGATCTAAATTTTCGAGGCTCTGGGTCTTTCGGTGCACGTTCAAGGACACCTGGCGCATTATTTTCGACTTCAGCGAAACTCCCAAACTAGAGTAAAGCGTCGTTTTGCAACTGTGGATTTACTGTTGTTCTGGGCCATAATGAACAATTCGAAATCTTGATCTCAAGAAAACATATTTTTCTCAGTAAAAAATTGTTATCTGACCATAAAACTTGTGCGCCATAATTTATAATTGGGCCATTTATGTGATGCACCCTTTCTAAAATAACGCCGTTGGCCCCAGTCGTGCGCCGAGATTTGAAAATTGACACCAATGACATTTCATATTACAGGAACTATGACTCTTGCTGTCATAGGAAGACCGCAAGAGTCATCTAGGACTAGCTCCTAGTCAGACCCTTTCTTATATTTATCCTGTATACGAGTCAGATCCAACAGTGGCGAGCCGTTTTAAGGCCCCAACCCTTCGGATTGGGTCCTCTAGGTTTGGGGTGTCCGTCTGTCCGTCGGTTGGGGTCTGCGTGTGCTTCACAAATACTTACTTGTGTTTGTTTGTTTGTCTTTATTTTTTAAATTTTTTTTGAGCCAGCTGTTTTTATGTTGTTTATACCGCATCTTACTTTTACTCCGTACGAGTATTTTCGGTCAGAGTTAGGAAGCTTTCATTTGTTCAGCTAATAAGCGGATTCACAGTTTCATCTACGAGTGAGAGGTTTGTACCAAAACAGGACTCCATTTTTTTTGCACCAAAGAGCAATCGTGTTTTTAACACCCCGTATGCTATTCTAAATTTTTCTTGAAGTTTTAAGTTTCACTTTCTGTTTTGTTCCCAGTATGAGCTGTTTTGCTATATTGTTTCAATCGTGTCTATCATTTTTTTACCCGGATCCCTTACAGTTGAAATTCAAAATTCTTGCGCATTTTATTCGAAACACTCAGTGTGATTCGGCTTATATATAGAAACAGGGAAACTTAGAAACATATAAGTCAATGGAGAAAAACACCAGGATCACTTTGAAATAGATATAAACGCTCGTTTGTGTTAGAAACCATTATAATAATGTCATTAAAATTTTTTTCTACATTCCTTTAAAGTTTTGACGACCTGTGGATACGCCATGGTAGAGAAAATCAATTTTTAGTGTATTTTCGTTATTTGTTTCTTTGCTTTTTACACACTGGAATCCTGCGAGTTTCCTCTTTTGAGCTCTCGAAAATGTGGCCTGGCTTATAGGAGTCAATTTGTGTCCTGAGGTTGAATCCTGAATACCAGTCTCTATCACACAAACATTTACTGCAAGTTCATGTATAGTACACTATTTTTTTTTTTTTTGCAGAACAGGCGCAATTTTTAACTGAATGATTTTTATTTCTGTGTCACCAGTAAAGGGAGATAATGTATCTTCTGCAGTCAGTGTAGTATGTTTGATTACGTTCCGAGGTTTAAATATCATGTGACCAAAGACAGTTTAACGTATCCATTGGAGAATCTGAAAACCGCCACAGCGATGTCTCAAAGCGAGCGCAATTGACTTCGTTATATGGCGAGGGATTGAAGCGGTAAGCCGATCTCCCAGAGGCGAACCGCTTCTTGGAGCTAGAATTATAGCATTGCTCGACAGTGTTGTAATTATACGCTGTTCTGGTCGTTGTGAGACGTTTCAGAGTTTACTACGACCTTGATCCAGCCGAACCTTTCTCCCTTCCTGAACCTGACGCAAGAGTCATATACGATTAAGTACAAGTAACAAACTCGAAATTGGTAAGGACACTAGAATGGGAAATTTGGCGTAGGTGGACCGATACTTACTTTACTCATTTTTCTATTGTAAATTCTTAGCACCATATGCTTGGGAAAGTATTTCTCATAATATTGTAACATAAAATTGAAGTAGTGTGTGTTGTTCAAGAAAAAAGTGAACAACATTGGCCAGGCTGATCAAAAGATCTAAAGGAATAGGGTTCAAAAAATCATGAAAAATGGTAAGCTGGGGAAATTTGTTGTAAAGTGTACCAAATTGGTCTTGGAATATCATGGAATTTCATTTACAAAAAATAATAAAAGTTTTTTTTTTTTTTTTTTTTTGTATATGTTCCAAATATTACCTTTCAAACTTATTTAATTATGCAGTATTTTAAAAGGTTTTTGACGTCTGCGAATGTTTCAACTCACAAAGCTCATGAGTTCTTCAATACTGGGTACTTATACATCTGTAGATGATTATTTTGAAAACGGTTGCCAGTAATTGTTCAAGCCTTCCTTGATCATACTTTACAGTACTACAATACCTGTAAAGAGTTAATAAGAACCAAGCCAATACTTATTCGAAGCACTTAGTGTTATTTGGAACTATTAAGGCATTGGACCACATAATATAAACTTTTTACGTCCTAAAAGAATTCGGTGTCAGAGGCATAAATCTTGTGACAATGCATAACGTATTATCACTGGTGTTGCTGCTTATCATAAGGTATCTTCAATTGTACTTTTCATTTCGTGTCCTACTTAATTTCAAGACCGGATCCTCTTGCAAAAGCCGACCACCGAAAACCTGTTTACACTGTTGCATCAACTTGTACAATTGCTTTTGGGTTGAAGGGAATATTTGTCAACAGATTCTGGTTAGTATCCATATTAGGAGTATTGAAATGAAAAGGTGATGCATCGAAGATGGATAGAATGGCGTAAGAGGCGACTGACCGGAATTTCTTTCTTTCTGACTCTTCTTTAATCTTTCTTCATTCTTCCTTCGTTTTTCCCCACTTGTTTCCTTAGCAAGTGCGTCCTAATATACGCATCCTAGTTGATGAACGGGAGGTTTAACACAACACAGACAAACAATAACATATATGGCAGGCCAGAAACAGGAAATATGGATGTGAAAAAGGTGGTAGCAAAAACTGACACACCCTGATGAGTTCGTGAAAGATGAACACATTTAGCTCTGTTGTGTTTGTAGAACTGTTGTGACCCACAATAATTTGCAGCTGATGTCAGAGATATTTCAATGTTTCAGAAGCTGTATTATCTGAGAGGTTGTAAGAGAAAAGTGGGAATCTGGTGAGAGGTAATTTGGTTAAATTTAGTATGTTTTGTTTTACAAATACAGGCTATTGTAATGCCTTAGAACGGTGGTACGATGCTCTGGTCGCTGGTTGTACTGCTACTCGGCGTCTTGACGGGGATAGGACTATGCATTCTTGTGCAGTACATACTCCTGAAGAAATGGTATTTTACCCTACCAGTGAAAGATGTGCCTCTTCGACTGCAGAGCAACGAATTCTCACTTCCAAAAGTATGTCTGATACTTCGTGTATAAACCCTAAGTACACTGAAATTTAGAATGGTATAAACGCGTAGTTAAGTAGCTTTAAAAGAGTGCACGCTAAAAATGTTGCATTATTACTGTGCTGTTGTCATTCAGATTTTTTTGGAGAACTTTTCATTTCAGAAAGATAATATAGGGCAGGTATCTCCGTATCATGTTTATTTCTCATTTTGAGATTCCATTTATCGCATTGCATCAGCTTTTCTTAAATACTGCTTTTCGATTTTTAGGAAATTCTAGAATCTATCAGAGATCCCGAGCTTGCAAGCAGAAAAGAAACATGTATTGGATTGAACCTACTCTTCCAGTTTCTATTTCGAGAATTACGAGATACAAAAAAAGTCAGAAGGTAATCGCGGTGTTAAAAATGTAACATAGTTTTCCTTGATTTTCCGAACCCGTGAACCAGTTAGAAAATGGAAAGGCAGAGGCAGTGTGGTTTGCTTTTACCCGTAAAATGTACATGTAAGATTAGCTGCTGCGAAATTTTCGAAAGTTAGAAAACTTGTGTAAACGACATAACATAGTTTTGATAAACAGGACAGGACCAATATTAACGTGGGTTTTAAAAAGCGTTCTCAGTGTGGCCAGTGATCCCTTACTGGCAAGTTCCACTAACATTCTACAGGAAAATTGATAGAATCTTCAAATTAATAATTAATCTTTGACTTTTTGGTAATTTTGGAAATACTGTGTTACATGATCGTTAGATCATGCAATTAGTTGCAAATAGACTTTGACTGACCTTTTTTGTGTGCATGTTTTATTTTGTGTGCGGGCTATGTTCCAGATGGGTAATGAAAAGAATGGATATGGAGTTTATGGAGCTACTAAACACAACAACAGGAAAGCTTTTAGATCAAATTGTGGTCAGTTTAACAAATACCACCAATTTTGCAATTTCACATAAGAGTTCTCATAACCTTTTTTTTTTTTTTTTTGGAGGGGGGTCGCTAGGGTAATTGGGTGGAAGGATTTCTAACGTTTTCATAGCATCCCCCACTTGTGAAAAAAGACAGGCGTCAAACTATAAATGCAAGTTCTGTCTTTGTACAGTTGCTTGGTGAAGGGAATCTTGGATTCTCATATTAAAAAAATGTAGCAACTGGACACTCAAGTTAGTTAACACAATAACTCGATAATCAAACATGAGATCATCTTTAAATTTGTTGGAGTTATGCATAAGGTGGGTTGGAGTTGAATTCGAGATATATTGCATAAGGGATAACGCCAAATGATGTTTCAATCCGCCCCCCCTCCCCTGGATAGAAAAATCAAATAAATAAATAAAAAATAAATATATCCCGAAATAAAATGAATGAGTAATGTATATGACGACTATATGTACACTTTGGGTAATGTGCGGAAGTATTTTCAAGCCCATACCATGACTTCGGTATAGGCGGTTTGGACCCCCTTACGCCTACCTCTCCCCCCCCCCCCCGCTAAAAAAAATAAACAAAAAAAAAAAAAAAAAACGAGTAAAGTGAAAAGGCTTCGGATAATTACAAGGCAAGGCTTGGGGTCGGTGGGGGAGTGAGCAATCTTCCTTCCCAAGATTCGGGAATAAAATGACTGGGCAAAATATATCATGGCCGTACCTGCACGCTGTCTAATTGGGTGAGACTATATATATAGTTTACAAAGTTCCTGAAATTTTCAGGAAGCTTCTAAATTTCCTGAGTCAGGAAGTTTGTAAATATTTTAGGAACTTATTAAACTTTCTTTTTTTTTTTGGGGGGGGGGGTACCACGATTGGAAGGGGGGGGGGGTTACGACAAATACAAATAATTCAACATTCGTGTTTGGACTGATCCCGCCTCAGCCTTGCGCACTGTTCGCACCCGCTCGTGCTGCATGTGCTGCACGTGCTACAGGCAGCGGGAGGACTTTTCCGGACCAGTCCACTCGCTCTGGTGCTTTTATAATTGTAAATGTTGTGTTAAAATTCGCTCAGTTATTTATTATTTAAGTAATTGGTTAGGTGAATAACTTCATCAGGGTGTTGTTTTTTACAGCAACCTTGTCCCGTGTGGTATCCCATATTCGTACCGTCGCACGAGACTGTGACGCAGGACTGCCCTTTCCCCTAACGAAGACCCCCAGAACTATCCCCTACTAAATATCTTACGTTACTTTCTGCCTAGGTGCGAGATTTCAAGCTTGGTGATGCTTTACCTGTGATAAAGGAAGTGTCTGTGTTAAATGTCAAGCTGAAAGACGAGGCTTTTATAGAGGTATCGCTTTGGCTCTTCTTTGTAATTTGAACGGTGAAATTGAATGTAATATTGTAATGTTTGTCGCATACGTCCAGTTGGTTTGTGTAACGGATTTCATTTTGTTTTGACACCGTACACCAATCAGAGACGGATTGGTTGACTTCTAAAAAAAACTATCTATTAAGAAGGGGATAAGATATTTCTTATAAAATTAGATAATTCATCAGAAACAAAGCGGTAAAGTTATTCAGACTTGCATAAATCTTTGCAGTACTATATGTAAATTAATCGACTTATTGCATATATTATTATATTATTAGTTGCAGTAACGCAAAACTGTATCAGTTGACAGCAATAAAAAAAAAAAATAAAAAATAAAACTCTGTTACAGGAGATGGCCTTATTACTGGATCTGGCCTATAACGGCGGCTTTCAGCTGGCCGTGGATGTTGACATGATGTTCGGAAAATCTGCCTATTTATGTGTGAAAGTGACCAAGCTCATTGGTAAAGCGAGATTAGAAATGAGTCGGCTCCCTTATACACACTGGTCATTTGCATTCGTCGAAGTAAGAAGCAAAGCTATTTCGTTATGTTGTGTGGGCTCCGTGTGTTGCGATATACCCTAATATTCGAGTTAGATAGTTTTGATATGTCTTACTTCATAATAGTGGCAAGTTGAAACGGTTGATTGAGAAACAGTTAGATGTTGTCTTATAATTGTTGTGGGTTTGTGTCAGTGGGATTCAGGTTTCTCTCCCATTTCTTAATTTTACCCTCCTGGGTGCATTTTTCACGGCTTGAATCATTCAGTTCTGCTGTATCAAAATGGAAAACACGAAGGTACGGGAGCCTCAGGGAGGCGGAAATATGTGATAATTAAAACAGAAATAATAACAATAGAAAGTTAAGCAGATGGAGTGCAGTTCGCACCATTAATGTAGAGAGCAATGTCATGCTTTTTGTATGTAATTTAAGGAGCCAGTGATTGAGTTTGAAGCCGAGTCACAGCTGGAAGGGCGCCCCATCCAACAACTAACAAACCTCATCATAAACCAGGCCAGTATCCTTTATGCTTCATAGTGACGTGCGCGTTGTTACATTTTGTTTTTCTCTAATATCTGTAATAAAAAAAGACACGTTGTTTTAACCTGTGGAATAAACTGAATATTGTATTGTATTTTTCGCTGTGTGTTTTTTATCCGCCATGTAACGGAGGGATATATCTATTAGCTTGTTCGTCTGTCCGTTGGTCCGTATGTGTGTCCGAGCTATATCTATATGGGTCGGATTGCTTTGAAATGTCACAGACGGAAAGAGCACATATTGAAGGTGTACAACGTCATTCGGATTCTTGAAATTTGGTCAAAATCGCGGGTTTTTTTTCTTTGTTTTTAATGATTGGAACTTATCATATTTTCGACGTCGTGTCCAGGCTAGATCTCCAAAACTGTTAATGTGATTGTTTTGAAATGTCACATGTGGATAGAGCACAGATAGAGTGCAAATTGAAATTGTGCAACGTCGTATTTTTGTTCAGAGTCATGAAAAATTTCATAGTGGCAGAATTTTGAAATTTGGCCGAACTCAACGTTGATATAAATTTCTCTGCGTGATTCAATGTGTCATCCACGCAACGCGGGGGGTCGTGTCTCTCTGAGGCTGTAGTGTTTAGCACTTTTATCATGATATTTTGACGATTTTCTTACGCCTCGTCACTGTTATTGCCATTTTAGTTGAGGCGTTCGGTGCGCAAGAAGCACACGTTGCCATACTACAAGTTCCGCTACAAGCCTTTCTTCACTAAAGCGGAACCGGAAGTAGCTAGTCATGATATATTTTGCAATGAGAACAAGTTGAGCGTGGGCATGCTGCGCGTTACTGTGATACAGTGTAGTCGTCTAGTCAGTCTCCCGCCAGATGCCAAACTCTACTGTACCCTCGCTATTGGTACGAACTCTATAATATAGTTATTTGATGTTCCATCGTTGTGAAAAGTTTCTGTTTAGGAGGGGAAGAGGGAGGGAGTGACATTTTTTCTAGATATGGTGAAAGTTTATAAAACTTTAAAGTGTTTTTTCTTTGTATACAATTTTTAAAATGTGTGTAAGGCAGCTGAAGAAATTTTCGAGCGGTAAGACATAAATATAGTGTTAATAGAACAATTGCATGAACTCAAATACCGAAAGAAAACGTTTCTAGTGGAACAAAAAGGGTGATCGCGCACTAAATGTTCACTTAAAATGGTATGCCAAGCCTTCGCGTGTGAATAAACCAAGTGATGTGGTCGCAGTGAAAACTAGGAGAAGTGGGGGTGGAGGGGAGGGTGAGGACCTTTCCCGGAGAGCCTGGACACAAACAGTAATCTCTGATGCACACCCAAGATCTCAGCATATGGCGTTCAAAGAAACTATTAAATTAGCAGAAATAACAAATAATATTTCTTTCAGATAAGATGCCATGGACGGAGTTGATGACGTCACGCAGAACTATGTGGATAGCATATGACTGCCAGGTTGTCAAACATCCGTTCGAAACAGTCGGTCTTACCATGAAGGACGTAAGCCGCCCAAACACTTGCTTGTTTACTCCCGTTTTTGTTTTTAATTTATTTTAATTTTATTAAAATTGATGAGTAAACGAAAGGTCAGGACAGTGCTGTTATTTTACTTGTATAAAACGTGACATCAGGGAAAATTATCTCGTCAAAGGATACAGCCCCCAACTTTACATTTAGCATCGTTTAGAATTAGCAAACATTGACTTATTTTGAGTAAACATGAACTATTGTTGACCAGTAAGAAAATGTTGACCTTTACGTCAACATCTGCGTAACTTGAGTAATATCGTCACGTTGACTCGAAATTAGTCAATATATGCTTTGTTGCACGACTTAATTGACGTTTCGATTACGGGTAACTGCCATTTTTTATCGACTTTTGCGTTCCGGTCAATGTTAAAAAGTTATTGACTTTTGAATCGACTAATCAGATCACAGCATGTTATTTTGTTGTTTCCTTTTTTTGTAGGAGTTTGTTTTGGATCGTTATGAAGAGGCGGTTGTAGTGGAGAGCGTTACACCAAACTCTGCCGCAGATAAAGCTAATATTAAAAAGGTCCTTAAAAATTTAAACAACAGTTTAAAAGACACGTATTTGGGCTAACAATAGAGCTGTAAAGGCAACTTTATGGTACATGTACTATGTAAATGACAACTTCGCTAACACTCTCCAATTTTGAACGCAAAAAAATGGTTTAAATTGTGGAAAGGCTTGCATTTTTTTGGAATGAAGGTGTTCAACAACATTTCTTAAGTGTATCTTTAGAGGTTTTAGTTAGTGATAATTTGCATGATCATGAGTAGCAATTCTGGTGTCGAAAAACGCAAAAACCAGTTTTTTATATTAAGAAGGTGGAAGAGAAAGCTAATGAGTGTAGGTAATATTGTACTGAGCCATGGTAAACAGGTGTGTTTGCTTGGTGACAGGGAGATTTGGTGATAACAGTCAACGGTTTGAAGATAAGCAGCACGAGAATGGCTGTCCGAGTCATGAAACAAGCGGCTGATAAATTCAAGGTCAGACTGGAGCGCCCCAGTAAAATCGCCCCACAGCCACCGGAAGAGTTCCAGTACAACGAGGATGCTGTGAGTGTTAAGGTAATTACGCAGCACCTTTCATGGAGTAAATCTCCCCAGCATCTCTGACTCTTCGTGTTGTCGTTTCATTAAAAGAAAGCTTTTATAGTTTAAAATGTATTCAGATTCATTCTAACAGTACTTTGGTACATTTTTGAGATGTTTGAGTTTCCCTTTTCCAATAGAACTTTGCTGTTTTGTAAAGACAAAACAAAAAAAACAAAAAACAAACAAACAAATACAGTTGTTCATTAATAGTAAATCTTGCTTTGACTCTTGATTTAGTATGTGCCTGTATAAAGTAGGAAGACCGCAAAAGGTTAAACCAAAGAGCCCGCAAATGATTCTATTATAGGATGAGACAGCTGTCCCAAGTGATGATTACATCAACATCAGTATTAAGCCCGTGAACGGCGTAAAGGAACAGGAGAAGGCGAACAGCTCGGAGAGTGACAGCGGCAGTCACCGCTCTAGTAACTCACTCAGTCTGGACACTGAAGGCATCAGAAATAGGTACCGATAGAGGGCGTCACTGACCAGCAGGGCTACCTCTGTTACTGGAATATTGTCGTAAATTAAAAGTTCCGTTAGAGAAATGTAAGGCAAGTAATGTTAATGCTTATGTCAGTTAGAGGAGCGATGTGCAGACGGCGAATTCTATTTTTGATATAAATAATGGGATGATTCGTGTGTATCGACAATCCAGTGTAAAAAGTTACTAGCGCGCATCTGTCCTGAGATCAATGTATTCAGTAGAATAGAAGTTTTCACTTTTCTTGTCTATTTTCAGAAGAAAAACTAGTCCTGACAGTCTGTCCATGGATGTGAATCAATTTGGATCACGTGACAAGGTATTTGTGCAATGCTGTAACGTGTTAGTAAAACAACAAGACATAACTCTCTGCTCAGAGTCTTGTCTGTTGTTTAATGTTAGTCGTGGTCCCTTAATTTTGTTAAAATAGACTTGCGTAATTTTTACTGAAATTTGCATTGGATTGTACGGCAGGTTTTCACTAGATCCACGGAAAAAGATATAGAGCACACTGTATCCAAAACCAGCTTGGTAAAGCTCATTATGGCGACAGCTGTTGGGTTGTACTTTGTGTTGGATTCAAGTGCAAGGGCGTTTCCCGAGTGCCTGAATACAATACAGCATACAATAGAATATTGTCTGTGGCGGTCATAACACATGAAACGAGTCAAATGCTCTATCGGCTGGATTAGTAACAACATTATGCTGCCATTTGTTGTTATGCACTTTCCGTCAAAGTGAAGCCGAAGGTTGAAATTTGTAGCTTTCGGCCAGTTATGTGATAATTTCAATTTGAAACACTTTTATGCAGGAAAACATAGGGTATAACCATCAGTATGCGTTTGTTTTTGTTGAAAAAGGAAATCTTGGTGTTAAAGCCAACAAAATCGGACCCACTTCTTGTGAAAAACAACTCAGACGCTGGCGATAATGTATCTACAGTATCTGACGGCGAGGTGGATTTACGACGAACCAACCTGATAGCTGCCACACGGGTAAGTGAGCGGAGAACGTGGTGGAAATACGTAAAAGTGTGTCACAGGACTGAGGAGATCTGCTCAGTTTGCATGAAAAAGAAAACAAGGGGTCAGAAGACAGGTCGGGCGAATGATAAAGGAAGGGAAATGGGATTGTCAACTACAAAAGCAACCGGCAGTATAACCCGAGGCATAATACCACCTCTGAAGCTGGTGCGACTTCGGGAGTTATCGTGCTAACGACATAAAGTGTTCACAACACGTTTTGACGTCCTATGACGTCATGCGTTCCGCTATTCGCCAAATATAATATGAACCATCGGACCCAATTGAGGCAACATCATACCAGCCTTGAAGGTGCGCCGGTTTCGTTTTGCAATAACAGTGATGACGCATTTTTCACGTTTTGATGTCATGTGACATACACGTTGTCCAAAATGCGTCAAATACAATGACAACCAAAAGTACCACACACGGTGCTATCCCATGAAGCTTGAAGCTGATCCGATATGCCGTTCGAGAATTATCCTTTTAACAAAGTCTGGTGTCCAAAACAGGAAATTACGCCATATGACGTCATACGTTGCGCTATATATACCAAACAAATTAGGAACTGTAGGACCCACAAAGGCATCATCCCACCAAGCGTGACATTCCGTTCTGCAGTACTGTAATGACGCAATTGTCACATTTTGACGTCCTTTGACGTCGCGCGTTATCCATTTTACGTCAGACACGATCCAGCCGGCGGACGAACCGAACGCATAATCCCATCAAATCTGAAGTGTCTCCGAAGCTTTGTTGGAAAGTTATCATGTTAAGAAAATCAAGTGTCTACAACAGACGCACACATTACATACACAAATACAGACATAATAATTATTATGGGGCACGCTCTTCAGTGAATCTCTATGAATTACCACTGAGTACGTTTACCGTTTTGAACAACTAGTGTAGGGTAAGCAGGGCCCAGAGTGTAACACACCGATGTGCTTAGTAGTAGCAGCTCGTAATATATGTTTTTGTTCTGTTTGTCGATAGACACAATTATTATCCCCCCGCTGCACTGCCTTGGGTGGGGGATATAGAAACGCCTGGTGTCCCACCGTCGGTCCGTCTGTCCGCAACCCTGATGTGTCCCCTTTTGTCCGGGCCACGTTGTCAACTTTGCTTGGTCGCACAGCCTTGAAACTTCATACAGTGAAAGAATATACAGGAGATCCTCGTTAATCCAAACGCGGTTTATCCGAAATATCGCTTTATCCGAACAAAATAGCCCGGTCCCGACAAGATTTTATCACACATTTATACCAAAATACTCGGATTAACGAATATATCTTTTATCCGAACAAAGAAGTCTGTCAAAAATTTTTTTTAACATTATTTCGGTTAAATCAGAGTGAAAATCCTGCCAAAATTTTTAATACCAGTTTACGCGTATGCTATTTGTGACACGCTGGGGGTACATCTGTCTTTTGCTACCCAGGCCTTTTGTTTTGTAACTGGACCTTATTAACGCTCTATTAACAACTGGGGATTACTTAGGGGTTACTGCGCAAACACCGTCTGCAGGAATGATGCTTACTGTTCAGTAAACAGATTATGGCATGCGCCCTGTGTCTGAATATGGCCAGGGTATTACGTAAAATGTTTGATCTTGAGTAACGCACAAACGTTGCACCAAGCACTTTATCCACATCGATAACATACAAAGAAAAAATCATTTCGACGTTTGAAAATGACACATTTGAACCGAAACGAAAAAGACTTAAGACATGCTTAGCATGATGACTTGGAAAATGATTTATACAAGTGGTTTTTAAATGCAAGAGTGCACAATTTACCCATTAGTGGACCGATTTTAATTGCTAAGGCTGATGATTTATCTTGGTCATGACGATTTCAAGTGTGGCACTGGATGGCTTTAAAGGTTTTTGGCGCATCATGACATTGTACTGAAAAAGATTTGTGGTGAATCAAAATCTGTCAACATGGATACTGTCCATGAGTGGCATGACATTGTACTAAAGGAAATTTTGGATACAAACCCTTCGAAAGACATTTTTAACGCGGACAAAACAGGGATATTCTGAAAGCTGTTACCAGACAAATCATTTACCGTCCGTGGTGACTAGTCTGTTTTTAGTCTCATTAAATGGTTGAATTGAATTTTTATGCATTTTATTTGTGTTTAAAATTACCACGCTGCATCGAATTCCACCCCATAGACAAAATGTTTGTTTATCCGAAATACTGTGAATCCGAACAAATTTCGCCGGTGCCGACTTGTATATTGGTAGATTTGGTTTCAGTTTGATCGAGCAAAAATTGCCATAATTATGACCCTCTGAACTTGGGTAATTGTTTGTTCTTCTCAGTCCGTGTGGGGTGTTTTGTCCGGGTCGTTTTGTTAGCCCAGCTTACGTTATACTTAAGCTGGGGTTTCCCTATCGGTCTGCAAACGGCGTTAGTTCAGTTGAGTTGAGTTGAGTTGTTCAGTTGAGCTGAGTTTAGTTTAGTTTAGTTTTTTTTAGGTTAGGTTAGGTTATTTTAGTTTAGGTTAGGTTAGGTTAGGTTATTTTAGGTTAGTTTAGGTTAGGCTAGGTTAGGTTAGGCTAGGCTAGATTAAGTTAAGTTAGTTTAGTTTTAGTTTAGTTTAGTTTAGTTTATAGTTTAGTATATAATTTAGTTTATAGTTTAGTATAGTTTAGTTTATAGTTTAGTTTATAGTTTAGTTTATAGTTTAGTTTATAGTATGGTTTGGTTTGTGTTGTGTTGGGTTTGTTTTAGTTTAGTTTTAGTTTATTTTATAGTTTAGTTTATAGTTTAGTTTATAGTATAGTATGGTTTGGTTTGTGTTGTGCTGTGTTGTGTTGTGTTGGGTTTGGTTTGGTTTGTTTTAGTTTAGTTTTAGTTTAGTTTATAGTTTAGTTTATAGTTTAGTTTATAGTATGGTTTGGTTTGTATTGTGCTGTGTTGTGCTGTGTTGGTTTGTGTTGTGTTGGGTTTGGTTTGTGTTGTGTTGGGTTTGGTTGTGTTGGTTTGTGTTGTGTTGGTTTGTGTTGTGTTTAAATTAGCTTAGTTTAGTTAAATGTTTAGTTTTAGTTATGTATAGTTTATAGTTTAGTATAGTTTAGTTTATAGTTTAGTTTATAGTATAGTATGGTTTGGTTTAGTTTGATGTGTGTTGTGCTGTGTTGTGTTGGTTTGTGTTGGGTTTGGTTTGTGCTGTGTTGGGTTTGGTTTGGTTCGTGTGGGTTTGATTTGGTTTTTGTTGTGTTGGTTTGTGTTGTGTTGTGTTTAGTTTAGTTTAGATAGTTTAGTTGAGTGTTTAGTTTTAGTTTAGTATATTTTATAGTTTACAGTTTAGTATAGTTTATAGTTTAGTTTAGTTTTTTGTTTTTAGTTTAGTGTAGTGTAATGTAGTGTTGTGTTGTTTATTTTAGTTTAGTTTATAGTTTAGTATAGTTTAGTGTAGTTTAGTTTAGTCTATAGTTTAGTTTATAGTTTAGTTTATAGTTTACTTTATAGTTTAGTTTATAGTTTAGTTTTTAGTTTAGTTTATAGTTTAGTTTATAGTTTAGTTTATAGTTGAGTTTTTAGTTTATAATTTAGTTTATAGTTTAGTATATAGTTTAGTTTATAGTTTAGTTTTTAGTTTAGTTTATAGTTTAGTTTATAGTTTAGTTTATAGTTTAGTTTATAGTTTAGTTTATAGTTTATAGTTTAGTGTAGTATAGTATGGTTTAGTATAGTTTAGGTTAGTTTTGTTTGGTTTGGAGTACTGTTGTGTTGTGTTGTTTAGTTTAGTTTTGGTTTAGTTTAGTGTTTAGTTTATAGTTTAGTTTATAGTATAGAAGGGTTTGGTTTGTGTTGTGCTGTGTTGTGTTGGTTTGTGTTGTGTTGGGTTTGGTTTGTTTTAGTTTAGTTTATAGTTTAGTATATAGTTTAGCTTATAGTTTAGTATAGTTTAGTTTATAGTTTAGTTTATAGTCTAGTTTATAGTATAGTATGGTTTGGTTTGTGTTGTGTTGTGTTGTGTTGGTTAGTGTTGTGTTGGGTTTGGTTTGTGTTGGGTTTGGTTTGTGTTGTGTTGGTTTGTGTTGGGTTGTGTTGTGTTGGTTTGTGTTGTGTTGTGTTTAGTTTAGCTTAGTTTAAATGAATGTTTAGTTTTAGTTTAGTATAGTTTATAGTTTAGTGTAGTTTAGTTTATAGTTTAGTTTATAGTATAGTATGGTTTTGTTTGGTTCGGTGTGTGCTGTGCTGTGTTGGTTTGTGTTGTGTTGGGTTTGATTTGATTTGTGTTGTGTTGGTTTGTGTTGTGTTGTGTTGGTTTGTGTTGTGCTGTGTTTAGTTTAGTTTAGCTAGTTTAGTTGAGTGTTTAGTTTTAGTTTAGTATATTTTATAGTTTGCACTTTAGTATAGTTTATAGTGTAGTTTAATTTTTAGTTTGTTTTTTTTTTTAGTTTAGTGTAGTTTAGTGCAGTGTAATGTAGTGTTGTGTTGTGTTGTTTAGTTTAGTTTATAGTTTAGTTTATAGTTAAGTTTATAGTTTAGTATAGTTTAGTTTATAGTTTAGTTTATAGTTTAGTTTATCGTTTAGTTTTTAGTTTAGTTTATAGTTTAGTTTATAGTTTAGTTTATAGTTAAGTAGTTTAGTGTGGTATAGTATAGTTTAGTATAGTTTAGTTTAGTTTTGTTTGGTTTAGAGTAGTGTTGTGTTGTGTTGTTTAGTTTAGTTTTTAGTTTAGTTTAGTTTTAGTATTTAGTTTAGTTTATAGTTTAGTTTAGTTTTTAGTTTAGTTTAGTATAGTTTAGTATAGTTCATAGTTTGTAATTTATAGTTTTGTTTTGTTTTGTTTTGTTTTGTTGTGTTTAGTTTAGTTTTGTTGTTTAGTTTAGTTGTGTTGTTTAGTTTTGTTTGTTTTGTGTTGTGTTGTGTTCTTTTGTATTGTTTTGTTTTCTTCAAAAAGTATCTTCTCCTACAATTCTGATCCGATGTCATTTATTTTTTATGTGAGGCATCCCTAGGAGGTCATGCGTTCGATTTGTGCTTTTCTAGTCGATCGGATAATTTTTTAATTTTTGGGGAATTTTTGAAGAAAAAATTTTAAAATGTATCTCCACCTGCATTTTTGATCCGATGTCGTTCACTTTTTGGTGTGAGGCACTCTAAGGGGCCGTGAATACTGCTTGTGCTTTTTTAATCGATCGGACAATTTTTGTATTTTCGGTGAATTTTTGAAGAAAAATTTTCAAAAATAATTCAAAGTGCATCTGCTCTTACATTTTTTAACCGATATCATTTATTTTCGGTGTGAGGTTTCCCTAAGGTATCATGCGTGCGGCTTGTGCTTTTCTAGTCGATCAGATGATTTTGGGGGAATTTTTGAAGAAAAAAAATTTAAAATGTATCACCACCTGCATTTTTTATCCAATGTCGTTCATTTTTGGTATGAAGCACCCCTAAGGGTTCCTGCATATGATTCTTGCTTTTTTAGTCGATCGGACAATTTTTGTATTTTTGATAATTTTTTAAGAAAAAAACTTCAAAATGCATTTCACTCTACAGTTTTTATCCGATTTCATTTATTTTTGGCCTGAAACATCCCAGATGGTTCATACATATGATTTGCGATTTTGTAGTGGATCGGACAATTTTTGTATTTTGGGGGGAATTTTTGAAGAAAAACTTTAAAATGCCCTTCCTCCTGTAGTTTTTATCCGATTTCATTTATTTTTGGTTTGAGGCATCCTTCCAAATGCGAACCGCGCATTAACATAAGTTAAATAAACATGCGCATTGTTCCGAAATGCGAACCGCTCATCAATGCAAATTGAATGAGCATGCGCATTTCTCGGAAACGCGAATCGCGAGTCGACACAAGTTAAATAAAACATGCGCATTGGTCCGAAATGCGAACCGTGCATCAACGCAAGTTAAATAAACATGCGCATTAGTCCGAAATGCGAACCGCTCATCAACGCAAATTGAATAAACATGTACATTTCTACGAAACGCGAATTGCGCATCGATACAAGTTAAATAAACATGCCCATTGGTCCGAAAAGCAAACCGCGCATTACCACAAGTTAAATAAATATGCGCATTGGTCCGAAATGCAAACCGCTCATCAATGCAAATTGAATAAGCATCATCGTCATTTCTCCGAAACGCGAATCGCGCATCGACGCAAGTTAAATAAACATGCGCCCTGGTCCGAACTGCGTACCGCGCATCAACACAAGTTAAATAATCATTCGCAATAGTCCGAAATGCGAACCGCTCATCAACGAAAATTGAATAGACATGCCCACTGGTCCGACATGCGAACCAGGCATCGACGCAAGTTAAACATGTGCGCTGGTCCGAAATGCAAATGGTGCATCAACGCACGCTGAATAAACATGCGAACTGGTCTGAACTGCGAACCGAGCATCAACGGAAGTTGAATAAACATGCGCACTGGTCCATAAAAGAACCGCACCGCAATTTCGATATGTTGCTCGAAGGTATCTCTTGTAAACTATCCACTCTGCCAGAGATACACAAGATTTGTTGAGCAGTTTTCTTGGAAACAAATGTTATGCATGTATTTATCATTCTACGTTCGGGTCCGTTTCTAAATTAATTATTTAGCTAGTTCTTTGCCATCTCGTCTTTTGAAGCCCATATTTTCAGGGAAATTCCCTTGCCCGTGCACGCTAGAATTGGTCTTATCGCTTTTCGTAAGCTGGGACTTTGTCCTTGGACAAACTTATTAACTTTCCCTGGTAGCACAGCTTTGAAACTTCACACAGTCAAAGAATATACATTGTAGGTTTCCGAATGTCTTGCTTTCAGTTTTAGCGACCAATAATGTCCAAAATTACAGCTGCATGAAGTTAGGTGAATTATTTTTGCCATTCTGAGTCTTGCTGGGTTATTTGATCAGTACAGAAAAAAAATTATCTCTGTATATCGGCATCGTTTCATTGAATTACGAAAGACGAACACAGTAGTGCTCGGCGGGAGATATGCACTCCATGGTTGTGTTGTTATGTTTGATATAGGATCCAGTCTTCAAGGAAAAATTTGACTTTGACGTAGAAGAGAAGCACAGATACCTGAACTTGTGTTTGTGGTGCAGACAACCCGAGAAACTAGACAAGCAGAACCGGGTGGTTGCACCTGAGAAAGATGTGCTACTTGGCCACGTGAGTTTACTTATCGTGGGGCGATAATATGAAGATTAAAGCGGATAAGAGAGGTGTGTGAAGGATCCATCTTCTAAAAATTTACTATATGCTAAATTCAAGAACAATTAAAATAAGGCTAGTCATAACTTGTTTCTTGTTGGCTGCAGACGAGCATTCCACTAATGAACATCGCCCTAGAATGCCTGACAACTCTGGCAGGAGATTTTGTGACAAGTTACAATTTCTGCCCAGCACAAACCCGCGGCAACAGGTAATGATGATATAATAAATTTATGCTGTAGTTTATTACAGTGTTATCTCCATAGAAGACGATATATGTGTGTGAGAATAAATTCGACAAGCAGTAGGCTTGACAAAACTGCATTTAGTTGTATCTAGTGGTTGATCGAGAGATAGTAAAAAGGTATTGAAATCTAATTCCAAGGCACTTGTTACCTCACTGATTTAATTGGGGTGCTCCCTCAATACCGTGCCAATGTTTTAGTTATGCTAAATCTCTAGATAAAAGATTTACGAGTTACACAACTCCAGATACATTCAGCTGGCTGGGTGAAAGCACAGTGTCGACATTGTAGTGGAAGCTGGAAAGGAATGCTTTTAAAGTCAGTGCCTTATTTACTGATTATTTACAGAGTGAAGCAGTACCCCGCGTTAGCTACACACAAAGGATATGACGATAACCTCTGCCATGGTGACGTCACGCTCGCCTTTCTACATTCCACTAAGTCACTTTCCAAATCCGAGAGAAAGAAAATTCTCCAGATCAAGCGCAAAACTGAAGAAGCTATTGAGCAGAAGACACAAGAAGTTGCTGATAGAAAGCCTGAAGAATCACTCAAAAAACTGATGAAAACGTGAGCGTTTGTTTTATGTCCAATTTTATCGGTACAGTGGAGTCGTTTTGGAACTTGCAGGACAGGAAAATGTGGTACTTCCTTTCTGTGTTCATGTCAGTTGATAATAGATAAAAAACACTATGGAATTGAATAAAAATATGAAAGTTTTCTAATTGATCTTTTTCCATATTTTCTATATTTGATCTTCAGACCCAAGAATAAAATGTTGATTCTGCTGGTTTGTTTATTGCAGCAGATCGCTGAAGGAAGGCAATCACCGCTTCGTGGGTATCAAATTCACGGGCGCGACATTCTGTAATTTCTGCCACAAGAAGATCTGGTTTAAGAGCGGCTACAAGTGTGAGGTGTGCTCACTCATCTGCCACAAGAAGTGCACGGACAGGTGCCAGACCCAGACGCTCTGCACACAGTAAGGCCTCCCCCGTCCTTTATTTACTGTATACTTTATTGAATTGATTGGGTTTTGAAAACTGTGCAGCTTGATGTGTTGAGGGTGTTTACAATTCAATTATAGCCAAGATAATCTTGTCTTCGAAATATACTCTACGTTCTGGGGACGCAAGATAAATGGATCAAATAGAAAACAATAAAAACAGAAATTAATCTCATAGTTTTGACTTTTCTCAAGGATCTGAAGTGTCGCGATTGCTAAAAGGTTTAAAATTTTCTGGCATTTTTCGATATTGTAGGACGGGTTTCAAGTTCAAGGACCCCCAGGCCCTGGTAGCCAGCGCACAGAAAGCCGTGAAGCAGGTCAAGGGCACGGATATGCTACAGGCTGGTGCCGGCAGCGGCAACAACAAGCCATCGATATTCACCAGATTTAGACGTTCTGATAAATCTGCAGAACGAAGCAAAGGTTAGTTTTGATTGGGTGGTGAGGCTGAGCCTGGAAGAGGGGGGACGTATAATGAGAGCCGATGTACTCCGTATAGAGATAGGATGATATTCTGTGACTAGAGGTATTATTCCGTTTTAAAACGGTGTACTGACACATGATATGTTTTAGTGAAGAAAGGGAAGTCCCTGAAACTAGAAGGTGGTAACGTGGAGAAAGATAAGGTAACTTTAGAGGTTTTTTCCATGCAGTATACAATCGCATTTCAAATCCATATCTTCCTTTCAAATCCAGCTTTTTTTTTTCAACAAGCTGCAGACTTTATCGTAACCTCTTTGCCCAGGTAATGCCCCTTCCCATCCCCACAACCAATATAGTTGACGCCCCATCCAGATAGTTTTTGGAAAAAAGTCTCATAACAGTCCATTTATGGATTCATTTTTTCTTCTTAATTGAAGATAGATAATTACGTAGGGAGAGAGGTGTCTCGATGTCAGTAGGTTATCCTATCCAGGAAAGAGGGGTGGGGGTTGAACACTTCCCGTACATTAAATTGGCACCGAAAGTGTGGGAAACCGATAAGAAAGTCCATGGTAACGGAAACCGAAATGTTGCTAAGATTGCAAACCCTAGTTATTACACGGGTGTTTGTATTTGTAGAAGCACCCGAGGTACCGCCACGGCCCGACCTGAAGCTCCTGGGCAAGCAGACGCCGGAGTCCGGCTCAATACCGAGACGCAAGAGAAGTAATTCCCTGACAGATCTCACGCCGCCGGGCACAGAGGGCGAACACCATCCTCTCAAAGGTGAGCACGAATCGAACATAGCGGCGCTTAACAAATGGAGTATTACGAACCATGGTGGAGACCAACTCGAGGAGTGGGAACACGGAGGAGAAGCGTGAATTATCCCCAGTCAGAATTGTTCATTTTCTGCAACTTTTACGTGGGGCAGTAAGTTAAGGGTTGGTAAACCAAGCAATGATAAGGCTTGAAATATGTAAAATATAAAATATGTAAAAAAAAATGTTGACCTGGAATCGTGACTGGCGTTCCGGAGATCACGTGTTGCCATGTGATTGTAACGATTGTACCGGATAAGAAAACTGTTGGTAAATGTCAGTTTTCGGTTTATGATAGAGAGCATCGCATAACTGGACTGCGGGAAGAATCAGCTATATTGCATTGTAGATGTTTTATTCAAAGTACTTGTGGCAGAAAAATGTAGTTGGAATCTACAGTTTAGTACAGTAATGTTAAAAACGGACATAACTCTTCACACGTTATATTGCATTATGGAAGTACTTGTGGCAGAAGAATGTAGTTGGAATCCAAAGTATAAATTAGTAGAGTAATGTTAAAAACGGTCATAACGCTTCACACCTGACGCTGTTTATAAAGGTGATGTCCAAGAGGGTCAGCTTCAAAAAACGCGTTCTTCAACTTCATTAGATGATCTCAAAATAAAATCGGTAAGCCGCTTGCAGTATAATTTAAACTGTAATTTAGATCTGCTGGGACATTTTTCAGCTAACAGCAGAGACTGCATGGTTGAACTCCTTACCGCGTCTGGTCATGCGTATATCTGCGTTTTGCGTTATGTTATTTGACCCTACCGTATATTCCACATTTTTTTATTTTACGTTTCGCAACGGTTATGCAACACCGTCATGATTCTGAACAAGGTCCCTTTGAGCTGTTGTTCGTTCACATCCATACGTCCAATTATTATGTTTTGAATATTGCTGCGCCTTGAAATAAGCTGGGTTTAATGGAGAGCGTTCTATTTGACTCGTGTCGCCACAGCATCCGTTGTAAGACGAATGATTATCTTGTATTTTATTTCTCAGAAATGTCTTTATTGATGTTTTGCAAAGAAATGTTGAAGAAATTACCCATGTTTGTTTTTGATACTTCTTGGCAGTAATAAGGGTGGAAAATTACGTTGTGGTATCGCACGTTTTGTCAAGGAAGGTTCAAATATCCTTCTAAAATTGTGGTACCGCAAATAATAATAAAAAAATGTTTTACAGCAGTTCCAGACTGGTCATGAGTAACTTCAAAAAATGTTATCTGTTTCGCTTCATAATGTATGTAAAGCTTAATCTTCACATGCGAACATCTCCAATTGGTAAACAACAGCAGTTTTATATCATTTTATGAAGATGGCCTCTAGTTAGTGAATACTTCCACACAGTGACTGTTTCATTTGACCCAAAATTCTTCAGTAGAAAAAGCTGTAATCAAAAGGGTTAGGCTTGGCTTACAACCGTATTTAACCAGTATTTATTAAAATCGCAGCCATAATCAAAACACCACAGCTGGGCACGTTTAATTTGAGCATAATTTTAAAACTTAGATAATATGAAGTTACCTTGTAGTCCCGGGGTGCAGTCTCAAGATTATTTTGAAATTCGGAGACACTGAAGTATTTCTTGGTCTGGAGAACTTCGAATTCAGTTATCAATGACGGGACTTTTTTTCACAGGACACCGGAAGTGGGTCTGAGGCGGAGCTAGAGCGGGACATGAACCTGGCCCGCTACTACGAGCAGCAGAAGTACACGGCCCGCTCCGACGAGCAAGTGGTGACGCGCGCCAAGGAGATGGGCAAGGAGCTCTACAGCTACCTGCCACCGCTGGAGAGGCGAGAGAAACTCGACGCCACCGTACGTGCAAAACGGCGCGTTTGATGTTTGCATTTCTTGTGTATGCGTTTCAAAGGCTGGTTGGTTTGCTTTTGGGAAAACAGGGCACGTAGAGTTACAGTTGTTAGCAGTGTGCACGAGATTGCCCTTTGGACACATTTACGAGTCGGGACGGCGTAAATGTAGCGCACTTTTATCGTTATTTGTGCTTGAAAATTTAACTCTTTATCTTGTTTCTTTTTCTAGATCAACAAGTTGCAGACTGAAATTGACGAAGAATCTGAGAATAGAAACGAACTTGCAAAAGAGGAAAAAAAGGCAACTGATCAGCGAGTGAAGAACTCGCTGAAAGTCAAGGTACATTTTGTTATGTTCATTTTCAGTGGGGGTTTTTGTTACGATGTCAGTTTTGAAAGAAGTTTGGAGACATGTTCTCAAGGTTTCTGACGCAGGTGAATTATGTGTCTCCCCCTAAGGGAAACATATATAGCATTTGGTGTGTCTGTCCGTCCGTCTGTCCGCAGTGAAATTGATGAGTCGATTTTTCTCAAAACATACATACATATTTGGGTACATGTCTCGATGATGCCCGTGGTATTTTTTTTCGTTCCTTCAAAAATTCTATTTTTGGCAAATTTTTTAACATGGGGGAGGGGGGGGGGTTGGTGCATTTTTTTCACTTTGGCAGGCTAAATCTCCAAAACAGTTCGTTGGATAAGGCTCAGACGTCGCAAGAAGAACACCCATATAGCGCAGATGTATACTGCAAAGTTTTTCTTCATTTTCTGTAAAAATGTATTTTTGGCGATTTAAAAAAATTTTTTCTTTTGGCTCGCCAATGTTGAACTTTTAAGCAAGGATTTTTTTTCAACGTGACTGATTGAGGGGGAGACATATCCGTTTTTGTTTTAACAAAAACACTGGCCAGTCTAGTTTATAATTTATTTACAGAGTGTTGAGAAAAGCGGTTTAAATTTGGAGTTACCCATGAAACTTATTGGTAAAATCTATAATTTTATGACAGATTGAGAAGTCTGATGATAGAATCCAGTCTCTGGCAGTGCTGATGCTACACTACTGCGCAGGCCTACAGCACTGTATGGAAGAGCTAGAAGCTGAAAAAGCCAAAGCTTCCAGCATTGACCAATCCACAAGCGCCTCTCATGATACCGAGGAGGATGAGCCGTTCTACGAATCGCGTTCTGTCACGCAAAGCATTGATGAAAGTGAGCTGAATGTTGGCCAATCACAAGCCATGTCCCATCTCAATGCTCCGCCCTCTAACCAATCCGATCAGAGCTCCCAGGTGGGTGATAGCGATGACAGCCTATCAGAGGATGAAGACCATAGTATGCTTGAGAGATTAAGGAGCGAAATTGAACAAGAATATATTGCCAGTCTCGATTCCGGAAAGCATTCTATCGCCACAGGAATCAGCGAGTCAACCAGGAGCGATTTTGTTGAAGATTCAAGCATTGAAATCTCGAGAGAATTTGATGCTAAAAACAACATCAGCGTGGTTCCTGGAGTCAATTCTAGCTTAGGCGCTGATGAGGAAAGTGGCAGTGCTGTCGAGGAACAAACTGTGAAGTCGGAGATGGCCGAGACTACCCGAGATTTCGCAAGCTGTTAAATCGTTGAAGTAAGAAAATATATGTAAAAAAATGCCACTTAAGCGTGTTAAATGGGAAAATCGTGATATTAAGTTATAATTTATATTTGTTGTGTTGCTTGACAAAGACGACTGTGTAAGTGTTGAATGGTAAGACACGTTTCATCGCGAGTTTTTTCTTGTACTTTTTGATGCTATTCGTTGCGCTGTGGATGAGCGAATGTTATTTCTTTTACAATAGTGAGATTCAGGTAGGAACCGCGTGTGATTCTATGATCTATACATTGTTTGAAGCAATAGATGTTTTATACCTCGGTTGCTTAAGGGCCGAAGCTCATCGTGGAGTTCCGTTAGCGGCAAAGGCATCCGGTCACCAGCGTGAAAATCAGTGGTAATTTATGTTGATGATTTACTATATTCCATGTCAAAGTTAAGTGAAAGGTGATGCAATACTCAAATGGTAACTGTGTTTAAAGTCGATGTGCTTTAAAGTTGATGGTCAGAGATGTATTAAAAAAAAAAAAAAACTTTAGAGTCGTTTCAACATTTATGAGAATTGCTGTTGTTTAGTTGTCTCGTTTTCTTTCACTGGGCTTTCAGCAAGTATTTGCCATTCGCTTTTTGCATTGAAAATATGAATCTCACTTTTGAGTTTGTGTCACAAACAATGTAAGTTGTTTATTATCTTAGGCAGATTCCAATAGCACATTATCGATTTTGTGCAGAAAAGTCATATTAGGTATGAAAATCATATTACAAGTAGTGTATAGGGTATGAAACGCTGAAGGGATTCATATACAACAGGGCTTGTTACTTTTTCCCTCTTCACCTGTCACAGTTGACTGCCGTGTAAGGCTCTCAACATGTGTGAAACAAAATGCATTTATTTATGGGTTAAATTATCGAACAAACAGAAATATTCTAAGTCAAGTCAAATAGGTGAACAGAAAATAATATTCTTGAATTCAGTAATCTATTGTTATAGTCGTTACATTCTTTTAACATCCTTTTTTGCTATTTATTACTTTCCAATCTGTTTGTTCGAAAATCCAATGTTTTTGCGGACGTTTACCCATTACAGTATATTTAATAATCCTTAAAATATATTTCAGTTACAGTTGAAATAAACCTGATTCCTAACTCTTTAGAAAGCATTCACAAAAATAAGATATCGTAAAAAAATAAATAAAAACAGGAACACAGTTGCTACAACGTAACTCAAGTTTCGCTGACCAAAGTTAAAATATTGGAATGATAAAAACATTTATAAATAAGTTGATAGCGGACTTAGGTTGAATTTTCGGGTAGTTCGACTTATCGAAGTTCGACTTACCGCGTATACGTGACATATTTGACTAGATCAGAAACATACATTTTACAGTATTTTCCTTTCGAACGGCTTTAGGGTGTTAGGCAGCACAGAGACAAGCAGTAAAATACGCTTGAATTGTTCGCAGCAATGTGCTTTTTGTCGTTGTGTGTATTAAAACAAAAACACTTGTTGTTGGTTTTTAGTTGTTAATGTTCTAAATACAAAGTCCAACGTTGGACAATGTTCCAACTGATTTAGAGAAATCATGAGTTAGTCCATGGCTTATTGCCAGACTTATAATGATTCCGAAATATTTAGCCATTCCACGTAATTTTTGAAGCTTTAGATATTCCCAACGGTAATTCTTAATCAAATACCTCCATTGGTAAACTCTCTTGTTTATTCTAGTCATATAACACAATCGCATTTTAGTAGAAAATACGATAGTTTTGTTTGCTATTTGCTGAACCAGTGAGAATTTACATAAAACGCATGCTAAGCCGTAAAAATAGGTTTCCAGTGGCCAGGACTTACAGGACGTCAGTTTGGGTACTTGTTACCGTTAGTCTGTCAGTACTGCAATCTGTCCCTCCTTTATAAACCACGCTTCTCGTTCATACAGTGGTTTACTGTGGGTAAGATTTTCCAAATTCCGAATTTTTTATATATTATCTTTATTTTACAACGCATGATTTTTTGTGGGTTTTAGTCAATCGATATTTGTCAACACTGGATCAATCTAATGCGGTGATAACAGTTAAGGGTCACAATTTCGTAATGTCGTCCCTATCATGTGTATTGAATCAAAGATTTAGAATGAAACTCAAATTGCAGGGTAATCCATTTTCAAAATACAAGTACTGCCTTTGTTAACTTTGAGGTAAAAATTTTAAAACTATCGTTTTAGCACTTTTTTCATATAAACTGTGAACATTCCTGGAATTGCAAGGGTTTTCAGCCAGATCATAAAGATTTGTTTCGTCATGTATTTGCAGTTGAGATGTAATGCTTAAAATATACAGAAGAGCTGCTTCAAAAACCCCCTTTTACGGCTGCAAATAAGACACCTCCAGGTCTCAAACGTCTTCCCCGATAAGCAAAAACTGCCTTGCATAATTTGATAGCCTATAACTTACGAGGTACCATTCACCATTGTCTTGGCTTTCTTAGAACCCCCCCCCCACCTCCCCATTCCCCACCCAAATCATATGCAGATTTTGAAACAGCCCTTACGTATTGTGCATTAGTTGTGAGGTTGGAGAGTTTATTTTTGTGGCACTCATGAACTTTATGTTATGTCAGATTCTATATTCATTGTGTTGCTTGAGTATTTAACTGGTAATTTGAAAGCACTAGTGTAGAATAATACAACCTTACAAGACGTATGCTAAAATAGAGGAGTGCGTTTATAAAAAAATTGAAAACGCCATTGCACCTTATATTGTAGATTAAAAAAAAACTTTTCTCACGAGTTTTTGTAATCCTTTAGTTTGGCCGAACGCGTATTTTATCCTCGATAACCTGCCTGTCATGCGTGCCTTGCTCATTTGAAAATTGAGGAAAAATTGGGCCAGGTGGCACGACCGTTGTGGTTAAGTGCATGCCACGTCCAACGTGGAAGTTCCTTGAAGGCAAAATGTTTATCTCCAGATGTCTAAATTAAGCTTGTGATAAAATCTGGGTCCAGTTGCGACATGTTTTGAAGGGCGACAGTTTGTTATGGATTGAGTTGTCAGGCGCATCCGAATGGCTATGGTGATACACACTACGTCAGTGGCAGTCTTCATAGTTCTTTTATTTTTGTCTTGTTAACTCATTTATATAGCGTGCGCTATAAAGGAATGTTTATTTGCAACAAGGCTGAGATTTATTATTCTTACGGAGAAAAAACTCTGAACAGTTTACTTTTGTCAATGTCAGATCATAATTATCAGCATCGTTTGGTAATAAACATTTTTGATGTCGCATTAGATCTTCATAAAACTGCTACTTAAAACTAAACTAAAATTTCTGTGAAAAGCAGTTTGAGAGAATGTCAGTTTCTGTAAATTCATGCACTGAGAGAGACTGTTAAATAACCTAATATTATTACAACCATTTGCAACCAAGCATTTCCCTAGTCGTGAAACATCTGGTTGTTTTGTTTTTTTTTAAATCGGGAGTGACCTTAGTGCGTTTTCGTATTTTTATCATGCTCTCTAAAATAGCTGGAGTTGATCACTACCCACTTCACACACGCAGATTACACCATGTTCTTTCAATAGATATGAAATGTGTCAAAAATTAAAAGGAAGTGTAAGTAGTTAATTCTGTTTGTGTTGTTATTTAGTGTGCAATTAATTTCGATATAATACCGAGAAAATCTTTTACTTAAGAAACATCAGAATAAGTAGTTACAAGTGAAGGTTCGTACTCGTGTTGAGGTATCAGTCACTTTGCATCATCCTTCCGGTAAAGTGACTAATGTGAGATCAAAACAGACTGATAACACAAAGCCTCCCTCCCCTCCCCCCTTCATTTTACGTGTTCGTTTGTGTTATTTGCTTTGTCACTCATGGCAAAATATCTTGATAACTTCCGTTTTGTGATAGATTTAAACAGGCCGGGGTTACGAAAGTTTGACTGGCCTGTGAAGAAAAAATCGTTGATTTCTGGGGTCTCCAAACGCATGCACAACACCCTGGAAAGAAGCTTTAAAACGAAGCACTTTGTACGCATCGTAGCAAAGAACAATGGACGAAAAAAATGGTGATTTTCCCGAAGAGGGAATAGAATTTCTCGTTATTCTGGCAAGTTATGACGTGATTTTATGCCAGTGTGTTATAACATCCATAGATCACCTCCTATCGTATTCTGTTTATTTAATATTTTAAGTCACACCGTGACCGTGGACGAACTCTAACGATCATCGAAATTCATTCAGTTTTAAAAATTTCAAAGAGAATTCAAAAACTAAACAGAAAATATATTTTTGCGAAAATCTGGCGACATTTGGAATTTCGCCAGTTTGCCAAGTTAGCGAAAATAAAAGATCGGCTCTGGTACTTTTTGAGCTCTGACTCAAACTACTTTCATGCAAATTTCGAGCAAATTTAACAAACTTGGTGGAGGAGTAGGCTTCTTTCGCGAAGGACGTGATCGATTCGCCAAATTGGCGAATTGCCAAAATAAAATAATGGGCATTTGTCCACCTGAGTGGACTATATTTCCACAAAATTTTACTGCGAACGGATGGAAACTGACGAGTAGTAAAAATTAGAAGTTTACAGACGGACGGACAGGCGACACAGGCCCTACACGATGGATATAGCACACGTCGCCGAACTACACCTATACTAATAAAAGGAGACAATGAAAAAGTATGCCTACACAAACAACTGCTTCTATGAGGGGTAGAACTACTAATATTGCCTGTAACACCGATAAAGGCGGCCAATGAAAAAATTGCCTTCAGCGGGGGTTTAACCCACGACCTCGCAGGCGCATCAAGGAGTACATTGTGATTTTTTTTTTTTTTTTTTTGCAATTTTACCGTTTTTGTCAAATTTTTGCCATCGCCAAAACCAAAAAAAAAAACAACAACAATAAAAAAAAAAAGAAAAAAAAAAAAGAGAAATCCTGATGCAGGGGAACGTTTCTGTCAATTTCAACGCAATCGGGCCGGATTTGTCGGATGATTACCATTTGTGTTTTCGTTAATTTAGCCAATATTTTGGTCAAATCGGCAAAAAAAATTATACATGCCTTATGGAGGATTACCCAGGGAACATTCCAGCCAAATTTCAAAACTAGATTGGCCAGTGTTTTTGTTAAAACAAAAACGGATATGTCTCCCCCGCCCCCAATCAGTCACGTGGAAAAAATTCCTGCTTAAAATATAACATTGGCGAGCCCAAAAAATTGAAAAAAATCGCCAAAAATACATTTTTACAGAAAATGAATGAAGAAAACCTTCAAAGTAAACATTTCCACTACATATGGGTTCTTCTTGCCATGTTTCAGCCTAATGGAACAAACTGTTTCGGAGATATCGCAACAATATGGCTCAAAAAGTAAAAAATCAAAATTAAAAAAATCGCCAAAAACACATTTTCAATGGAAATGAAGAAAAACTTCGCAGTAAACATTTGCACTATAGGTGGGTTCTTCTTGCCACGTTTCAGCCTAATCCAACAAACCGTTTCGGAGATATCGCAACAATATGGCCAAAAAAGTTAAAAATAAAAAATTTAAAAATTCGCCAAAAATACATTTTCAGCGGAAATGAAGACAAACTTCGCAGTAAACATTTGCACTATATGTGTGTTGTTCTTGCCAAGTTTCAGCCTAATCGAACAGACCGTTTCGGAGATATCGCAACAATATGGCCAAAAAAAGTTCAAATTCAAAAATTAAAAAATTCGCCAAAAATACATTTTTAGCGGAAATGAAGAAAAACTTCGCAGTAAACATTTGCACTATATGTGTGTTGTTCTTGCCACGTTTCAGCCTAATCCAACAAACTGTTTTGGAGATATAGCCTGCCAAAGTGAAAAAAATTCGCGAAAACCCCCCCTATGTTCAAAAATTTGCCAAAAATAGAATTTTTGAGGTAACGAAAAAAAAAATAACATGGGCATCATCTAGACATGTACTCCAATACGTATGTATGTTTTGAAAAAAAATCGACTCATTAATTTCATAAGAACTCACTGCGGACAGACGGACGGACGGACAGACGGCAGGACACACCAAATGCTATATATGTCTCCCTTAGGGGGAGACATATAATAATCGCACTAGGGTAACATTTTGAAAAATTGTTTACACACACACATACGGACAAGACAGGAGTATACCTCACCGAAGATAGTCAGCTGGGTTAAAAAAAAGTAATAACCAGAATGGACTAATTTCCGCTACCTTTAATTAAAATTTCGCAAGAAATACGCCACATTCCTGGCGTCAGTTAAGATTTCAATAAGAAATTGGTCTTGGGCCAACATAACCGCCAATTTTTCGTGAATTGCCAAATAATAGCTACATAGGTACTAATGCCCGCCACCTTCAGTCAAAATCTCAACACATTAAGTCTTAAAACCTGGGACGAGATCCGATTTTTCAACTTAAAAGCGCACATACATTCCAAAGATCGTTATAGCTCCTGCTTTTACGGAAACTGGGCTAAAAAGGACAGAAATTCACATCAAATTTGAGAGGCGTCTGAGTAAAGGGCTTTGGGTCCTGAAATGTTGCTTTGAAAATAACGCCGGCGTCTAACATCAGTTTAAAATGAATATTGTCAGAGGAATCAGAAACTAGGGTTTTGACAACCGATCTCTGCAGCTTCTCTCGTCTCACCAATCCCCAAAATAAGAATGTCTTCATGCGTTACTCCCAAGGTTTACTCCAAAATCATTGCATTTTTAAAAGATAAAGCCGGATTTCAAAACTAGGGAACATTTGTAACAAATCAGGGTTTCAAGTGACCCCCAAAAAATTTGGATTTTTTTTTTTGGGGGGGGGGGGGGGAGTTCCAATTTCAGAAGTAAAGTTTTTTTTTTTTTGGGTCATTTCAGGGGTATAAATATACTAAGAAATGTCAATTGAAGTGTAAAAACATATTAAACTGAACACATTTTAGGCAAGACTTATAACAAGTTATATTTTATCTAAACATATATTTCAAACACACGGAACCCACTCAAATTATGATCTTAGAAAAATGAAAAATAAAACAGAATTCAAGCAGATACACATTCCCAACAAAATATGCATTGTGTCGTGACAATAACCTACAGATTACACTAGCTTTTTGAACTATCAGATGTAACATATTTCTCATAATTTAAGCAAAGAAAGGCCATTGGTGAAAACGGAGGTTATTTGACCAAAATGAAATTAAAGGCTTTTGGGGGGAATTTGGGGTTTTCAAAACTTTTTTGGGTCCTCTTTTGGGAAAAAAATCGTTCAGAAACTGTCGGGAGTATTATTTGTCAAAATTGTTAAAATGTAGTCCGTTTTGGCAAATAAGTAATGTCCATCCTAGGCAGAATTCCTCTTGAAGAACTTTCGTACCATATTTATAGGACCAAATCCGTATTACAGCATTTCTTCAAACTTAATCACGAAGAAAGAGGTAGCATTTTATATGGGCAAGTCGAACTTGGCGAAATATTGTCAATTGTGATCGCTATTTGGTCAGATCCCAGACAAAACTGCTTAAAATACGTTCCTGCGCAATTCGAAAGCGGTGGCGCGAGAAGTGTGTCAGTTATTTAAAAAGCTAACATTGATATACATATAACAGACGTCAGAGATCTCTCCAGCAGCCAGCTGTTCAATAACAACGGTTGATGCCTCACAATTTCGACTGATCACTAATAAAATACGAAAAATAGCGAGAAAGAACAGTATTGAAATAATTCGACACAGGACATGGGAGCGAAAAAAAACAAAAAAACATTGCAGTTGGTGTCGCCATCTGGCAGGGGACAACGAAGACGAAAAACATTCTATGCATAAACAGTTAAAAATACAAACATGACTGTCAGAGATAAAAATTACTGGTCCAAAAATGAATGCACCAATTTAAATGAACTATAATTCACATATAGCAACACATATAGAAAACAACGAAACGTGCGAGTTCGAAGGAGACAGCATAGTGCAATATACATTGGGTAGTACTGGAATCATTTTATCAAACCCTCAGGAGATGCATTTGGTAAAAATATGGCATTCCACTGATATTATTCAATCGGTTGCCTTTGACAAATGCAAATACGAACTACAGAAGACTTATCCTTCTGGGATTTAAAACTATGGGGGCAAATTTTTTTTTTTTTTTTTTTGGGGGGTTTTTTTTTTGTTTTTTTTGTTTTTTGTTTTTTTTTTGTTTTTGTTTTTTTGTTTTTTTTTTTGTGAACCCCTAACTATACATTATCATCAAGCATAGAACTGCCATATTGAAATGTAAGGATTAAACTGAACGTGTGGTGTATGGGGTCTCTGAGCTAGGTAAAGGATAATTTTAGAGTTTGGAATTCAACTTTTTCTTGTCCTGTGTGGCTGCAAACTATCGCTGTCAGATGAACTTCTGATGACCATTGCAACATCCAGTCATGAAGAACCGGTTTTATATAAATAAACGCTCAAGGGCTGACACACCATCCCATTCCATGTTTATTTACTAAAGAACGACATGATTACATCATTTATTGCACAATCACTTCTATATGCTATAGTTAAATATTGTAAATCACTTGTTTTCAGAATCGTTTAAAATCAATATATATATTTAGACAGATCTTTTGCAAAATAGTTTTAACTATTCTTTATTGCCTGTTACCACATAAACAACAAAAATAGATAAATGACTTAAAAAGTCCCACACATTTTAAAACCGTACCGAGAAGGAAAAAGACTTAGATTAAATTTCACTTATTTGCAACTATATTTACCTTCCAGAATATACCCATAACAACTCCCTCTCTTTTGATAAAAGCCAAAAATATGTCAGCAAAAAAGCGAATTAGTTATGTGAATGCGCTGGGCAATCATCGACCAATACGTGGTCACAATCGATTATTAGTCGATTAATCGGCTGGTTTCTGGTGTCTAAATTTGCACGTTTATAATTTTAATCGATTTTGCCCTGTAAGAGGTTTAAACTTAAATGCATGAATATCTTTCCTATGAAGAAAAGCTACGATTAAAATAATTCCTTCGTTTATCTGCAGTTCATCTGTTATGCATTGTTGAAATTATTACACCTAAAATTTGTAAACCGTAACTCCGGCCAAAATTGTTAATTAAAATAAATAGATCAATGAAATCTACAACTTGATCATCAGATCCTATTTCAAGAAAGTCACAGGAGAAATCAATCAATCGACGCGTAATCAATCACCACAAGAATACGACCAAGGCGGCTCATCTGAAATTAAAAAGAAAAAATGAACGTGAATAAGAACCAACTAAGCGATATCAAATTCACATGCTTTGGTTATCGAGAATACGTGCTGAAGCTGAACTATATATTGACTGCTATATTCTGCTTCACATTATAATCCTCGTACGAACACTTTTTATCAACCAGTTAAATTAGAGCATGCAAACATGCAATCACTGTTACATTTTCTGCCAAAAACTTGTTTTTATACTACATAAGTATGAGGCGCGCTTGTTTCTTTACATAAATGGTATGGAAACTCAAAACACAAAATGCAAATCTACTTCCAGGGTATTAATTGAACTGGCATTGTCTACCCTTCTCCCCTGGACATGAAATATAAACGATAAACATACATGTTACCCAGAATTAAGCCCAACCCTTCTTCGCAGAAATACATATCGTTTTGTAATACAGAGATGATTGCCCTTACCTCTTTTAAATGGTTTGAATGTGTTCGGCTGCCTTGCCAGTTTTTCTGATCGCTTCCAACAGTTCTTCCATTGTTTTATCTGATGTCACGTATAGCTTCTTATTCGGAATGTCGGCAACTATCTGCTCCTCTTGCACTGAAAGAACCATACGTACAAGGCCAGAGCGCATGCGCAAAAGCCCATCTGATAAATAAACGATCAACTTGCCACTGACGTGACATTCAGTTCATTTAGAAGTTTTATTTAACACCGTACTATTAAAAATAAGGATTTTGGAGCAAATAAAAAAAAAAAACCTAAATTTTAGTAGGGTATTCCGTAATAGACCAAAGGTAAATGTCACTGAAATAGAAAATTCATTACATTTCTTATACAAGGAGTGAAATGTAAATCTGCATCTTTTTGCCAACAGAAAAAAAATATTTTAAACTTTATTTCGCACTGAATTGCGTTTTAAAATGTCGGCAGCTTACCATGAATAGCCTGCCGATATTTGAATTTTAGCAAATATGCATTATTTGTTTTAACAAAAAAAAAAATGTATATTTATTTACTTCTTACTATTATTAATACCGTATTATTTAAAATAAGAATTCTGAAGCAAATAAGAAATGAGATATTTTTTTGGTAGGCTATTCCAGAATAGACTACCGATACATCGAATGTCACAGCAATCGAAACTTTTTCATGTTTTCACAAATTTAGATTGCAGACTATATTACTTATTTTCTTGTCTTAGAAGAAGAAAAATGAAAAAAATAAAACAAATAAATTTTTAAAAATTCAAAAATTCGAAAGGTTATTCAATACTGAACTACCGATATTTTAATAAACATCCAGTCAGTTTTCAATTTTTTTATTTTTCTCTCCGCAAAAGATAAGAATTTACATTGTTCAGCTTATTTTCACTCTTTTGTATGAGAAAAATGAAGCAATATTGATTTATTTGACATTCGAACTATCAGTAGTCTATTCCGGAATAGCCTATCAAGCAACAGCTGTTTTCTTATTTACTTCAGAATTCTCATTTTAAATAATGCGATGTTTATTATTTTTTGTTATTTTCTAAACGAACAACATGAATTCTCAACAATATAGTTTACAATCTAAAATAAAATAATTTCTGTGACATTCAGTTTTTTGGTAGTCTTTTCTGGAATAGCTTTCTAAAAATCATCTGGCTTGTTACATGTTTCAAAATTCTTATTTTAAATAATATAGTGTTACTGATTAAAAACTTCCCCATATAAAAGCACAACCCTATTTATTAACTATTTACTTTTTAGCAATTTTTTTCAGGATTATTTTTGCTAAATAAATACACTAAGTGTGCACGTGTCCACAGCTTACCTCCAATTTTCTTCAAAACTCTGATGGCTGCGCCAGAGCATCCTTCACACGTCATATCAAACGAAAACTCGTGCTTCTGTTACAGATGAAAATCATACAAAATGAGAACGGCTCCCTCCAGTTGTCCCCAGGGCGAAGAGTTTGGTGGAGAATAATTAGTTATGTTCATATACTTGCCAAACTGTCTGGATGTAATTAGTTTTAAAAAAGTTTGCAAATTCAGAACAATGTTACTATTACAAAAGCTTCGCATAGTTTGAAGGTAGATTAAAAAAAAAAAAGATTGTAACGGGGCATATCTTTATCTATATATCGTCACTTCATATTTCAAGGTATTCCTACGAGTGCAAAACTTATTCCAAAAATTAACAGCCACGTTTACGGAAATGACAACAGCAACCCTATATTCTAGATATCTTTCCTGAAGACAACGAATCAATATTTATTATTTTTCTTTTTACTGCAAAAAGATCCATTTCATTAATGATAAGCAGACGGGCTAGTGTAAACAAAACATAACAGGACAGGCTTATATTACAAACTTTCAATGACACGTAATTAGTTTCTTGTTTTTGTCAACAAAAATATTGTCCCCCCGACTAAATCCATAAATCCCCAAAAACCCTTTTCCTCATAATGCACCACAACTAACACAGACCCCTGATTCAGTGATAACTTACGTAATAGCTGTAGATAACTAACGCAGAAAAAGGTCAATCACTGGCAATGAAATAGCCAAAGGCAAGGCAATATCCATCTGTCGATAACGGATTTGGACAAAAACGCAAACCGGTAGGACAAAAACGCCAAATAAAGAGACCAAAGCGCCTACGACTGCAGGTCAAAAACGCCAAATTTAGAACAATGGCTTTATGTAATGAAATCACAAGAATAGTTTCATTTATCTAAAAAGTACAGTCCATATCGCTAGTACGCCCGTTACAAATCCACTCGGCCTTTTCACCTGCGTCCCATGGCAGAGATATAATGGCATCGATATATTTCTTTCTTTGAAAGCCTGGTGTAGAGCTCCATAGCGGCTCCAGTTTTAGATTTTCTGTCTTCGTTTGAGGCATCGTGTCGTCCATGCCTGTCGAGTCTCTTTGATTGATAATCAGGAAACTATAAATACAAGGTTTCACATTGCTTTAAGAACCCAACAGGGTCTTCCGGACCCAACTGGGGCGTCTGAGAGGGATTGACTGTACTTTCCGTCCATACTCAAATGATGTAACATTCTGATCATTGCATAATATGGCTTGGCTTAAATGTCTATAAAATTTTGGCGCATTTGTACGGAGGCAGTTTAAATGTTTGGCGCTTCTGACCCAGTCCCGTCGACAGTACCGCCATGTAGCTGAGCCAATATCTCCAGTTATTTAATACCAGCGACTCCGGTAGGCTGTTACGGAAGGCTAAATGTAACCCCACAATGCCAGCGTATATGAAAATGGAGTATATGAAATAGAAAAAGAAAAAAAGAAATATCGAAAATATCTTGAAAAAAATCGGACCGGGATGAATAATCTCGGGGGAAAAAGTCCTACGGGGGGAATCTTCCCAGGGGGGAACGTTTCCGGCAGTCTAAAGAATGCAGGAAAATTTGCGCATCTTCTGGAAAAGGCTGAAATCCCCAGCGTAGTTAACGAATATGCTCATTTAACAACGCAGCCGACCAAACGGGGAACACGATTTTTTTACTGTCTATACGAGCTTAATGTTTTTCAAAAACTCCAAGGAATAACTTCACCAAGCTGAAGTCGATCCGACTTTACGCTTTCGAAATATTTTGCGTAACAAAAGATTTTTTTAAACAAACTACGCCTTCTTAATTTCGCTACAGCCGTCAAAAGTTGATAGAACCATCCGACTGACTCAATGAATACCCATACAAAAATTTGAAGTCAAAACGACTTTCCGTTATTGAGATATTTTGCACGCAAGATCTTGTTCAAAATATAGACATATTTTACGTGATGAAGCCGCATTCTACTCGCAACAAAATTTGCCAGACTCTTTCGGACTTACGAAGCAACAATCCTGCCAAATTAGAACTTCCTCCGATGTTCAGCGGCTGAGAAATTTCGCACACAAAATTTGTACGTAATGACGTCATACGCCTGTCCAAAATGCAATATGTATCAAAAGTTGACAGAGCTGTCCGAACTAACCAAGGAATAAACAGATCAAGTTAGGAGTTGATCCGACTTTCCGTTCTCGAGATATCTTGCATACAACATTTTTTCACAACAGAATGACATAAACACATACGCGTACAGACACACACAACGTTCAGACACTTGGTCGGGGAGACATACTTTGTTACGTAAAAAGTGGATCTGTGTATACGAAGAGCATCTGGTGCTGTATGCTTTCCAAATTAATCTGTGGGTGTTGTTTTGGACACCGAAATGTTTTGTTTAAATTTCAGTATATTTTCTTTTCTCGCTAACTACAAAAATCGTACCAAGTTGCTTTAGAGCTGGATGCACATATCGCTACAAAAACAGTTAAAAAGACCTTTACAAGTTATTCTTGGCCAAAAAACAACAACAAAAAAAACAAAAAAAAAAAAACAAACAAACAAAAAAAAAAAAGCAAACGAAAAAAATAAACAGATAATGGTATTGCATATCAACAGCTGCTAGAAATGGACTCGGTACCATCGCTCGAAGCAAGATGCCAGGGATAAACCATCGCATACAATATTCCAGTCTAATTATACCTCTTTATTTATAAAAAACTTTGGTTTTTATTGATAGGTTTATTTCTTCTAGTTTTTCATCTGGTCTTCGAAAATACCATTGTAGATAGGTGTTTTCGGCGTATCTTTCCAAACGACAATGCTAGTTTCCTCCCCCAAAACCTCGACCTAAAGATCTGACCTTACAGGATCGTTGAATAAACTTTTAATGGCATATCGAAAAAAAGATCAGATACAGTTCTGTGTGACGTCACAACATGACGGCAACATGTGGTTCTCATGTGTTTAACCTTTTTTATTAAAAATAATGACATAACTAAGTTACTGATTGAATGCGACTCGCATGATACTGCAAATAATAGCGAAACGATGTTTCACGTGTAAAAATTATTTTTTTTCAGTGAGCGGTAATTGAGGATTCGGTGCGTTTACGTGGGCAATAACTGGTTCCAGAACCGCATAACTGGGTCTAGAACTGCCGTTTATCTGGCAAACTGTAACCGGTTCTCGTGAAGAAAATCGTACCCGAGCCACACTTCGGGTACGCCCTTGACGTTTTTAAATAGACTATTAACAACATTTTAAAATTTTAAGTCAGTAACTTTCTGATAAAAAGTGGTAATATATGATAATTTGTATTGTAACATATGATAAATTGAACAAAAAGACAGGAAATTCTTAAAGAATGTTTTTTTATATTTAGCAGAAGCATCAATGTTTCGACTGCTGTTTTGATTAAAAGTCTTCAAAGATATATATTTTACTAATCAACGAGTGAAATGCTTTATATCAAAGTATTTTAAACTCAGTATTAGTAATTGTTTACCTATTTTAAATGATATCTGTGTAGTTGTCTTTGTTTACAATTGATTTGCACTTAAAGTTTTTAGCATAACTAGATTCAGAACCACCCATTTATCTGGAGGGCATAACTAGAACCAGAACTGCCACTGCGCATGTCATCGGTTCTGGTTCTAGTTAAGCTCCACGTAAACGCACGGAGATACCTATCTCATTTGGAATGTATCTACGCCATGTTGTTTCGTCATTTTGACGCCATGTATCGTTTTTTAGAGACAGTGAATGTGAAACAGTCTAATTAGGCGAAATCTCTGTCATTTCTTTTTTGTGATTGGCTAATTGAAGACCCCCATTTTTCCAACAATTTCTGCACTTCTAAAAGTCCAGTACATCTGATTTTGTGGCTGTTTTAGATTCTGCAATGTTGTGAAGAGTGGCAGATTTCAAAATGTTTTACAGGAAGTCTGCAAAATTAATTGTGGTCCATGGCCACCTGCTAAAAGTGATTTTTCCAACATTGGCACGGACTCTCTTTCGAGTTGTACTCGTACTTGTTCGACTTTTTAACAGGGCTTCCTTGTTAATTAAAAAAACGCTAGGCCAGAATTTTTCATTATTTGGTTTTAAAATAACATGAATGGATATCTCTTACAAGTACATGTAGATGTTAAATAAGAGCGTTCACGGGAGGAACTTTATATGCATTGAGCGATAATATATGATTCTGATTAGTTCCTCGGCACAGTAAATCGACATAACTTTTTTTTAAGTTACTGGAGTCCACTTCACGCTTTAAGCGAAGTGATTCTAGTATAAGTATGTTTAGTATTCAAACATGCAATACATACTTGTGTTGCCATTTTCGGAAGTTCGTTTTGTCTGCGTTTTATTCTGGTATGTATTTTCCGTGTGTTTCTTTGGTGTGACGAATGTTGTAAACACTGAAAACATAAACAACCTGCGCAGTGGAAAAAACAGCTGTTTGACAGCTGTTTGTTTACAACATACGTCAAGTGAAAGAAACGAGATTGTGACAGATTTTTAGTTATTGGAGGTCACGTGATGTTAGATATGAAACCTGACTGTTGATGCAAGTAGTGCTTACTGTTCTGGCAAACTCGAGAACTCCGCGCTTTTACTAATTCTGGCAGATAAATTATCTGATCGCCCTTTTTTTCTCTCCGAAAATCACTTTTGTGATAAGTGTTCGAAATCACGTGACAATAAGAGGGAATATGGCGTCGTTTGGGTAAACACAATTATTTGTTTTTATTAATTCATATTGTGAATAATACAACACTACCAACAATTATTTGGAGTTTTTTATCAGTACTGTTTACTATGTTGCCATTAACACCACGGTTTCGTATTAATTTTCGGCAGAAAGGTCAAGGTCGGTAGTTGACAGGCCCAAAAAGCTTAGTCAAAGCTGTCAAAACACCTAAAACCGGAAACACGTGGGAAGCACGTTTTCAAGTGACTTGAAGTGCGAAAGAAACAGCAAGTCAATGACTTTTTTGACTTGACAGACAGATCTGTCACAAAAGAAACACATGGTTATTCTCCGAAAATATTTGGAACTATTTTAGGTTTTCTGATAATGCAAAAAGGGCGGACTCTCGAAAAACGTTTGTTTCCAGTCTTTGCCTTCTAACTTCCCTTTTGACAATTATTTGTGCGTAATTTATTATGAATTTCCTTTATTTATTTATAAAATTACTGTATATATAATTGTATATAAGCTCTTGAGGTTGGAATAAAATCTTATCTTACAATCATTTTATTCTCGACTTTCTCTGAATCTCCTCCATTTCTTCTTCCGGGATAAGAATTCTCAAATGTTTACAAAATAACATGTTATGCATTCTTAAAGATTTTACACAAATATGCATTCATATTAGCAACAAATGTTAGGTTTTTGGTTAGGCGTTGTTTTCATATTTTTTTGTACTTACCCGGTAAGCACACCCAAGTAAAACCCATGTAAAACCCAGGGTTATTTTTGGCCCTTCCCACGTGAATCCCATGCATGGGATTTGCATGGGAATGAGACAAAAATCGAGGTAAAATCCATGGTCGGAATTCCCACGTATAATCATACAATCCATACGGGAAATACATGGGCATTCCCGGGCAGATTGTATAACCTATGCTTTTCCCAAGTAAAACCCATGTGTTTCCCACCTGTTTTATGCCAAGGAATGCCCAGGCATTTTCAGTCTATTTTCCTGTGTATATCCCATGCATTGCCCGTGTGTATCCCGTGTATAATCGGTTGCCCATACAAAACCCAACATGGGAATGCCCACATGTAATATGGCTGGGATACAGGCATTTTTCCCAGGTAATTCCCATCCTGGGCCTTTCCATGGAAATCCCAGATAATGGTGAAGATGGGAAAATATAACATGAAGTTGCCCATGCATTTCCCACTTGGAACCCACCTGGGTTTACCCGGGTGGGATTTACATGGGCATTCCCATAAATATTTCATTTGTATTTTACAGGGGGTTTCCCAGGGTGGGAAAACCCAGGCATTTCCCACCCAGAAATGGCTCCTTTCTCCACGGGATTAATATGGGTTTTCCCCTTTCCCACCTTTCCATGCAAATCCCAGTTAAAACCCATACCTATCCCGCATGGGAAAATTTTCTGTGCTTACTGGGTAAAAGACAACAACGTTTTGAGTAGTTGGAAAACAAGAGTACCACTGCAGGAAGTGACGTCATAATGACGTCATAGCCTGCGTAACCATGGTGACAAAGTGATGACCTCCCCCCTGCCCCCACTAGGCGGCTGACGGGTAAGGCCTAGGACATACTATGTGTGAAACCCATTATGACGTCATAGACGGCGTAGCCATGGTGATAAAGTGAAGACCCCCCTAGGACATACTATGTACCGACCCCCCCCCAGTATATACTATGTACCGACCCCCCCCCCCCCGGATCGTGATATTGCTAACTTCAAGAGTGTATAACTTTCGCTATACTTGGTCAATTTGCATGAAAATTCCACTGTTTGATTCAGGTTTATGTCTAGTTTTGTTATTAAGTGGTCACAGGCTATTTACACAGCTTACTGTATGCATAATTGTGACATGCCGCCATTTTAACTTTGTAAAAAGTGAAAAAGTGGGATAACTTTCGCTATGCTTGGTCGATTTGCGTGAAAATTTCACTGTTTGATTCAGTTTCATGTAAAGTTTTAACAATATGTGGTCACAGGCTATTTGCGCAGGCGGCTGTATGCATATTTGTAACATGTCGCTTTTTTAACTTTGTAAAAAGTGAAAAAGTGGGATAACTTTCGCTATTCTTGGTCGATTTGCATGAAAATTTCACTGTTTGATTTAGTTTTATGTAAAGTTTTAACATTAAGTGGTCACAGGCTATTCGTGCAGGCGACTGTGTGCATATTTGTAACATGCTGCCATTTTGACTTTGTAAAAAGTGAAAAAAAGTGGGATAACTTTCGATGTGGTTGATCGATTTGAATGAAAATTTCTCTGTTTGATTTAGTTTTACATAAAGTTTGAACATAAAGTGGTCACAGGCTATTTAAGAAGAATAAAAGTGGGGCTCCGAAAACAGGAAGTGACGTCATAATGACGTCAGGAGGTGTTTTCGGAGCCCCATGGGGCTCCGAAAACAGTGACGTCATATTGACGTCATATGGACGTGTAATGGACGTGATATGGAGGTCATATGGAGGTCATATGAACGTCATATGAGCGTCATATGAACGTCATAATGACGTAATAGGGATAGTGGGTGGTCATTCAAACGGGCGGCCATTCAAACGACCATTCAAACGGGCGGCCATTCAAACGACCATTCAAACGGCAGACGGACAGATGAGACACCTCCCCAAACGTACAAGTTCTCCATTTTATAAATAGAGAACTCATAGCTACATGGTTAGAGCTCACCTATAAGGCCCCCTTAAAGTCAAAAGGGGGTATAAAAAGGGGTATAAAAAATAACCCTTTTTTTAGCATTTCCCACACCCTCATGCATACACATACATACTAACACCATGACACGATTAGCGCTTATTTCGTATTGGTGGGTGGCCCTTAGAAGGGCCGGTAGGTTTTTGCTGCTGCTGCTGCTGCTGCTGCCGGACTCAGAAAAATTCGACGATGTCTTGGACTGGCCTGCTGCAGTGTGTGAGTTGCTGCCCATTGAAAAAAAAGTGATCGCCTCTCAAGCCACAGGTGAAACATCTGACTGTGTAACAGTTGTTCAGAGCCGACAGCTGCGTCCAATAGGCTGCACAAATCAAGCAAAGCCGGTGGCCACATTCTGCCAGTACCCGGTCTGGGGAGATCATGATGCCACATCCTGCGCAAATCTCCAGGTCCTGTTGGAGGAAGTATCTCCCCCAGGCCGGATACTCTTCCTCTTCAAGACGCGATGGAATGGTCTCCCCCAGCATGGTTGTCCTGAAGAAAGCCCCGTCATAATCGCCAGCCCCGATGTCCCCGAGTCGCTTTCCAAGTGTGACCCTTCTATTAAAAAAGACGGGCACGCATAGGACTAATCCGCGAGTCGGGTCCGGCAGCAGCTGGAAGAAGTAGACTCTTTCTGGCGGCGTCGATGGCGGTGTGACAGGCAGGTGAAGTTCTCTGACTTCAGCAATGGTGAGAGCATCATTCAACGCGAAGAAGCACTCCATGTTGACGGAAGCGAGTTTGAGCCCAAACTGAAATGACCATGGGTTATATACCACCTCAAGTGAGGACCCCCCCCCCCCCCAGGGATAGAAGCAAACTGCCTACATAAAGTAAGGACCCCCCTAGGGTTTCGGGGGGGTCCTCACTTGAGGTGGTATATAACCCATGGTCATTTCAGTTTGGGCTCAAACTCGCAGCAGCCAGCAAGATGTCGACAAGTCATGCAATCACAGTGATGCGAAACGGCAAGGCAGTGACGCTAACGACAGAATGTTATAAGTGTTGGGTGTGGATAGAGTATCCAGGACAACCACACAACTGCCCGGTGCACCACAATGCACCACGACGGTACTGTTGTAAAACCTGCGGTGGTTTGCTATGGTACAAGTTTACTGCACGATTACCTGGACCGGAGCCATGCACAGACTGCTGGTGGTGCGGTGCGACGCTGAAAAACTTTGGATATTATAATTTTCATCCTTTCAAGTGTTCCAGAAGACCTTTCACGATGGAACAATTTTACAGATATCAATGTGATTGCGGAAATCCGACTTGTTGGTGAAGAGCCAACTCACTAACATCTTTCGGCCCTTCTAAGGGCCATCCTCTGTTGTGAAATGAAAACGCTAATTCTGTCTATGTATGAGTGTGTATAAAAGGGGTAAGTCTGAGATTACATTTCAGCATTGCAGTTTCAGCAGTTGACGGAACAACAACCAGCTATGATGAAACGTGAAGAGCATGCGAAAGGAGTAAAGAGACAAAAGATGGAAGAAGATGACATTTGGCCACACGGTCAAGTTCATTGTATGGAATGCAATGTGAAATTTCCATCTATGGATACTTATGAGACACATACATGCAGTAAAGCTAAGATGAAAGGAGCAAAGAGACAAAAGATGGAAGAAGATGACATTTGGCCATACGGTCAAGTTCAGTGTAAGGAATGCAATGTAAAATTTCCATCTATTGATACTTACCAGCTGAGATGGACAATGTGTCTCATGAAGAACATGTTTCAAAGAAACAAAAGATAGGACAAGTAGGGAGAGGTAGAAGAGTTAGTCTTGGTGAAAAAGCGCAGGAAAAACGGTTTGAATCTGAGGATGGATCAGATTTACTGCTTGAAATGCGACAGCAAGAGAACCGTATCAAGACACATTTGTTGGAGACCTTAAACCATGGAATGAAATGGTACATTGTCGTGCATGCACGTTTCAAGAAACTGACAGCAAATGATGAAGGTGTTATGGTAGAACAAGTGGATAATGCATTTATCAGCAGTCCAACATATGCAGCATACAATCCTGCAGATATTGAGCAGGACCTACCAGAAGCCTATAAAGAATTATTTACCAAGTTTGACGAACATAAGCGACAAGGCTCTGGCTGGGTATTGGATAACATACTGTACATTGAAGTACACACAGCTACGTTGATGCCTCTAGAAGCGAGTAGTTTTATTCCACTACCGAAGAAAGTGAAGAAAACAGAAGGTGTGATAAACATTAAGAATGATGATAACAAGTGTTTCTTATGGTCAGTATTGGCTTACCTTCACCCTCATGACAACAACCCAAATCGCGTGAATCATTACAAACCATTTGAGAAGGAACTAAAGGTAGAGGGTATGACATTTCCGACACCAATTACTGACATTCCAAAGTTTGAAAAGGAGAACGATGTAGCCATCAACGTGTTTGGATATGAACATGATGTAGTTGTTCCAATACAACTTAGTCGAAACGTCAGTGTGAGAGAAATCAACTTACTTCTGATTAGCAATGACAAGACGAGGCATTACTGCCTCATCAAGAATTTTAGCAGACTTATGTCTTATCGATCAAAGCATAAGGGTACATATTTTTATTGTTTCAACTGTCTTCACGGGTTTGTACGACAAGATCTTTTAGATAAACATCGTGAAGTGTGTGACAAGAATGGAGCACAACGTTTATCATTTCCCAAGGAACCCTTCATCAAGTTCAAGAATGTGGCTAAACAACAGCGAGCACCTTTTGTGATTTATGCCGACTTTGAATGTTTCACGCAAAAGCATGAAGAAGGAGACAAGTATCAACATCATCGTCCAAACAGCTTTGCCTATGTGGTTGTGAGCCAGTACGACACACGTGCACCAGTTGTGTATCGAGGAGACAATGCTGTGAAAGTCTTTTTAGACCATATGGTGAATGAACGTGATCGTATTGTACGTGGTTTAGAGCGACCAAAGGAAATGGTGATGACTCGTGAAGACAAAGAGAATTTCAAGAACGCTGTTGATTGCTACATTTGTCATGAACCTCTAGGAGCAGATCGTGTGAGAGATCATGACCATATCAATGGCAAATATCGTGGAGCAGCGCACAATGAATGCAACTTACAATTCCGACTTAGAAAGGATCAGCAAGGGGATAAAGATCCTTTTATCATTCCCGTGTTTTTCCACAATTTGCGAGGCTATGACAGTCACCTAATCATGGAGGAAATTGGGAAATTCAAAGGTGAAACGATTACAGTCATTCCCAACACCATTGAGAAATATATTGCATTCACCCTGAGCAATCTGAAATTTACAGACAGCTTTCAGTTCATGGGTACCTCTCTACAGAAGTTGGTATCCAACCTTGCAGCAGAAGGGAAAGATAACTTCTACAACATGACCTCTCACATTCACGATAGTGACCAACAAGATTTGTTGTTGAGAAAGGGAGTGTACCCCTACGATTACGTGGACGAACCATCCAAGTTTGCTGAAACACAGCTGCCATCAAAGGACAAGTTTTATAGTCAGCTTAGCGAAGAGGACATTAGCGATGAGGATTATGCGCATGCGCAGAAGGTGTGGGATACATTCAACTGTACCACATTTGGTGAATACCACGACCTGTACCTGAAATCAGATGTGTTATTACTAGCTGACGTGTTTGAAAATTTTCGTCAAGTATGCCTCAACGCGTATGAATTGGATCCTGCTCACTACTATACAGCACCAGGACTGTCGTGGGATGCAATGTTAAAAGCGACAAAGGTGAAATTGGAATTGATCAATGACATTGACATGTATCAAATGGTTGAGCAAGGCATACGCGGAGGAATATCTGTGATCACACATAAGTATGCAAAAGCGAATAATCCCTACGTAGCAGATTACAATTCTGAGATACCAAACAACTATCTGATGTACCTCGACGCAAACAACTTGTATGGTTGGGCCATGTCACAAAGTATGCCGCAAAGAGGATTTATGTTGGTGAGCGAGCCAGAATCCCTCGACTTCATGGATGTAGCTGAAGATGATGACATTGGATTCATTTTGGAAGTGGATCTAGAATATCCAAATTCAATCCATGATCGTCATAATCACTACCCAGTGGCTCCAGAACGGAAATGTGTCAAAGTTGGAGAATTGTCAGAGTACAGTCAGAAGCTGCGGAAAGATCTGAACATGAAAGAGAAACCCAGTGAAAAGCTCATTCCTAACTTGTCTGACAAGAAGAAATATGTACTTCATTACAGGAATTTACAACAATACGTCTCACTGGGGTTGAAAGTCACCAAAGTACATCGCGCCATCATGTTTGAACAGAGCAAATGGTTGGCAAAATACATTACCTTGAACACGGAAAAGAGAAAATTGGCTAGGAACCCGTTTGAGAAAGACTTCTTCAAACTGATGAACAACTCTGTGTTTGGTAAAACCATGGAAAATGTGAGAAAGCGAATCAATGTTGAACTGGTTCACAAGGAAAAGCGGTTCAAGAAACTTGTAGCCAAACCTTCTTTCCACAAATTCAAAATTTTCAAGGAAGATTTGACCGCTGTACATTTACGCAAAGTGGATTTGCTTCTGGATAAACCCATTCAAGTTGGCTTCACCATTCTCGACCTCAGCATAGTGCTTATGTTCAACTTTCATTACAACTACATCATGGTCAAGTATCCCAATGCCCCACCGACAGTCTATGTTACGACATAGAAACCGAAGATATCTACAAGGATATGCAGCAAGATGATGACCTGTTCGACACAAGTGACTATCCGCCGAATCATTTCCTACATTCCAACGTGAACAAAAAAGTGCTTGGGAAATGAAAGATGAGACGGCAGGCATCCCTATTGAAGAGTTTGTTGGACTCAGACCAAAAATGTATAGTTTATTGTGTGGCGGGAAAGAAAAACATACAGCTAAAGGCATTACTCCAGCTTGCCAAAGACGCATTTTACATGCACAGTATAGAGAAACTTTGTTCAACCAAACTCAAACAATGGCTACAGGGCACATTATTCGAAGTCATAGTCACCAGCTTTTCTCGGAGAAGATTAGGAAGGTAGCCCTCTCCCCATATGACGACAAGCGATATGTATTTGATGATGTCTATTCCACTTTAGCTCATGGATATTACAAGGCTGTGGTATAAAAGAGGGGAGGTCCTCCAACGGAAGAGTTATTTGAGGTGGGAACATTGAAGCGTTAACATGGAACGTGAAAGTCGTAACAGATCTGCCACTGATATGGATACTCTTGCAGATACAGTTAAAGACTTAAAAGTTAAAAATCCTACCACTACCATCAAAAAATTGAAAGTGGAGACGGCACCAACACCACAGTCGTGGGATGGAATGCTTTCTCTAGGAAATGGAAAGTATATCAAGATTATGAAACAAAGCAATGAAGGAAACATTCGCAAATACCTCAGAGATGAGGGGACTGGAAGAAACCGTCCTACGAAAAAGGGAATTTTGCTGACAATACCTGAATGGAAAATGCTGAAGAAGCAAGTGAAAGAAGTGGATAAAAGGCTTCGAAGACAAGAAGAATAAGGTACTGTCATCATGAATGCATTCGTGTTTAACGGTGGTGCTTACCTCGCTGTAAATGATTTGAATGAAGTGATAATAAGTGCTCGGATCATAAGTTCTGCTTATCGGTTTAAACCTGAAGTGTGGAAAGACTAAAACCATACCGCTTGAACCTGGGTTTGAACGTAGACTTGAAAATAAAGTTGAAGTGATGGTGATTGGACATGATTCTAACATACGTGTGAGATTCTGGAAAAATCTTTTACAGGATTATCCAGAGGATTATAAGGGAGTTGTGCCAGATACTCCATATACACAGTTAATCCACTTTGATATCAAGAACTGGCGCGCAGTCTTACGATTCCTAGAAGCTATACAGCATCCACTCTTCGCCATCTTGCGAGCATAAAAACGTCATTGCAGACAAGGAGACAGCTCATAGTTGATCTGACTGTTGAACGAGATGGAAGACTTTTTATCGGAATATGAACCAATTACGCATGGATTCTCATATCTGAGAAACTTATGTGATGACATTGTGCTAAAACATTTTGGAAAGTATATCATTCTATCAACTGACGAACAATCTGTGTTGAAAGACCATCTAGAGAAGTTCAGAATACCTGGCTTTCTCCTAATACTCTCAGAGGATTTAGAAGTGCGTGTGACTGAGAACTGCCTAGACGTGTTTGTACAATTTCGCCAATATGACGAGCTTACAGAACGCTACGACTACATCACCCTCAACACAGTGGAATGGTACGCTGTGTTGCAAGCATTGGATTGGAAAGAACCTGACGCCTGAATTCAAAGAGGAAGGAGTGCAACTCATGCGGGGCACCAAGTCCATTGAGCTTACACATCCCATGTGTGTTATGGTGATGGACATTGACATGAATGATCATGGATATGAACTGAAACTGTCTGAACACGAAGATGTTAAAATAATGGTTTATAATGTCTATATACAAAATCCTTTACAACAAAATCACCATTACTTCTTCTTAATACATCAATGATTTCAAAAGGACTATGTCCTCGAGCTCTTTGAATTATATAATACACACAATAAAATCCACTTGTAGAGGATATCGGTGTTTGTAATGGAACTGAATTATCAATGAAATTAAACTTTAAAAACTTATTCAAACGGCTGTCTATAGGTAAAAGTCCATAAGAGTCAAAATATTCTGCAGGGTCTTCGTCATAATATACTGCCACCCAATGCTCTCCTGGCTCATCATGATCGTCTGTGTTGATGACATAGGCACCGCTTTGTAAAGATGGTAACTTGTCCATGGCAAACACACCTTGAAACAAGTCTTTTGTCGTGGCATCATGGGATAGGATGGCTTCTCTCTGCTTCGTGTTCATGACTGGTAGTCGAATTGAATGCTACGATTTGCACTTATTTCAACAATGTTATCAAATTCAGCATACACTATAACATTGACTGTATTTTGCAAGGCACCAGCAAAATTCATTTCTAGTCTCGAATTCCCATGTTTGATAAGGGCATAATGATCAGGACCATCATAGTCAGGTGTTAAGTCAAAAGAAAATAAAGAATAACCTCTAGGCCAATCTTCCCGTTTTATTATGGAACTTTTCTCACCATCCAATCTATCAAAAGATTTGTAAAGAGTTTCAACAGCATCAAGATATTTGCCTTGATTTATATCAAGCTTGAGAGGTTTGGATAGGACTGGTTCACCATCAGAGTAAAGCTGCATAAAGTTAAGATTAAAATGTTCAAAATTGTATGGATTTCTCAATACTGTTCCAGCAAAGGATTCATTATGAACCAGTCCAATGACAATACGTTTTGCTAATTGGCCAAAAAAGATGCTATCTTTCACAAAAGATTGAAATCCAGTTGGAATAGCTAAAACTTTACACTCTTTTCTATTAATAATAAACTTAGCAGGACTTTTCATCAATGCATCTGCATGTCCCAACTGAATACCTGGACTAACCCTCACTTTGCGAATGGTTAAAAACGCTTCTCTCACTTCTACTTTAAAACCATTATTTGCAGCCATTAATACATATCCATCTTTTTGTCTATGTAAACGTAATTTCATACTAACACCATTGGGAAGATAACGATCCTGCTCAAACAAATCTACCCTTAAACCACCTGTAAGCATAAACTCACGACTTAGACGTGTATACAAATAGCGATTATGTAAACCATTATTTCCTGTTTCAGCTATATCACCACCTTCAATATTTACATGAAAACCTGATACATATCTTTCATGATTAGGTCTTTTCACCTCATGAGTATTCACTGACCCGGCATTATCTTTAAAGATGAGACGCATAGAGCGCTCAAAATGGAGACTTTCTTCCGAGTCATGAATGAGATGAGATATGATGCTGGTATAACCATGGGTATTATTACTATGTGATATCAAACGATCATTTAGAAATAGTTCAATATTAGACCATAACCCATTAAACAAATCATTGATACATGACACGTTATCATCTACACCACACAGTGTTCCATCAGCCTTTACAATGCGACATACAATATGGAGTTTACTATTCTTTAAATCTAGATATTCTTCTGTACTCGCAGGAATGTAGAATTCTATTGGAGCACCCTCTCTAATGGCAGTCATTGGCTGATAGTCTACATTATAACTTTTTTCTACAGCAGTTTGCGTTGGTGGTATGTGAAACCATTCTAATGGAGAAAGGCTACATTCACAAGAATGATTATGAATTAAAGACTTGATTAAAAAATATCTTTCTTATGTTTTTTTGATGTTATCTGTTTAGCTGCCTTTCGCCTTCTGACACGTTTTGCTCGTTTCGGTCTCTTTTCTCCTCGTAATCCACCACCAAACATACGTTGTGCTACTCAACCTGTAACATCTTTCGCGATATCTTTTGCAGCCCTTTTAAGATGTGGTGCAACGATTTTAGCCCCTGTCTTAAGCAGTGGAATAGCTTTTCGAGCCAATGATCCCAGTATTGAACCAATACCATCTATATATTGTATTCGCGCTCCTTGTTGCGATATATAGATGGATTGTGTGTGTATGCTTTCATAATGCTTTTGGTCGAAAATGAAGTTTACAGATCACCTTTTCAGTTTGAAATGGAACATTATGGCCTGTGTCGTCCTTAATATTCATTTCTATCACGTCAAATTTGGATGTGTTTACAGGAACATAATGAGGTTCTCCATAACTTTTCATGATAATGTCTCCATCATGTCCTTGTATTCCAACAGAACGTAGCAAAGGGACATAATAATCACCAACAACTTGTGACTCACAAATATTACAGTACACATAAAGTGTATAAAATCCCTGTTTCACATCAGCTTTATGTTCAGCTGTACACGTTTCAGTATACCATTGATCTGGGATAAATCCTAAAATCTCAGCTAATCCAAGGGAGAATGACACTTCAAAACCATAATTTAGAAATAGAAAAAGGCGTCGTCTAATTTTATCATACTTTATCTGAATAGCTTCTTTAAGGTCATCTTTCATAGAATTAGTCGCTTCTTCATTGACTGCATGACATATCTCTTGTGTGGATCTGTAGTAACCATAAGGAATATTGATTGTGTCAAGAACAACATCATTCAGTGGTTGTTGTCGATACTGAATAGAATAGTCCATTCCATGTCTCATGGTTGTCCATGTATATGTATATTGAATTTCAGCTAAGTCCACTTCATATTTTCCGTTCAGATAGATGGTTCGAGGCATACGAATTTGATAATTCGAAGTCTTGTTGTTGGGATAATAGTTCATACTAGCATTGCTGGGTAAAGTAATGTAAAAACTTGTTGACTCCATGACAGCTAAATCGTTTATGTGATGTAGATAGACTAGATGTGTATTATTTTTATTATTATTATTTAATACATTTGTATAGCACTTTATCTAATAATAAGCTCCAAGTGCTGCACAGAGAATACAATTATAAGTTAAACTGAATAACGTGAACAATAATACAATTATAATACTGTTACAAATTAGTTGACAAAAGCATTATTAAAAAGGTGTGTTTTAAGAGCTCTTTTAAAAGCTGCAAATTTAGCAATAACTCCAATAAATCCTCCCTTCCGGTTTAACCAACTTCTTTTTTCTTCGAAGTGATATCTTCTTATCTGCCAGTGTACGTAGGGTATGACGTTCACGCTTGAATAACTTATACCTTTTTGAGCTTAAGGGTAAATGTCCTCGCAATATATTCAAACAAATTTCAAACAAGCTAGTTAATTCCTCCTTAGTAGCTTGTTGTAGCAAGGATTTACGTCGTTTAGGCCCGCTGCGTGCGAGCAAGTGAAGGAAAGGTTGATTCGCTTGAATACGTTTAGACATCTTGACTGCGAATGGTTAAGTGACTTGGTTCTTGTTCATACGCTACCTTATCAACATATACGTAATGTGTATCTTTTGGTAAAATGCCTGTACGAATACGCAGTTGATCATTTGTCTTCGGCTTCAAATCAATGAATAGATAGCCATGAGGTTTGCTGGTAGCATCTTGATAGGCTTCTATGAGAAATTGAGATTTTCCAGGATACATTTGTCGCGCTAATGTACTTATTTGTTGACTGTCTCTAGGATTTTTAAACAGATTGATGTAATGTGAATTCAAACCAATATTACGCATTTCTCTACCATGATGAAACAAATTATGCACAATAAAAATAATGCTTAGATTTTGATGACTGCTGCCAACGTGTCATGCGTTCATCACTATGACATTTGGTCATTAAGTCATCAATGATGAGTAAGTTTGGTTTTTTCGGGTTAAAACGCTCTTCAATGTTATCTGGAATGCCTTGGTAAAATTCCACACCTTTCATTCCCTTATACAAAGGCTGATCTGCTGCATAGAGCCATAAAATGGTTTTTGGAGAGGGTTTAATTAACTTTTGTTCTAGAATTTCTCTAACTAGAGAAGTTTTACCACTGCCTGTAGGTCCAGAGACTAAACACGTGAATGGATGCTTCATTTTCGAATATCTGTTTCTTTCACCCAACTGTTAAACTTCTTTGGCCAACCTAACCACTTCACAAATAATTCTTTAACACCTCGTCTTTTTCGTGTTTTCAAAACCTTTTCAATTCTGTAGACTGATTCAATATCTTTTGTCACTTTCTGCAGTTCTTCTTCATAAAAATGTCCATCAATATCTTCATCTAAAAAGTCTTTCACACGATACAAGTGTATTCCTTGCTTCTTACAACGATGTGTGATAATGAACACTTCTTGCGTCCACTTTATATGATAATCCCGTTGAAATACATATTTCATGTGAGAAATGCGAACCTGATCACCCATTTTAAATTTGTAGGGTTTTTTCTTCTTTGGTTTTAATTTCAATTTGTCTACATACATAAACTTCCACACTTTCGATTCTATGTCTTTACGAATATCTGCAGGAGCATACTTATTAGGGAGGGAGCCATGAGGTCTATGGTTATAATTATACACTAAGTCTGGAAGGATGTCCATATATCGATACGTTTGATTATGAAGGAAATATCGATACATCATTCCCTTTAGAGTACGAATGACTCTCTCAGCAAAGTTGGCTTTGGTTTCATTCTTTGTCGTATAGGCATGTATTCCCTCCTTCTTCAAAAATGCTTATACTCCTCTGTTTTTAAATTCAGTTCCTTTATCTGACCTTAGAGTTCGTGGTCTTCGTTGTGTTTCATGAAAAATCTTTTGAAAGGCTTCTATGACGCTGGTATGTGATTTATTAGGTATTTGCTGTACCCACAAACATTTGGAAAATACATCAATGACAACCAATAAAAAGTGGGTGTCATCATTATAGGAAGCTATGTTTCCCATGTCAGCTAAATCAATATCCCACATGTCATCAATTCCACGTGCAATGACACGTTGCCTTTTAAACCTGTATTTTACAGGTTGTAGTAAACTGAAGGCATCTTGATCCTGTAACCATTTCTTCACTTGTGAATGAGTGACTGGTTGATCATGTTTTTTTAATATGTGATAAAGTTTGTAAGGACCAGCAAATGCCCCGGGTTGACCAGGTTTAAAGTAAATATTGGTTAAGTAGTCTTTCCACGTCGACATGTTAACACTAAATGATCAACACTTGTTAACATATCTTGCATTTTATTTTATCAACACATCTTGCATTTTATCAACACATCTAACATTTTATTTTATCAACATATCTTGCATTTTATCAACACATGTTAAATTTTATTTTTATCAACATATCTTACAAATCAAGTATTTGATACAATGGTGTGAATAATTGGAGTCCATTGATCTTCAATGTATATTAATCAACTACTTAATTCATCAAATGTGATAGCATCTACACCATATTTTTCACAACGTTGATTTGCATTATCTAACACTTTATCTAAATGAATGTAATATTTAGCTTCATTCCAATATGTATAGACACATGTAGAATGACACATATGTTCTGAACACTCTTCATTTTGACAAGCAGGACATACTAAACATGCAAACTTTTTTACAGCCAATAACATTTCTTCACAATATGTTTTTTGCACAATATATTGTCTCAATGTAATGTCCGCCATTATACTGCAATGTAGATTAACCACTCTCTCACTTCATCAAACAGTCTTGGATCAAATCGAGCGAAGTGATATGCTGCTTCCACATCAAACTCCTCAGCTCCACCAATGTTTGAAAACACACACTCTTTGATGAAATCCTCGCGTAAGTTTGGTACGTTCAACGTGCAATGAGCAAGTTCCCAATAAATGTCAAAGTGCTGCAGTTGTTGTTGAATAGATCCAAAACGTGCCAGTTCACTTATCATGTAGTCCACATACTTGTCCTTGAAACACGTTCCTACATGCTTATTTCACATGTCCATATAACACGTCTGCACACTGTGACGGCTGGTAAGCAAATGACTCTCAGTCTTACTCCGCAGAAACAGTTAGTGAGCCGCACTTGTTGCAGAAGTTGTCTGGTTCACACAACTTGCAATTGTACTTGTGGCAGTGACAATCATAATCCTCAGCATATCCGTAAGCACCGCAATATTCACAGGTAAGTCCAAGTTGATTTTGCACATCCATATTCTCCAATTGAACTTCAGCCAGTCTTTTCTTGGATAACTTTAACACTTTCATCCGATTGTCCTTTTGCAGTTTGATAGGAGTTTTCTTGCCATGACATTCCGTACATGGCAATAAGGTTGAGTTAATGCTATCCATCTCCTGAAGCAATGTCTCCCATTCACCATCATTCATGTTGATGTAATACTTGTATTCTTTCCCTTCAAACAGTGATGCTTGCACAAAACTCACATAGCGCATATCCAAGTATGAAATGACTTCAAGCCACTTCGTTTGTGTTGAGTACAGTTTGAAGCCAATGTCGCGTAATCTTGCTAAGTTCAGGCACACAATCTTCCACAAGGATGGTGATAAAGCAAGCCATCTCTCTCCACGTTTGATTCGAATAAATAATCCAAATTGCCCATGCTCCACAGTAATGGTTAAGTTTGCACTAATTTTAAAGCTGCTTGTCTTCTCCATGGCTGCGCGTCGAATGATGACTGCACTTGACACCTCACTCCTTTTATATGGACATTACATATATGTTTTCATGAGATGTTCGCAAAATCGCGGAGTGATCTCTTTGAAACCATCCAGAAAGGCTGTTGGCAAACCGTCTGTCAGAGATTGTCTCATGACAATCACTAAAAAGTCTCCTCGTTTACGACTCCCAATTATCCATTGAAAGAGCATTGGCATGGTGAAATGTCCTTTTTCATAGAGGTAAGTAACAGGAATAGTTTTGCTCAATTCAAATTAAGATTAGAGCTGCTTGTCATCGTCGTCGCTGTCGTCGTTGTCGTCATTGTCGTCATTGTCGTCATCACCGTCGCTGTCATTGTCGTCGTCACCGTCGTCATCGCTTGACATGACCACTTCTTTCTCCTCAAGATGCTCTAGATGAGCCTGTAACTTTGTACTAAGTGGCTTGGCGCTACCATTTACAAGCGCATTGGCAACCCAGAACGGGTAGTCAGATCCCTCGGGATCGGGCATTGCTTGCTGTACTGGCTGTACTTCTTCAGGCCTAGTTTGCTGTACTGTAGGCACGTCCGACGGAGCCCCTAATGCTTCCTCCAAGGCTTTTTCAGCTTCTGCTAGTGTACTTAGGAAGGTAGCAGTCTCCTCTGCAGTTAAAACTGCATCTGTAAAAGTCACTGTTTCATTGCTGAACAGGCTATCAATTTCCATGTTGCTAGCCGTTGCTGCTTTTCGAGACGTCTCCATGATGGTTTGGCAATGCAATGGCCATAGGGGTGTCGAACCGACCTTTTTATACTACTGGCGGTGAGCCGTGAGCCAGCGGCTAAAAAGTCGATGGGCGGGGGGGTCGGTGAGCCGGGGGGGGGGGGGGCCGTCGACCAGCTCACTCATATAGATACAGTGTATGCTTAAAGGTCGATGGGCGTGGGGGGGGGGGGGGTCCTCGCTTCAGACCGGCTAGCCAGGGGGGGTCCTATATAATAGCAGCCTCGCACTGTATGCAGTCAGTCTGCTTTTGATCACTGAAGAAGCAAGTGCTAAAAAAACAAAATGCAACACAAACAGGAATTCTTCTCAGAGGAACGCCGGAAGCGATATTTTCTAAGCCAAAGGATGTCGACCTCTTCGAAGAGATTTACATTGACTACCAGGCGTTCCTCTTTAAGAAGTGGAGGGATTTTCTGAGGACCAAGCCAGAACAGGAATACAACCGGTTGGGCAGGGCGGCGGAGGAAGGCTACAAGCGACGGAGGGAGGTGTCGCCCGACCAGTTCAGGGACCTGTCGCCCTGCCAGGAAGAAAGGCCAGCCAGAATGACTCCTGCCAAGTCCGAAGCAGCAACCATGACAGCGGCGACTCCTGTCAAAGTGACTCCTGCTAAAGCCACAGCGTCGACGATGACGACTACGCCGAAATCAAGTCCAAGGGAAGCTAATGTGACTGTCCGGAAGGTGTCGACGGCACCAGTTACGGAGAAGCGGCACTTACCCAGTGCCACCGTTACAAGGCCGGACAGTCCGCCACCAGCTCCTGAGGACGAGGTTGCAGCCGCTGTCGCCAGTATTACGGATATGCCAGTGGTTGACTTTAGCCTGATGCAGTCGCCCTCCGATTATGACCGCACCGTGGAACTGGTCGAATTAAAACAGGAGGATGGCTCTAGAAAAGAGTCCAGGATATCGTGCAAATCTTGGATACGGCTGATGATATAGAGTATTGCGAGTTCTGCCATTATGGAATTCCGGCAGGACAGTCTATGAGAGTGCACGAACAGTCATGCCCACAAGCATTGAAGCCGGACTATCATTATTGCAATGTTATGGGCAGAGGTTTTAAGTCGCACAGGAGGAGGGTCGGCTGTAGGGAGGATGACGGCAGCGGCAGAGGCGGAGGTAGCGGCGGCGCTAGAGGCAGAGGCAGGGGAAGCGGCGGCAGGGGAAGCGACGGGACGTGAAACGACGGCAGGGGAAGCGACGGCTGGCTGAAGCTCAGGAAAATCCCTCCACGGCTGCTTTTTAGCGGCCCCCCATTATTACGAAATGAACGCTAAGCGTGTCATGGTGTTAGTATGTATGTGTATGCATGAGAGTGTGGGAAATGCTAAAAAAGGGGGTCTATAAATCATTGATTTATACCCCCATCTGTCCGTCTGACCGTCTGAAAAAGCTAAACAAATTGCTGTCTGGGTTAAAAATACCCAGACTTGAGAAATGAAACGCAAAATCTGTCCGTCTGACCGTCTGAAAAAGCTAAACAAATTGCTGTCTGGGTTAAAAATACCCTGGCTTGAGAAATAAACGCTAAATCTGTCCGTCTGACCGTCTGCTGTGGTGTTATGTGTGTTTGGAGAGTGAGAAAGCAAAAAAAGTTGCCGTCTGGGTTGAAAAATACCCTGGCTTGAGAAATAAACGCTAAATGTGTCCGTCAGACCGTCTGCTGTGTTATGTGTGTGTGTGAAGAGAGAGAGTTTAAAAAAAAGCCACTATCTGGGTTAAAAAATACCCAGGCTTGAGAAATAAACGCTAAATCTGTCCGTCTGACCGTCTGCTGTGGTGTTATGTGTGTTTGGAGAGTGAGAAAGCAAAAAAGTTGCCGTCTGGGTTAAAAATACCCTGGCTTGAGAAATAAACGCTAAATGTGTCCGTCTGACCGTCTGCTGTGTTATGTGTGTGTGTGTGTGTGTGTGTGTGTGTGAAGAGAGAGAGTTTAAAAGAGCCACTATCTGGGTTTAAAAATACCCTGGCTTGAGAAATAAGCGTTAAATCTGTCCGTCTGACGATCTGCTGTGGTGTTATGTGTGTTTGGAGAGTGAGAAAGGTAAAAAAAAAGAAAAGAGTGGAGAGAGAGCTCCCATCTCAATGCTTGTTCGGTTTTAATTGCTTCTACGGCAAGCCATTAGTAAAAACAGTTGTTGTTGTCATGGAGAGAGAGCTCTCTAGGTTAAAAATAGCTTCCTTAAGGGCGTAATGGTTGTTCAGTTTTAATTGCTTCTACGGCAAGCCATTAGCGAGAAAGCAAAAAAAATGATTGTCCGTTTGCCCGTCTCTCGTAGGTGATATATGTGTGGAGAGAGAGACAGAGCAAAAGAAAAAGTGAGGGAAAAAAATCATTGTTTGTTTGCCTGACTGTTGTGGATAGACAGAGCAAAAGAAAAAGTGTGGATAAAAAAGATCGCCACCGTTCGAGAAAGAGTGAAAGAGAGGCTGCGTTTGCTGTCGTAGCCGCCGTGGATACGACCCTCGTTTGAGAGTGAGAGTGAAAGAGAGACTGGGTGAAAAAGAGTGGCTTAAGAAAGGAAAACGCTAAATGAGCCGTGTGTGGTTAGTACATGTAGAGGAACAGAGCGAGAAAATCGAAACAAAAAAGACTGCCTAGTCACCCTTGTGTGTGCGCAGAGAGAGCTCTGGGTTAAAAATATCTTCCTTAAGGGGGGGCAATGGCTGCCCAGTTTTAATTGCTTCTACGGCAAGCCATTAGCGAGAAAGCAAAAAAAAAATGATTGTCCGTTTGCCCCGTCTCCCGTAGGTCTTATATGTGTGGAGAGAGAGATAAAGCAAAAGAAAAAGTGAGGGAAAAAAATTATTGCTTGTTTGCCTAACTGTCGTGGATAGACAGAGCAAAAGAAAAAGTGTGGCTAAAAAAGATGGCCACCGCTCGAGAAAGAGTGAAAGAGAGACTGGATAAAAAAGAGTGACTGCGTTTGCTACCGTATTTGGAAAGCTGTGGCCGCCGCGGTGTGTGTCAAAAGAGAGCTCTGGGTTGAAAATAGCGTCCCTTAATTAGATCACTTCTAATTGCTGCTACGGCAATCCATTAGTGAAGTTGTGTGTGTTTAGAGAGTGAGAAAGCCGAAAAAAGACTATTCGTTTGCCCCTCAGACGCCGTGGTGTGATGGAGAGAGAGGTTAAAAAAAAACAAAAAACAAAAAAGACTGCCCTTTTATCCGGGTGCCCTTTTATCCGGTTGCCGTAGGTGTTATGTGTGTGTATGGAGTGAGAAAGTTAAAAAAAAGAGCTATTGTTGCCTGTATATACCGTGATGGAGAGAGCTCTCTGGGTTAAAAATGGCTTCCTTAAGGAAAAGAGTGCTCATTTTTTAATTGCTGTTGCAATGGCTTCGTTAGAGAGCGAGAAAGCCCAGAAAAACAGTTGCTGCCGTGATGTGATGTGTGTGGAGAGAGAGAGTTAAAAAAATTTAAAAAAACATGACTGTCTGGGTGTCCGTGTGTCTGGGTGTCCGTGTGTCTGGGTGTCCGTTTGTTCGGTTGCCGTAGGTGTTATGTGTGTTTGGAGAGTGAGAAAGCTTAAAAAAAGAGTTGTTGTTGCCTGTATATACCGTAATGGAGAGACAGAGCTCTGGGTTAAAAATGGCGTCTCTTAAGGCAGCGTTGCTTACGTTTAATTGCTTTTACGGAAATCCATTAGTGTGTGTGCTTGGAGAGTAAGAAAGTCGAAAAAAGACTGTTCGTTTGCCTCCAGACGCCGTGGTGTGATGGAGAGAGGTTAAAAAAACGAAAAAAAGACTGCCCGTTTGTCCGAGTGTCCGTTTGTCCGGGTAGTCCGTTTGTCCGGGTGTCCGTTTGTCCGACTGACCCTTTACCAGTCTCTCATGGTGTGTGTGTGGAGCGAGAAAGCTAAAAAAAGAGTTGTCATTGCTTGGATACATAGAGTGGCCTGCGGTGCTGCTGGCTTCGGGCAGTCGAGAAGTTGAAAAGTGGGATGTCGAAAGTCGACTGGCCGGGGGGGGGGGGTCGACTGGCCGGGGGGGAGGGCCTGTCGACCAGCTCACCCATATAGATACAGTGTATGCTTAAAGGTCGATTGGCCGGGGGGGGGGGTTGACTGGCCGGGGGGGGGGGCCTGTCGACCTGCTGTACGGCTGGCCCCGGGGGGCCTGTCGACCTGCTGTACGGCTGGCCCCGGGGGGCCTGAAAGTCGTCTGGCCCTGGGGGGCCTGTCGACCAGTTGGTCGCATGTAGGCTTAAGTCGAAATGTGTGACGTCATTGATGGGTCGAAATACCTTATAGGCCAGCTCTAACCATGTCTCTATGAGTCCCTTTGCTTAAAAAAAACAGTTGGAGAGCTCTCTACCCGTTTGTCTGACTGTTCCACTGTCCGTCTGTCTGTCTGCCGTTTGAATGGTCGTTTGAATGGCCGCCCGTTTGAATGGTCGTTTGAATGGCCGCCCGTTTGAATGGCCGCCCACTATCCCTATTACGTCATTATGACGTTCATATGACGTTCATATGACCTCCATATGACCTCCATATGACCTCCATATCCCGTCCATAACACGTCCATATGACGTCAATATGACGTCAATATGACGTCGCTGTTTTCGGAGCCCCATGGGGCTCCGAAAACACCTCCTGACGTCATTATGACCTCACTTCCTGTTTTCGGAGCCCCACTTTTATCCTACTTATTTACACAGCTGGCTGTATGATAATTGTGACATGCCGCCATTTTAACTTTGTAAAAAGTCAAAAGTGGGATAACTTTCGTTCTGGTTGATCGATTTGAATGAAATTTCACTGTTTGATTCAGTCTTATATCTAGTTTTGTAATAAAGTAGTAATGGGCTATTTGCGCAGGTGGTTGTATGCATTATTGATTCACCTTAAAATTTTAACTTAAAAGTGAGATAACTTTCGCTATGTTATTTAAAGTTTTGTTATAAAGTGGTCATGTGTTATTTCGCGGGTGAATACCATTTGGCGGATGAATACATATATTTAGCGATTTTAACAATTTAAACAAGTTACACACCATTGATTGATTGTGTCTAAGTGGTATAAATGGATGAGTGAGGAGAAAACCCACAGCTTTAACAATGTTGACATTACTTCTTCACAAATATGCAGAGACTATGGATGATGTCTTCAAAGTAATCTATGCTGACTATGTGTTTTCAAAACTTCCTACTTTTGAATCGGATTGGATTTTGCAAGTGAAGAATTTTCATCAGCATTGGGAAGCTGTTGGAAAGACAATTCCAAGAGATCGTTTCATCCGCTCGTTTCTACGCGAATGTGAAGAACTGCATTTACCATTAACTTACGACATTGATTCAGCATATATCAACGCGAATACAATTTGGGCAGCTGACCTCATGCTAGTTGTAGCTGCTAGAATCATTTTACATTATGATGATGACATTTCATTGACGACGAATGTATCAGAACTTGTTCGATTCAACAATGGACGAGTTGAAGTGAATTCAGAACTTTGCAAGATGTTTGAAAAGGGGAGCTGACTCAGCAGATATATGGGTATAAAAGGAGTAGGGGTTGGACCAAAGTCATCATTACATTGTGCAGCCTTGAAGAAGACAAGTAGCTTTAAAATTAGTGCAAACTTAACCATTACTGTCGAGCATGGAGAATTTGGACCATTTCTACGCATCACACATGGAGAGAGATGGTGTGCTTTATCACCATCTTTGTGGAAGATTGTGTGTCAGAGCTTGAAAAATTTACGTGACATTGGCTTCAAACTGTACTTAACGCAAACGAAGTGGCTTGAAGTCATTTCATACTTGGATATGCGTTATGTGAATTTTTTGCGCACATTACTGTTTGAAGGGAAAGAATACACGCATCACATCAACATGAATGATGGTGAATGCGAGACACTGCTTCAGGAGATGGATAACATCAACTCAGCCTTGCTACCATGTACGGAATGTCATGACAAGAAAACTCCTATCAAACTGCAAAAGTATGATCGGATGAAGGTGTCAAAACTTTCCAAGAAAAGACTGGCTGAAGTTCAGTTGGAGAACATGAACGTACAAAATCAACTTGGACTTACCTGTGACTATTGTGGTGCTTGCGGATATGTGGAGGATTATCATTGCCACTGCCACAAGTACAATTGTAAGATGTGTGAACCAAACAACTTCTGCAGCAAGTGTGGAGTACTTAAAGTCTGTGAAGCAAACTAGAAGTGGCAAGACACACTGAAACAAGATAGACGTATATTTTAAAAAGGCTTATGTTGACTTGATGATTGCTAAACTTGCTTGCTGTGGTACTCCAGACTATCAGCTTTATCATTTAGACGCTTTTTGGGATGTTGTACATCATAGTCTTGATGTGATTGAACTGCATTCCAGATTTCTTGGAGAATGTCATAAAATTGGAATAGAAGAAGATCATGACTTTGACTTTGATTCTGCATTCTATTCTGCTCGCAATGATGTGGAAGTATACTTTCGCGTGGTTCATTATTTGAGAGACTGCTGTGGACTAGATGAAGAAGAGGAAACTGAACAGCTTTGTCAGGTAACTTTTTAACATTAGCAAGACATAACAATGTTTTTCTTACTAGCAAATTTAATCTTATGTGAGTGGTTTCAAAGTGAACAAAGAAAGAACATGATAGAAGAGGTAGCAGATATTTTAAAAGATATTTTATTAGAGGAAGAAACCGACATGTCAGCATCAGAATAAACAAAAGAAACAACGTCTTGGTCAAAAGGATACAACATGGAGAATGTTGTATTATTTACCTGACTAATACTTCTGCAACAAGTGTGCGGCTGTTACTCACCATGATGTGCAGACGTGTTTTTAACAAATATATGAACATGTAAAACATTGAGAAGCATGTGGACTACATGATAAGTGAATTTTTTTTGAACAACAACTGGAAACGTGCTGAACTTGTGTGATAACATTACCGGAGCTGAGTAAGCAGCATTTCACTTTTGTGACTGTTTGATGCAGTATAATGGCAACCATTACACTGAGACAATATATTGCGCAAAAAGCCTATTGTGAAGAAATGTTGTTAGCTGTCAAAAACAATTTGCATGTTTACTATGTCCTGCTTGTCAACATGAAGAGTGTCAAGAACATACTTGCCATGCTGCATGTGTCTATACATATTGGAATGAAGCTAAATATTATATTCGTTTAGATAAAGTGTTGGATAATGCAAATAAACGTTGTGAGAAATATGGTGTAGATGCTATTGCATTTGATGAACTAAGTAGTTGGTCAGTGTTCATTGAAGACCAATGGTCTCCAGTTATTCACACCATTGTATCTATACTTGATTTGTAAGATATGTTGCTTAGGTTATAAATGCATGTTAGTTAAGCTGTACAATGTAAGATATGTTGGTTGAGTTATAAAATAAAAGTGTTCTGTTAAGAAGTGCTTCTCATTTCGTGTGAACATGTCGACGTGGAAAGACTACTTAACCAATATTTACTTCAAACCTGGACAGCCTGGGACATTTACTGGTCCTTACAAACTTTATCACATCCTAAGAAAACATGATCAACCAGTCACACATTCACAAGTGAAGAAATGTCTACAGGATCAAGATGCATTCAGTTTACTACAACCTGTAAAATACAGGTTCAAAAGACAACGTGTCATTACACGTGGCATTGATGACATGTGGGAAATTGATTTGGCTGATGTGGGAAACATAGCTCCCTATAATGATGACACGCACTTTTTACTCATTGTCATTGATGTATTTTCCAAATGTTTGTGGGTACAGCAAATACCTAATAAATCACATACCAGCGTCATACAAGCCTTCCAAAAGATTTTTCATGAAACACGACGAAGACCACGAACTCTAAGGTCTGATCAAGGAACGGAATTTAAAAACAGATGGGTAAAAGCATTTTTGAAGAAGGAGGGAATTCAGGCTTATACCACAAAGAATGAAACCAAAGCCAACTTTGCTGAGAGAGTCATTCGTACTCTAAAGGGAATGATGTATCGGTATTTTCTACATAATCAAACGTAACGTTATGTAGACATCCTTCCAGACTTGGTGTATAATTACAACCATAGACCTCATGGTTGTCTTCCTGATAAGTATGCTCCTGCAGAGATTCGTAAGGACAACGAATCTAAAGTGTGGAAGTATATGTATGTAGACAAACTGAAATTGAAACCGAAGAAGAAGAAACCCTACAAATTTAAAATTGGTGATCATGTTCGTATTTCCCACATCAAATATGTGTTTCAACGGGATTATCACATCAAATGGACGCAAGAAGTCTTCATAGTCACACATCGTTGTAAGAAGCAAGGAATACATTTGTATCGTGTGAAAGACTTTTTGGATGAAGATATTCATGGACATTTCTATGAGGAAGAACTGCAGAAAGTGACCAAAGATATTGAATCTATTTATAGAATTGAAAAAGTCTTGAAAACACGTAAAAGACGAGGTGTGAAAGAATTATTTGTCAAGTGGTTAGGTTGGCCAAAGAAGTTTAACAGTTGGGTGAAAGAAACAGACATTCAAAAATGAAACATCCATTTACATGTTTGGTCTCTGGACCCATAGGCAGTGGTAAAACGTCTCTGGTGAAGGAAATTCTAGAACAAAAGTTGATTAAACCCTCTCCAAAAACCATTTTATGGCTCTGTGCAGCAGATCAGCCTTTATACAAGGGAATGAAAAATGTAGAATTTTACCAAGGAATTCCAGATGACATTGAAGCTTTAACCCGAAAAATCCAAACTTACTTATCATTGATGACTTAATGACTAAATGTCATAGTGATGAGCGCATGACACGTCTGTTTAGTGTTGGCAGCAGTCATCAAAATCTAAGTATCATTTTTATTGTGCATAATTTATTCCATCGTGGTAAAGAGATGCGAAATATTAGTTTGAATACACATTATATCATTCTGTTTAAAAATCCTAGAGACAGTCAACAAATCAGTACATTAGCGCAACAAATGTATCCTGGAAGATCTCAATTTCTCATAGAAGCCTATCAAGATGCTACTAGTAAACCGCGTGGTTATTTATTCATTGATTAAAAGCCAAAGACAAATTATCAACTGCGTATTCTTACAGGCATTTTACCAAAAGGTACACATTATGTATATATTGATAAAGTAATGTATGAACAAGAACCAAGTCATTTAACCATTCGCAGTCAAGATGCCTAAACGTATTCAAGCGAATCAACCTTTTCTTCACTTGCTGGCACGCAGTGGGCCTAAACGACGTAAATTCTTGCTACAGCAAGCTACTAAGGAGGAATTAACGAGCTTGTTTTAAATTTATTTGAATATATTACGAGGACATTTACCCTTAAGCTCAAAAAGGTTTAAGGAATTCAAGCGTGAGCGTCGTGCTCTACGTACTCTGGCAGATAAGAAGATATCAGTTCGAAGAAAAAAGAAGTTGATTAATCAGAAAAGAGGATTCATTGGAGCTATTGCTAAATTTGCATTGCCCTTATTAGCCCAACTGCTGTTAAACTGAAACATACTATGAAAATGGTTCTCATTCCTGAATATGAATACAAAATGGCAAAACTTCTTGGCCGTCATTTATGAACAAGTCAATCACATCAACAACGACAAAAGCCTGTTACATCGTCTGAAAAACCAGAAAAGTTATTTTAATTCATTTTCAACCTATCTATCATGGAAAAGTAATACAACTTTTAGCAGAACTGAAGAAACATGGTGTAAAATGGACAGAGAAAAATGAACTTGTGTTGAAAACGGGCGATGTCATCACAAATTCCAACATTGTTGATTTGATGAAAGAAGCATTGGTTGCAACAAGAAGAAAGGTGATCTGTAAACTTCATTTTCGAGCAAAAGCATTATGAAAGCCTACACACACGATCCGTTTGCATATCGCAACCATTTTCTTCGTCATGTGGGCGAGGAATTACCAGGATTCAAAAGAGCGCGAATCCAATATGGCGATGGTATTGGTTCAATACTGGGATCATTGGCTCGTAAAGCTATTCCACTACTTAAGGCTGGGGCTAAGATAGTTGTGCCACATCTTAAAAAGGCTGCAAAGAATGTCGCGAAAGCTATTACGGGCCGAGTTGCACAGCATGTGATTGGCGATGTGCTAGGAGGACAAAAGAGAGTGCAACCGACGAAACGTGCCAGAAGACGAAAAACAGCCAGACGGATAACATCAAAAAATATTTTAAAAGATATCTTTTGAAAATGTCTTTCATTCATAATCATTTGTGTGAATGTAGTCTTTCTCCATTGGAATGGTTTCATATACCACCGACGCAAACTGCTGTAGAGAAAAGATATAATGTAGACTATCAACCACTAACTACCATTAGAGAAGGCGCTCCAATAGAATTCTACATTCCTGCAAGTACAGAAGAATATTTGGATTTAAAGAACAGCAAACTTCATATTATATGTCGTATTGTTATGGCTGATGGAACAGTCTGTGGTGCAGATGATTATGTATCATGCATCAAAGATTTGTTTAATGGGTTATGGTCTAATATTGAATTGTTTCTAAATGATCGATTAGTATCCCATAGTAACAATACTATGGTTATACCAGCATTATCTCTCACCTCAGTCATGAGTCGGAAGAAAGTCTCCATTCTGAGCGCTCTATGCGTCTCATGTATAAGGATACTGTGGGGTCAATGAATAGTTATGAGATGAAAAGAGCTAATCATGAATGATATGTATCAGGGTTTCATGTCAATGCTGACGGTGGTAACCTAGCTGAGCAAGGACATAATGGTTTACATAATCGTTATTTGCACACACGTCTCAGCCGTGATTTTATGCTAACAGGTGGTTTAAGGGTAGATTTATTTGAGCAGGATCGCTATCTTCCTAATGACATTAGTTTAAAATTGCGTTTACATAGACAAAAAGATGAATATGTATTGATGGCTGCAAATGATACCTGTAAGTTAGAAGTGAAAGAGGCATTTTTAACCATTCGCAAAGTTAGGGTTAGTCCAGGTATTCAGTTAGGACATACAGATGCATTGATGAAAAGTCCTGACAAGTTTCTCATCACTAGAAAAGAAGGTAAAGTTTTGGCCATTCCAGCAGGATTTCAGTCTTTTGTGAAAGATAACATCTTTTTGGGTCAATTACCAAAACGCATTATCATTGGTCTGGTTCATAATGAAGCCTTTGGTGGAACAGCATTGAGAAAGCTATATGATTTCAAACATTTTGATCTGGACTACATGCAACTGAACCAGTTCTATCCAAACCTCTCAAGCTTGACATTACGCAGAACAAATAGCTGGACGCTTTTGAAACTCTTTACAAATCGTTTGATAGATTGAATGGTGAGAAAAGTTCCATCATAAAACGAGAAGATTGGCCTAGAGGTTATGCTTTATTTTCGTTTGACTTAACACCTGATTGTGATGGTGATGATCATTATCCCCTTATCAAGCATGGAAACTTGCGGCTAGAAATGAATTTTGGCAGGGCTTTGCAACATACAATCAATGTCATCGTCTATGCTGAATTTGATAACATTATTGAAATAAGTGCAAATCGCAGCATCAAATTCGACTACCAGTCATGAACACGAAGCAGATCGATGCCATATTGAGCCATGATGTCATGACAAAAGACTTGTTTCAAGGCGTGTTTGCCATGGACCAGTTACCATCTTTACAACGTGGTGCCTATGTCATCAACACAGACGATCAAGATGAACCAGGAGAACATTGGGTGGTAGTGTGTTATGACAAAGACCCTGTGGAATATTTCGACTCTCATGGACTTTTACCTCTAGATAATCGTTTAGAAATGTTTTTAAGAAATTACTATATGTATAATTCCATATCATTACAAACACCAATATCATCTTCATGTGGTTTTTATTGTGTATATTATATATTGCATAGAGCTCGAGATCTGAGTATATTTGATATTGTAAATATATTAAAAAGAAGGGATGGTGATTTTATTGTAAAGGATTTTGTATATAGACATTATAAACCATTGTTTTATCAATGTTGTTGCAGTTGTATTCATTATATTACTTAAGTTAGTTAAGTTATATTAGTTGAGTTGTTGATAATTGTTCAAGTGTGATAATCAATAAAAAACCAAGTTTCAAACAACTGTCTTGTTTATTGTGTTTCAAACTCTATTTACAAACTCTTATCTACAAAACTCTATTTAAAAACTCTATTTACAAACTCTTATCTACAAACTCTATTTACAAACTCTTATTTACAAAGACATTCATTTTTCAATACATTGATCAATGAATGCCATTCATTAGAATCTAAATTGATATATGTATCATAGACATTACACCCACATTTGTGAATGCTATGAAAACTCACATAACTCGCATCACCAAGCTTTATCATTTTAACAGTTTTATGTTCAGACAGTTTCAGTTCATGTCCATCTTCATTGATGTCTATGTTCATCACCCGCATAGGCTGTTTCAGCTCAATGGACTTGGTACCCCGCATGAGTTGTATTCCTTCCTCTTTGAATACAAGCATAAGGTTCTTCCCAATCCAATGCTTGTAACAGCGCGTTCCATTCCACTGTGCTGAGGGTGATGACGTCGTAGTGTTCTGTAAGCTCGTCATGTTGGCGAAATTGTACAAACACGTCTAGACAGTTCCGAGTCACACGCCCTTCTAATTCATTTGAGACTGCTAGGAGAAAGCCGGGTATCCTCAACTTGTCTAGATGATCCTTCAACACGGATTCGTATGATATTATAGTTTGATATACTTTCCAAAATGTCTTAGCACAATGTCATCACATAAGTTTCTCAAATATGAGAATCCATATGTAATGGGTTCATAATCCAACAAATAGTCCTCCATCTCGTTCAACAGTCAGATGAGCTATCTCGTCTGTGAAGGGGGGTATTTATGCCCAGATGTTGTATAGCCTCTAGGAATCGTAAGACTGCGCGCCAGTTCTTCATATACCAAAGTCGATCAAATCTGAATATGGAGTATCTGGCACAACTCCATCATAATCCTGTGGATAATCCTGTAAAAGATTTCTCCAGAATCTCACACGTATGTCAGAATCATGTCCAACCACTAACACTTCAACTTTATTTTCAAGTCTACGTTCAAACCCAGGTTCAAGCGGTATGTTTTTAGTCTTTCCACACTTCAGGTTTAAACCGATAAGCAGAACTTATGATCCGAGAACTTATTATCACTTCATTCAAATCATTTACAGCGAGGTAAGCACCACCGTTAAACACGAACGCATTCATGATGATAGTACCTTATTCTTCTTGTCTTCGAAGCCTTTTATCCACTTCTTTCACTTGCTTCTTCAGCATTTTCCATTCAGGTATTGTCAGCAAAATTCCCTTTTTCGTAGGACGGTTTCTTCCAGTCCCCTCATCTCTGAGGTATTTGAGAATGTTTCCTTCATTGCTTTGTTTCATAATCTTGATATACCTTCCATTGAGAAAGCATTCCCTCCCACGACTGTGGTGTTGGTGCCGTCTCCACTTTCATTTTCTTGATGTTGGTATTGTCAGAATTTTTCTCTTTTAAGTCTTTAACTGTATCTGCAAGAGTATCCATATCCGTTGCAGATCTTTCCCGATTCATGTTCACGCTTAATTGTTCACACCTCAACTAACTCTAAAGTTGAAGAGTCTCTCCCTTTTATACTGTAATGTCCATGCGCCAAAGTGGAATAGCCATCATTCAGCACGTATCGCTTGTCATCATAGGGGCAGAGAGCTACTTTCCTCAACTTCTCCGAGAAAATCTGATGGTCATGATTTCGAATGATGCGTCCTGTAGTCATGGTTTGAGTTTGTTTGAACAAAATGTCTCTATACTGCTTATGTTTCATGCGTCTTTGACACGCTCGAGTGATGCCTTTGGCCGTACATTTTTCTTTCCCACCATACGTCATACTGTACATTTTCGGTCGAAGTCCAGCAAACTCTTCAATGGGAATGCCTGCCGTCTCATCCTTCATTTTCCCAAACACTTTTTTGTTCACGTTGGAATGCAGGAAATGCTCTGATGGATAGTCACTTGTGTCGAACAGGTCGGCATCTTCCTGCATATCCTTGTAGATATCGTCCGTTTCTATGTCATAACATTGACTTTCGGTGTCGCTGAACAACAGCTTGGCGTCGGGATATTTGGTCATGACGTAGTTGTAATGAAAGTGAAACATGAGCACTTTGCTGGGGTCGAGAATGGTGAAGCCAACTTGAATGGGTTTATCCAGAAGCAAATCCACTTTGCGTAAATGTACAGCAGTCAAATCTTCGTTGAAAATTCTAAATTTGTGGAATGAAGGTTTAGCCACGAGTTTCTTGAACCGCTTTTCCTGGTGAACGAGTTCAACATTGATTGGCTTTCTCACATTTTCCATGGTTTTGCCAAACAGAGAGTTGTTCATCAATTTGAAGAAGTCTTTCTCAAACGGGTTCTTAGCCAATTTTCTCTTTTTCGTGTTCAAGGAGATGTATTTCTCCAACCATTTGCTCTGTGCAAACATGATGGCACGATGCACCTTAGTGACTTTCAACCCCAGTGAGACATACTGCTGTAAATTCCTATAATCAAGCACATATTTCTTCTTGTCACATAATTTGGGAATGAGCTTTTCACTAGGTTTGCCTGCCATGTTCAGATCTTTCCGTAGCTTCTGACTATGCTCTAACAATTCTCCCACTTTGATACTTTTCCGTTCTGGGGCCACTGGGTGGTGATTATGACGATCGTGGATGGTCTGTGGGTATTCTAAATCCTCTTCTAAAATGTATCCAATGTCGTCATCTTCATCCACATCCATGAAGTCGAGGGATTCTGGCTCGCTCAATCACATAAATCCACTTTCTGGCATGCTTTGTGACATGGCTCGGCCATACAGATTGCTTGCGTCCAGGTACACCAAGTAGTTGGTTGGTTTCGTGGGCTCGTAATCTGCTACGTAGGGGTTATTTGCTTTCGCATACTTGTGCGTGATGACAGATATTCCTCCACGTAGACCTTCTTCAACCATTTGGTACATGTCAATGTCATTGATCAATTCCAATTTCATCTTTGTCTCTTTTAACATCGCATACCACGACAGTCCTGGCGCTGTATAGTAGTGAGCAGGATCCAATTCATATGTGTTAAGACATACTTGACGAAAGTTTTCAAACACGTCAGCCAGCAGTAACACATCTGATTTCAGGTATAGGTCGTGGTATTCGCCGAATGTAGTACAGTTGAATTTTTCCCATACCTTCTGCGCATGCGCATAATCCTAATCGCTAATGTCCTCTTCACTGAGTTGGCTGTTAAACTTGTCCTTGGACGGTAGTGAAACATTCAAAGTCCGCATAAATCACAAAAGGGACTCGCTGTTGTTTAGCTACATTCTTAAACTTGATGAAGGGTTTCTTAGGTAATGATAAACGTTGTGCTCCATGCTTGCCACACACTTCACGATGCTTGTCTAAAAGATCTTGTCGAATGAACCCGTGAAGACAGTTGAAACAATAAAACATTGCTCCATTATACTCGGAACAACTACATCATGTTCATATTCAAACACGTTGATAGACACACATCATTCTCCTTTTCAAACTTTGGAATGGCTGTAATCGGTGTCGGAAATGCCTTCAACCTTTAAACCTTCAACCTTTAATTCCTTCTCAAATGGTCTGTATTGATTCACACGCTCTGGGTTTCTATTTGTTGAAGGGTGAAGGTGAGCCAATACAGACCATAAGAAGCACTTGTTGTCTTTATTCTGAATGTTTAACACACCTCCTGTATTCTTCACTTTCTTCGGCAGTTTGATAAAACTACTCGCTTCTAGAGGCATTAACGTAGCTGTATGTATTTCAATGTACAGTATGTTATCCAACACCCATCCAGAGCCTTGTCGCTCATGTTCATCAAACTTGGTAAACAATTCTTTATAGGCTTCTGGCAAGTCCTTCTCAATATCCGATGGATTGTATGCTGCATATGTTGGACTGCTGATAAATGCATTATTCACTTGTTCTACCATAACACCTTCAGCATTTGGTGTCATTTTCTTGAAGCGTGCATGCTCGATAATATACCATTTCATTCCATGGTTTAACGTTTCTAGCAAATGTGCCTTGATACGGTTCTCTTGTTGTCGCATTTCAAGTAGTAAATCCGATCCATCCTCAGGCTCAAACCGTTTTTCCTGTGCGTTTTCACCAAGACTAACTCTTCTGCCTCTCCCTACTTGTACTGTCTTTTGTTCTCCCATCTTCACATAGAAATATTTTAATGCATTCACAGCAGAGGAACGGATCAGGTCTGTCAATGCCATCTTGTACCGTCTTTCGTCTCTTGGCTTCAATCTTCTCATCAAGCTCTCCACGAGCACGTTTCAACTTGGCTGGTTTGCATGTATATGCCACGAACAATTCCAGAGATGGAAATGTCACATTGCAATCATGACAGAAGACTGCTGCCATCGTTGTCTCGTCAACTGCTAGAACTGATATGGGTGAAATACACGTCTCACTCTTCCTTTTATGCTACTTAGACGCAATCAAAATATGGTCTGTAACTTGTCAAACTTGTTAAAATTGCTGAATCAGCAGAATTTATCTCTCCTTGATGTGGGTGAAATGCATGTCTCACTCATCCTTTTATGCTACTTAGACGTAATCAAAATATGGTGTGTAACTTGCCAAACTTGTTAAGATTGCTGACTCAGCAGAATTTATCGCTGTTTGATATGGATGAAATGCATGTCTTGCTCATCCATTTATACCACTTAGATGTAATCAAAATATGGCGTGTAACTTGTTTAAATTGTTAAAATTGCTAAACTTGATAAAATTGTTGACTCAGCAGAATCTATCACTGTTTGATATGAATGTCTCACTCATTTCACCTACAGCTGCACAGCTGCACAGCACAGACATCTGGCGGTGAAGCTTGACCATGGTATTCATCCGCCAACTAACACTTTTCACGTCGCATAGACCTGAAAAGCCTGAAATGCCATAAAATGTATTCTCAAATATCACACACACACACATAGACAGATTTTGCTTCATTTCATAATATAGGATGGCTCTTAAAAGGGCCTGGAAGTTTTTAGTACATCAGCAACAATTATGAGGCTGTCCCGGATATTCCAGCCACACCCGACACTTGCAGCATTGTGTGGTCAGCGTCACTTCACGGCCGTTCCACATCACTGTTATTCTTACGTCAGCCTTCACTGGAGCGATCTGAGATGGAAATCCTAATGCTTCCTCCAAAGCATATGCTATTGTAGCTGCTTCAGTTTCATCATACGTGTTTATCAAGATGAAAGAGATTCATCAGCCTCAAAAGCTGTTAAGTCATCAATCGCTGGAGTCTCCTGAAGTGTGTTGTCCATGATGTTTCTGACGATGTTATTGCTGAGCCTCGAGACACAGCACTTATATATGATTTTTATGCTGATTCGGCTAAACCTCGCTCTCCTAGGGGGGTGGGGGTGGGGGGGGGGTCGGTACATAGTATGTCCTGGGAGGGGGAAGGTCCTCACTTTATCACCATGGCTACGCCGTCTATGACGTCATAATGGGTTTCACACATAGTATGTCCTATGCCTTACACGTCTGCCGCCTAGGGGGGGGTCATCACTTTGTCACCATGGTTACGCAGGCTATGACGTCATTATGACGTCACTTCCTGCAGTGGAACTCTTGTTTTACAACTACTGTTTTGATAAGGCTTTCTTCTTCGCGAATTAGCGTTAAGTGGAGAAATATGGCTACCAAGGTACACAGATATGGCCCAGAAACCTCGTAGTTTTTTGCTCTGAAAAACAATTAGTTATATCCGTTAAGATACTTATTTTTAACTTCAAACTTATGGAAATACATAATAAAATATAGATAAATTAGAAAACGCAAGGCTTTTGTTTGAAAAATTGTGATTTATAGGTTTGTTTTGTGGTGATTATACTGTGGTTATGACTTTCTCGAAAATATGAGAACCATTGTATTTTGGCCGTTTCGAGTAACATTCTCGGAGTTTTAACGGTCGTTTGTGCATCTAATTTGCTTCTTTTTTTAGATGCTAGAATAAATGCAACACTATTATCTGCATTCGCTATTTGCACAAGAGATGTGTGTGTCAAAAGGCGATAATTTTATATTTCATGATTGTCAGTGCAACGGAAACTCTATGCTACGAAAGACCAGAAAGCTCATTTCCTTCCTAGAAATTTCCACATCACTTCGATGAAAATTCTTGGAACTTCTAAGAAGTTCTCACCTCACTTCGGAAGAACTTCCGAGAACTTCCAAGAATTTCCATGGAAATTCCAAGAAGTTCTCACCTTAGTACCGAAGAATTTCTGAGAATTTCCAAGGAAATTCTTGGAACTTCCAAGAAGTTCTCACCTCACTTCGGAAGAACGTCCGAGAACTTCCAAGAATTTCCATGGAAATTCCAAGAAGTTCTCACCTTAGTACGGAAGAAGTTCTGAGAATTTCCAAGGAAATTCTTGGAACTTCCAAGAAGTTCTCACCTCACTTCGGAAGAACTTCTGAGAACTTCCAAGAATTTCCATGGAAATTCTAAGAAGTTCTCACCTTAGTACGGAAGAACTTCTGAGAATTTCCAAGGAAATTCTTGGAACTTCCAAGAAGTTTTCATCTCACTTCGGAAGAACTTCCGAGAACTTCCAAGAATTTCCATGGAAATTACAAGAAGTTCTCACCTTAGAACGGAAGAACTTCTGAGCATTTCCAAGGAAATTCTTGGAACTTCCAAGAAGTTCTCACCTCACTTCGGAAGAACTTCCGAGAACTTCCAAGAATTTCCATGGAAATTCCAAGAAGTTCTCACCTCGCTTCGGGAGAACTTCCGAGAGCTTCCAAGAATTTCTATGGAAATTCCAAGAAGTTCTCAACTTAGCAATTTTATTTTATGTGGTGATTCGCAGAAATTGGACAAATGGTGCCGCTTTTAAATTTTTCTAGCCAATTTCGAAATTGTTTTTCTCCAGCGATTTTGATCAGATACCTTTCAAATTTTCTATGACGGTTTTGCAAACGACAATTTAATGAAAGGTTGTGTAACTGGGCGATTCGTTAAAATTTGGACAAATGGCGCTAATTTGAATCACGGTTTAAGCCAATTTGTCCAAATTTTAGAAGTGGGAAGTTCTCGGAAGTTCTTCCGAAGTGAGGTGAGAACTTCTTGGAAGCTCCAAGAATTTCCTTGGAAATGCTCAGAAGTTCTTCCGTACTAAGGTGAGAACTTCTTGGAATTTCCATGGAAATTCTTGGAAGTTCTCAGAAGTTCTTCCGAAGTGAGGTGAGAACTTCTTGGAAGTTCCAAGAATTTCCTTGGAAATTCTCAGAACTTCTTCCGTACTAAGGTGAGAACTTCTTGGAATTTCCATGGAAATTCTTGGAAGTTCTCGGAAGTTCTTCCGAAGTGAGGTGAGAACTTCTTGGAAGTTCCAAGAATTTCCTTAGAAATTCTCAGAAGTTCTTCCGTACTAAGGTGAGAACTTCTTGGAATTTCCATGGAAATTCTTGGAAGTTCTCGGAAGTTCTTCCGAAGTGAGGTGAGAACTTCTTGGAAGTTCCAAGAATTTCCATCGAAGTGATGTGGAAATTTCTTGGAGGGAAATGAGCTTTCTGGTCTTTCGTACTATGCAGTTCGGTTACTGCAGTCTACAGTACTACTGAGGATTGAAGGCAACAGCAGTATTGTTGCAGTTTTGACATGACGAATAGGTTTATGCAACCGTGTTCCATCTGTTACAGAAAAGAAAACGCAACTATAAGCTATACGCAAACTTGCAGTTAATACTGCCATGAAAGGAAAACAAGACCACGCACGCTTTTGAAATGATCCGAGTACTCAAAGTTTTTGGTATTGTTTGCGCTACCAGTGCCACAGACAGACGATCAGTGGAGCAAAAATTAAACATCAAAACGCAACAAGTAACACTGAATTAGTTTTCAAGTTAATATTAAAATTATAGCATCCTGAGACCCATGCGAACATGCAAACATACTTTATTTACAACCCACTCATAGATCTGGTTGAACTCCATAGGTGAAATCTAATAATTTTTTATTGAATTTTTAACTGATGCTAAGCATATAACCTTTTTAATTAAGTTAGGCGTAAATTTGTGATACCTCTATATACTTTTCTATTGATGTGCCAAAGTTTTCGGAAATTTTGGCAAAAAAATAAGCATCTTTTAAGTAAAATATTAACTGACGACAGAAAAATAGCGTTGCTTTCTTGAAAATGCTTCTGACAGTGGTGGAAATTACGATAAAAATTACTTTCTTGCAGTAGTCATAGATACTCTTTTCAGCGATTCGAATAGATTGGTGAAAATGTTTTGAGGAAAAATATTTTATTTTACAGCAAAATCTACGAGACGTAGTGTCTTGAATTTTTGATTATCGGAAGAATAGAACTTATCTGCCTATTACTATTTGGTGATTCGACAGGTGCATTGCCCTTATCTGAAAATTTTAAGTAAAGGTAGCAGACCAGGCTATTTCTTTTTTTCATCATTTTTCAGAAATAGCAGAAATAATGCAGAAAACTCAAAACTTTCTAGCAAAAAGAGAAATTACTGTCTTGGAATTTTGGATAAAGTAATCGGTCTTTAGTGCTTACCGTGCTCTTACCCTTTTCGTAATTTGCCAAAGAATTAGCTGAAATCTCCAGTTTCCTATTAAAATCTTAACTTAAGCTTACAAAACTCAACTCGGGATGTAGCCTTACCGTTCAAAATTTTATTAACAGAAGGGGACATTAGTACCAATGCGGCTATTATTTTTCGTGGTGATTTGCCAATAATTGCCATATACAATCTCAACAAATCTATATTTTTAATTCTTAACTGATGCCAGGTATATTTAATACTGTCTATAAATATTGAATAAATCTAGCTGGCATTAGCAGTTCCCATGTTCAAACTACTTTTTCGTGATTCGCTCCCACAATGGTGAAAACATAGTAAAAAAACCAAATGTTTGTCGAAAGTCTTAACTAACGCAAAAAATAATTGTCGAAAAATTCAATTTTTGCAACATTGTAGCTAAAAGTAGTCGGGATGTCTTACTGAGCGATTGTTATTTTTGACTGACGATCCATCAAAACTGGGCCGAAATATTGGCCGAAACAAAATTTATGGAGGGGGTACAAGTGATCTCCCGTTTTTTTATTTGTTTGTTTTGTTAGGAATTGCTTTATTTGTAATTCGCTGTCAGTTAGAGGGAACATTGTACAATTTTTGGCTAAAATCTAATCCCACAGCCTAACTAGCGTAAAATTTAGTCTGACTATATGGCTGACATTAGTGCCTGTCCTGCTTGTTTCAGTTTGGCGAATTATAAAAGAATAGCGCAAATATTGACCAAATTAAATTTTCTTACAAACTGATCCTTTGCTACGGATTTATTGAATGGTCTTAAAAATTTGATTAAGTGTAGGAAGAACAAGGATGTAACTGATTGTACTGTTTTGTTGAGTTGCTAAATTTTAAGAAAGAGCATTTTTCTTGAAAAACGTAAAGATGTTTTTCAGGAATAGCAGTGGGAGTTTTATGCAATATGCTGGTGACAGAAGTGTTCACCTGCCCTTTGTTTTTACCGGGAGTGGGCATAAGTCTCAATACGGCTGAATCTTTTATAATAATTCATAATGAATTGGTAAAACATTGACCAAAGTAGAATTTTCTTAAATTCTAAGCCAAAGTTAACGGATATTAGTACCAATCTGGCAGTTATTTTTTGATGAATTCAAAAAACAATTGCAGTAAGTTTGTACAATTTCTTTAAAAGTATCTCGAATAAATTAACTTTATAGTTTTTAATTTTAATTGAAAGTCGGGAGCATAAGTGTCTACCTGGCTAAAAGTGCCCACCTGGCTATTTGATTTTTACATTTTTGGCGATTAGCTTAAAATTGACAGAAATACCAGACCTTTTTCGTATTAAAATTTTGAGTGAAGCAAGCGTTATAGCCTTATTGTCTTGAAACTTTGTTCAACGGCTATAAATTTTTGTCACAAAACCTGACATCAGTATTCGCGAGCAGGATCATTATCCTTGCACAATCTTGCTGTTAATAAAAAGGTCAGTGCGTGGCATATTGTCATAGATCACTCTCAGTTCAATCATTTCAGACATTTTGATTTATTCAAATGGACACGATTAAGGTCATAAAACTATTTTACTCCAGGACGGCAATAGTTGACTCCTTCTTATCATCATGCATAAATCATCCTGTCCGTTCCTTTGCTTTCAGGTAAGATATTAAAGTCCTTGTTTTCTTGCTCTTGAGACTGTCCTTTAGTCGCTTCATAATAGACAGTTCAGTTGGGTAGAATTAATTTCCGCGAATTTCTGTGGACAGTCTCTCTTGCTCTGCTTCGTTGCGAGTCTCTACCTGGTCGTCTACGCTTATCTTTTCGGGTTCTCAAAGATCTTGATCGGTAGCCCATGTAATCTACTGACAAGAATTCCTTTTTCAACTTTTCCTCTGGCTCACGTCAGGTGCAGACAGGTGCGTCGTCTCAGAGTTGGTTGCTTCGTATGTCAAGGTCATGCCAGGAAGGGCTCAAGGTCGGATAAAAATCACTCGTTCCTCATCAATGTTTTCAATAGGAAGGTTGGCGCAGATGACTCTCATTAGCGAGGTTTCATTCCGGTTACTAGGATCAATTCATGACTGACGACCAAACATTGGCCTATATACACGAACTAGGAAATATCATGTCGCCGATGTTGTACCGGCTTGCAAAGGAGGCCCTTTTGTGCCCCCGCGACAATCGAATCGCTGTTCAATCCTCGCATATAGCTGGTTATTCTAGATGTTCTGTTCTGGTTCCACGAACAGACAAGATATCAATATGGAATTGGTTCTGTCCGACTCAATGTTTTCCTTGCTGTGGTTTTGTCCATTGGTAGGCATGTTCGCAAAGGCTTGACTTGTCTCTCGTAATCGATAGCCTATTGTATCAGCGGTGATGGTTTAAGTTTTATTCATTTTCTTTTGGTGAATGTATGCAAGAAGATTCAAAATCAGAAGCAGATTCTCCTTCTTTCACCGTATATTTCCGTTGTTTCACCTTCATGTTTCGGCCACCGATCAGTTCATAAAGAGTCATTTTATGAAGCTGCAACAAGTAAAGTATATATCTGGCGTTTGTTTGAGGATTGGCCCATTGATGGGGAAAACGACTCACTCACTGCTACGTCAATTACGCTCACAGATTTCTTGGTGTATCTTTTTAAGAAATGAAAGAATTCTGCAGGCTCTATCGAGTCTTCTCGTTCAGCCCTAACATTCATCCTGAAAAGAATTTGTGTTACAAGTTATCGTCTTGTGACGTTTGTTCCGATTTAGCTAGATCATATGAAGCTGTATGGATTCTTGCATAGTAGTTAGGTGGGGTTTATCACAAGTGTTACAATATCTCACGTCGCCACACTTCCAGAGATATAGTGCTCGCGTTAAAATGCATCATTTTCGTGGCGTTGACTCCCGGTGGACCCCGCAGAAATATTCACGCTGTATAGAATGGCCTTGGAATCACTGCCGGTTTTCATGCGACGCCGTCATACTTAAACCGACCATTGCCTCCAATTAAGGTTCGGGCACATTCAAAAATATCGTTATCACTGTTCTATCCGGTATCAACTTAGCTGGCCGTATTGAATTTCACTCTACACAAGTCTAAACTGAGGGCATATGTGTAGCGGCCGATGTATATCATGACAATTCTCAAAAGCGCCTGTTCATTTCATCGATGCGAAATTATAGGGCTGGCTTATTGAAAACATATATCTCTAACTAAGTAAGAAGCCTATTTTGCTAGCGTATGAGGAAATTTGCAAAGATTTCAACAATTTTTATAGCTTTGCGTCCAACCGCGGGGAAATCTATGACAGAATTATTGTCTGCCGGTTGCTGAGCATTCATTAAACATTGTTTACAAGATCATACAATTAACTATTTAAATAATTTTCATTTGTTGCTCCACTGTGAATCAGGGATTCAAAGTGGAAAAATCCTGGAACAGCGTTCCATAAAGACAGAGAAAGAGAAAGACTGGTGGAAGAAGGCGTATCAATGAACTCTCTTGATGAATATGTCATTTAATCAGCAGTTATGTGTCACTGATGTATTTATTCTTGTTTAAGCTATCGATATGCGTACTTCTGTGTTTGTTACTGATAATACTGGGGGCAGGGTATTCGTCGCAATACTAATAAAAGAGCACTGGTTAAGTTACTTCTATTTCTGTCTCATTAGCAATCATAACCATAAATCAAGCTATTTAAGCCGTTTGTCGACAAACTAGCATTCTTTTAGTGTACACCAATCGGTCTTATTCTGCAATTGAAGCAGTTTTGTAGTATGCATGCAGACATTTTTTAAATTCAAAATGAAGGCTTTACTTTCTCGAAACTCATTTTTATGTGTACAATATCTTGTAGATGTAGAATCCATCACTCCGAGTTTATCCTCCTACCTCTCCCCAGTTGTGGATCGCGGGCGGGAGGTGGGTTGGTACAATTCGAGTGATGGCTTCTACGTCTAAGACATTTTACTCATAAAAATGAGTATTAACAAAATTAACTAATTCACGTTGAATTTCGAAATATCGCATTAAAGACTACGAAGCCATCACTATAGGAGACTAGAATGCATACGCACTGATTGACACGCTCTCTATAAGACATTGTGTCGGAAAGGCAGAAATAAAAAAAGTAAATTCAATTCATCTTTTAATTTCAGCGGGGTTTCACCGCGTAATACCCATTCCATAACAAATAACAACATTCAGTTGGGTTTCACCAGCAAGTGCCCATTAATAAGAATAAGCTCAAACATGCACTCATACAGACTGATACGAAGTAATGTCCCCATCTTGTTCACAAGAGAGGTACACACACGAACAACCGATGAACATAAAGTCACCGTGTGCGCCGACCCGTCACAGCAGTGTGTTGTATTATGTGCAAACCCGACCATGATATAAGACGTCACTGTGGCAGCTCGCCACAACAACCGTCCCATGATCGACAAAGTCAAGCGTTATCGGTGCCGCTGCAAGCAATGCCTCCAACCCCGAGACTATCTAGCTGTCTTCTTCTTTTTGTACGACTTTTTGGCACCCGACTGCTGGGAAGTTCTGCAAGAAGAAGGGTTATTATGATTCACTGAATCAGCAGCAACAAACGGACCAAGACTACGCAAATTATTCAACGCGTCAGTTGTATATTCTTGCAAATAGTGCCTGATAAACGTGTTAGGCGAAGCCCAACATCCAACCTGTCACAAGTAGCACATCGACACACCAATAGCATTACGTTAAGAGTGCGTTACATGTCTGTTCTGATGAGCTTTAATTGACAGTCGCTTCTGAATCACATCTTTGGGTCCTTAATTGCATTATCATATGCTAACAATACGGTTTTCTTGATATAATTAGATATAGAGGTTTTGAAAAGATCTACTGTATACTACGCATGAATGATATAAACAGACGACGCTGCAACCTGCTGCAACATGCTGCGATAGGCATTTTATCGCTTACTATACGCGCATAGTTGGGAGACTGGTCATAATGAGGCTGTGTCGACACCGCCACGTGACTTTACACCCGGTAAGACTGGTGTAGCAATTTATTGAAATGTACCTAAGCCCTTGGTTGCAATGTGCGTCTTGCCCCCCAAAAAGACGACAATAGTTTAAGGATCACCACCTCCCATGAACAATTGACTTGACTAATAGAGTTCTGTAATGCGTGTATTTAACCGCGGCGCTTGTCAGACGCCAACGTCATGACAAATACGCACTCCAAGGTGAGTAACTTGTCTGAAATGATAGAGTGATGGAAGAGTGGAGAAGTGAGATATTTCAACATCAGTGACAAATCCTAAGACACCACTATCCTGTCAGGAATAGGGCGTTCTAATTGAAACGACCTGAGTAAGTCCGACCATTCATCCCATAAGGACAAATCATAACCTGATGCATGCTTCAAAACATACGTGAGAGCGGACCGATATGTCATAATCGACCTAACTGTCACCTTCCTTACCTCGAACAACTAAAGGAAAAATCGTCGACACCCCTACCAAGACACCATGACTAGAAAAGTCGCCAGTATGACAAGTAAACCTTACTTGTGGAATCTCTATGGATCTTTTCTATTCTCTGCATGACTGTCTGAGACAACCCCTTGGACTTTAAGAAGGAAAACTTATGCACCAAAGTTCCAGTCAAAACAACTGAGGATTTGGATTATAATGATCCCAGTGAGTTTGATGCAGACCGCCATACTGCAGGGGTAACCTCATCAACAAAGGAAACCAAGGCAGTTCTGGAAAATCGGGAATTACCAACAACATACAGCCAGGTCTGTCTGGCCAAATCTCCACAAAAAAGTTTGAACATCAGGGACGAAGGTGCAAACGCAAAAAGCACCCCTATCGGCCACTGACACAGTATCGCGTCGATCGCTAAAGCTGCAGATCCGGACACGGAGCAACGTATACCGAAAGACGATGGTTGATCTGTGCCGGATACTTTGATTGGTTGCCAGCTCTACTTAGGAGTGGCAATCTACCTTTTTGAGTTCATCTTGTTTTTCTTGAGTTGTGGCGTCGACACCGGCACTGGACCTGTTCTCTTCTTCGGCGTACTGAACCTTGCAGAGTCGCTGCTTCGACTTTGCATCAATGTATCCTGTGATTTCACACGCGCCGCGTCAATGACATTCTTCAATATCTCGGGAGGAAACAAGTCTGATTGTCCATCAATTGAACTGCAGCCTTCGTCCATCCTTAGTAATAACGATGGAATGCGGCAAATACTCGATCTCTTCCCAGTACCACGAGCGATGTGAGCGTGTATGCATTTAATTTCAGTAAGTCCGAGGAAGCCGCAACAACGGAGTCGAAGACTATCAAATAAAGCGTTAGCCCCTGGGTCAACAAACTTCCTCAGCTCTTGATACGCGGCATCTTGAAAAAAGTGTACCGAAGCTCTTCCTGAGCACTTCTTCCAAGTATCTGCAATCCCTTTCAGGTAACAACACACTCGATTCCGTGTTGACATTCTGGAACCACGGCCCCATGGCACCGGGATACACCAGTGATTGGATTGACAGAACTCATTGTCATTGGATTGATAAGCTGAAGTCTTAACGTGTAAAACCTTTGACGGAAGCAAGCGAGACCAGTGGCGCGGCCGAACATCTTGCAACATTTGTAACTCGTCAATCTTGGCTTGTAACACGTTACAATCACAGGTAACCGTCTATAAACCCATGAAGTCTTGACTGGGTTGCAAAAAAAAATAACGGTCGACTAGCCTGTTCTTTTGACGTCGTTATCGAGGCAGACGAGTTATCAGCAATAAACTTGATAATATCCTTAAAGGGAAAGTCCGCTGCCGAAAAATCTACTGCCGAAGACTCCTCCCATTCATCCGGTAAAACCTCCACACCCACAAGAGTGGGCGAGCGTACAGGCCGCAAGGGTTTGTAGTCCTCCGGCGTCATGACCCGTGGCGATGCATGGTATAGCCCAGAATGCGACATCGTCAACGATACGGCCTGTGTAATCACCAGCGAGGCCATAGTTGCGAAGCGTGATGAGATAAACCAGTTGCGACAGAATCTGTGACCTGACATGGAATGTGTTCTTTATCACAGACACTGGCTCCTCCTCATAAGACGATGAATTATCTGCTGATAAAGATGAAGAGGATGCAGATACGCGACGTGTATGGACCGTCATTAGCTGTGTATAGCGGGAGTAGCAGTCACAACACGAATTCCAATGGAAGGTGTCACATCGACTTGTCCTGGATCGATGACATAAATGCCCAACGTTGACACAGAAGTATCCCGACCTTACTTTAAGGTTTCTGGGTTGTTTCGATCCATCTCCTTCAACATCTGATCTGTCCACAGTCGACAATGCCGTAGGTGAAAGCGTATATATAGAGGCAGAAAACTTGTCACCCTTAGACTACTTGCTACCCTTTGCTCGAACTTTGGCAGTCTAATGCCATTGCAAGAGGAGTTAAAAAAATCGAGACATCGAGATGTGCACACTGGTCGCAGCGGTCATCTAACAAATAAGGACGTATCCCCCAGCGTCGTAGATACGCAGTACATCTTGGCTGTGCGTCCCCTGCCGCTTGTTATGGGCACAGGAATCGGGAATCATCAGTGAACCTACAATCAAACAAACCCTATGAAACGAAACGAAAACAGTGCACACAATATCATTAAAACTCTTTTGGCAATAAAGATTAAGATGCACTACAAGACCTAATTGTCGATACCCGTCAGCGCAGAAGTATCCCGTGATCGCGTCGTCGTATATATGACAGCAACCTGTTGCAAACACGTCACGACCGTTCCAGCGACGACTCGACAGAATCACGAGTCGTACTAAACACGACCCGGGTTTGTGCCAAGTCATGCATCATGCTAGTCACGTATCATGGTAGTCACGTATCGTGCCAGTTGCGTATCATGCCATTCACGTATCATGACAGTCACGTATCGTGACACACACGACCCGGCCTTGTTAACCCGTGACAGTTACGTATTGTGACAAACACGACTCGAAATAAATACCAGTCGCTACAACAGCAAGCCATCACAAACACGACCCGTGACACTATGTTGCAGCAACAAGTCGCTGCAATAGCGAATCGCTGTGAACACAACAGAGAGTCGCCGTAAACCGCGTCCTGTGACAACAGCGGATCAGTGCAAACACTCGTGACACCTTGGTCTACCTGTCACCGCAGCGGGTGATAGCCCACTGCAAGAGGCAAATACTCCTGCTAACCACGTACCCTGACACGCCATCGATGCTTACACCACGTTCGTGTGGCAACGACCCGTGAGCGTCGAGTTGTAGTACCCACTATGGGTGCGACACCGCTGCGACGACCACATGATCGATAGCAGTGGCTAAACTTCTCAAAAAATCGTCACAACACTAACTGTTGACGTGTCTATCAACAGCAAGAGATATTTTATGCTATCCCCAAAAAGAGAGCAGCTTCAGGTTCAAGCACGTGGAAGACAAACTCCTAAGCTGTAAAAACTGCATATTCCACGCCCCTATACCGTTCCAAGAGCATAAGGAGAGAAGGACGACGGAAAGAAAGAACTTTCCTGTTTACAGAGGCAATCCAATGCCAACTGTTTTGCTGACAATGAGTGAAACCATCGAAATAGCAAATGAGAATATCGCCCAGAAACCATCTCACTGTCTTTTACACATAACTACGTTCTTGATGGCAGAGAAGCATTTACAGAAGGAAAGCCGCTATGACAAAACCCAGAACTCCCACATGTAGGAATCAGCAAAGTCAGCGAAACTGGTCAAAACGTACACCGAACAAGATAAGATTTACCGTATACGTAAATCTAATATCCAAGAGAAATAATATCCAAAAAAATATGCCTTTACCTTGATTTTGATCGGTCATTTTTTTACAAAATTTTTTCCGACAAAATCTCCTGTTACTCGGATTGCAATAAGTTGGAAATGGTTCGATCACATGACACGAACTGCACCGACGCTGATTGGTCGGTTGTTTGGCAAGCATTGTAAACATAGCAGCAGGGCACCTGTCAAGGGTATCCATGTACTGCTATGTGTTCCACAGAACTTTTTATCATCGCGATAACCAATGGATCGCGATAACCAATGTATAACACATTGGAAAACCTAGAGATTTCACTATAATAAAGATTGTTTGGAATACTCAATCGTACTTGGAACAATAATTCAGTGGAATAATCTACCGAAAACAATAGATGAAAGGGACCCAGTGATCCAATCTTTAAAGCTACTTCATACAGCCGGAAATGGTTCAGAGTGCAAAGTGTACACTATTATTAGTAAATATATGTGCCTGATTTTGTCTGAAGTATTTAATTTCTTAATACTTATTTTTATGAGTAAAATATCTTGTAGACGTAGAAGACATGTTAAACACTTCGGAACCGTTGACAATCCGAAGGAGAGAGCGAGAAACCAATAATTATGATCCTCTACCGTAAATGCGAGAAAGCGACGAGCGGACTCATGCATCGGAATGTAGAGATATGCATCGGACAAATCCACCGATACCGTTCACATCCCGTGACTTGGCGTCGATTTGATCAACTGGGGCGTATTCATCGTGAACGATATAAGATGGAGAAAGTAACTGAGTTGGGACAACTCTATGAGAAGTCGCCAACCCCCTGATTTTTTTCGGTACGAGAAGGACACGACTGAAGAACGCAGGTGGGCCTACTGGCATCTTTTCTACAGCCCTCTAATCTAAGAGCCCTTGAAGCATCCGTTGGAACACAAGTAGCTTCTCTGGATTTTGATGGTAAGTCGTAGCAAAAAAGGATTGGGCAGCTTGGCTAGCGGTGTAAGAGTTTTGACAACCCGACCTGTCCATTGCAAAGGCAAAGGGTAGCCCCATCACAACAACCCGGAGTACATTTTTGGGAGCTCCCAGAGCTATCCAGGCTTGCCGAAAATTCCTTAGCCTTCCCCCTACGGGCACATTTACGCTCGATTCGTGAGACTGACTAGCCAATTCTTTTTAAGAACCGAAAGTATCTGGCAGAGATCGTCGTGCGATCTGCGCCGGATACTTTAATTGGTTGCTACCTCTGCTTAGGAGTGGCAGCCTGCTTTTTGTGTCCAGTTTGTTCTTCTTTGGCGTGGGCGTCAAAACTGAAGTCGTACTCTGCCTTTTCTATGGCGTAGCTGTAGGAAGGGCGGCCGTGTGACGTTGCTTCGCTGAACCAGCCCCTGGCGTAAGTGTCTTGTGAATTAATGCGTCGTGCGAGCGTACCCGTGTCGCCTCAATGACGCTCTTAAGTAGCTCTGGCGGAAACAGGTCCGACTGACTGTTTATAGGAGCGAACCGTAGTTTCCTGCATCTTCCTCTCTGATGTTTGAGTGCGGCAACACCTGACCACCAATGACAACCAATGAGAATGACAAACAATGACCACCAATGACAACAGCAAATAGGCGTTTAACGTCAATAAATCCGACGACGCAGTGACCATGGAATCAAACACCCGGTCAAGCAGCATGTTGGCCCGGGATCGACGAACTTACGGAGCGCCTGAAACACTGCAGCTTGGAAAGACAAGGTACGCATTGATTTCCTGATCACCTCCTCTAAAAACCGACAGTCAGCCTCCGCCAACGGTACACTCGAGTCAGGATTAATGTTCGGTAGCAAGGGTTACATATCCTTAGGATAGACAAGCGGCTGAACCGGCAGAACACCATCAATGGACTGATAAGAGTCGGTCTTGACGTGTAACACTTTTGATGTCAATCAACGTGACCAAGAACGTGGCCGAGCCTGCTGGGGCGAATTTAACTCTTCCATCCCTGCCTGTAGGACGTTGGCTACGGATGCAGCTGTGGATAACGTAATGAAATCGGCCTGTTGCTGAGGCTGCGATTGAGCCGCAAAAACAAAGCCGGCCTATTTACCTGCGGCTGCAAAGTCACTAACGACGCTGATGAGTTACCGGCAATAAATCTGAGAATGTCCTTGAATAAGAAATCCGCTGCCAAATATCCACCGTTGACGTCTCTAACCACTCTTCCTTCGGAAGCTCTATTCCAGGCAGCGTGGGGGTATGTATCGGCCTGAAAGGCCTAATCTCCTCCCGGGGCGAGTGTGGATACGTGACAGGCTGCAGGGCATCTGATGCTGTAGTCTGCAAAATAAACGAGAGGCGTGGGCCGTGCCGGTGCAACTTGCATGCTAGATTATGCAACATCTTTAATTCTTCATCCGATGCGTGGCGTAATGTGTCGTGGTGTAAGTTCAAACTCAACGCAAACTTCTTCAGAGGAGACAGTTCCTTTCTCGGAAGGGAAGAACCTGACAACACCTGTTTCTCTGCCATGGAAATTGTAACGTCTAAGTCCGCGGAAGCAGGAAATTGCTGCATCGATACATCATGTCGCACCGTATTGGTATCCGTTGTGATATCCGTGTGCAAAGGCACATGCTAAAGCGATTGAACGGGGGCCTGCAGCGCAGGAGTCGCGGTGACTAACGCAGTCCCAATGGGAGACGTGACATCAACTTGACCCTGCTGTACCACACACACAGGTTGCCAAAAACTAACAGACTGTATAAGAGGGAACGGGATAATCTTAGGAGTCACTTTCGCCGATGGCAGTGCATTCTGAGTGTCCGTATCCGGTATAACCTCTGTCGGCAAATTCAAACGTGAAAGGTCTTGCATCGACACCGATGACCTGTCACTCTCGGAGCACCTGCGACCTCTATTTCGAACCCTTGCTGATTCTTGCTGCTGAAGTACAAACGCAAACACGGAGTCATCCAGATGTGCACACTCGTCGCAACGGCTTTCTAAAGAACACGGTTGAATGCCCAAGCGGCGTAAGCAGGCGGTGCAGCGCGAATGATGATCACCAGCACCTTTGATGTGTGCGCAAGATTCTGGAATTTGCAGCGAGTCTACCATCAGAACAGCACGAAACATATAAAAACTGTTAGCACAATGTGTCATAAAACAGAGTATATTAATGATAAAGACGTAAGGTAATACATCATTAAACCGTTTTAAGAGCAATATACACATTCCAAAAGTGCTTTCAACTCGATTAAGCAACGTCTATCACGTAACCAAATCGCTGCTGACACAACCCCTTTGACTTTGCCACGCAGCAACATGTAAAGACAGACAGTGGACGGTGCAACCACAAATTACTATGTCCACCAATCACATTGCCTTTGAAATTGGGTGTTTACTTTGTGTTGTTTTTTTTTAAACAACAAGAAATTGCCGCAAACAGAAGTGGTGTTTGCAAGATGTTGCCATAAACCCGCTCCTTAAACGCAGCGACACGCTGCAATAACAACCCATGGACACGGCAAGCCGTCGCAGATACGACTCATAATTACACGGAAGAAGGGGAGAAACGAGAGTTCGAGCACAGGAAGTGACGTCATCATGACGTCACGAGGTGTGCTCGGACTCTCATGAGAGTCCGAGCACAGTGACGTCATAATGACGTCATAGGGTGTTCTGGAACAGGTGTTAAAGCGCGCGCCCGTGTAGATGACGTCATCATGACGTCATTCGTCACGTGACCTGTCAATCATGTGTCACATGACCTGTCAATCATGTGTCACATGACCTGTCAATCATGTATATGAGGAAAATTTTCCCGATCATAAACCTTCTGGCCTGAATGGCTCAGTTGGTAGAGCGCAGGGCCCGTAAGCGGAACCATGATCTGAAGGTCAATGGATCGAACCCGCCCTCGGGCATCACTTTAATATCATGGGGACCCCCCCTGGTAAAGAATCATACCATGGGGACCCCCCCTGGTGAAGAATCATATCATACCATGGGGACCCCCCTGGTGAACAATTATATCATATCATGGGACCCCCCCCAGGACATAACATGTACTGACCTCCCCCCCCTAGGATGTGATTCAACACTCCTATTAGAGCACATTGTGTGTGCACATATGCATCATTCATGCTCTGACTGCCGTTGGATACACATGGAAAAAAAAGTGAAAACAGTTGCTCTTACCTGTTGTGTTGTGCTGTGCTGTTGAAGAACAAGTGAAGGATTGACTGGAATACACATAGGAGACGAAGTGAAACATTAGTTATTCTTTGGAAAAGGAAAGTGAACGATTGGTTATTCTTTGGAAAGGAAGTGAAAGATTGGAGACGAATTGGCAAAACAGTCGTGGTAAGTGACTTTTTTTTTGTTACACTATGTAACACTGTGTGACACTATGTAACACTGTTACACTATGTAACATAATGTGACACTATGTAACACATTTACATTATGTAACATTATGTGACACTATGTAACACTGTTACACTATGTAACATTGTGTGACACTATGTAACACTGTTACACTATGTAACACTATGTGACACTGTGTAACATAATGTAACACTATGTGACACTATGTGACTATGTAACATCATATAGCTATATGACTATGTAATTGCTATGTGAACATAATTAGTCTAACGTATGTATGTCATTATCAGATCGTTCAACAGACAAGCCGTGATAGCTCACTTGGTAGCGTAAACGGCTAGCAACCCGAGAGTTGCGGGATCGATCCCACCTCAGGGCAAACTTTGTTTTTGGTTTTTGTTCACTTTTATGACTCTGTGACATTATGTGACAACATGTGACTGTGACATCATGTGACTCTGTGACATTATGTGACTCTGTGACTTTTTTATTATTATTATTATTATTATTATTATTATGATAATATTTAATTAGTTATATTTCAATGGTTTCCCATTACAGTAACCACACACAGCATAAGTACATGTGTGCAGAGTGTGGGGGGAAACCGACTGAGAAATTTTAGAGTGCACTCGTACAGAGTGTGGGGGAAAACCGATCGATAATATCAGAGTGCACTCGTACAGAGTGTGGGGGAAAACCGATCGATAATTTCAGAGTGCACTCGTACAGAGTTTGGGGGAAAACCAATCGATAATTTCAGAGTGCACTCATTCAGACCGTGGGAACGATCGATAAATTTGAAAACATCAAAGGCCTAGACCGTGGGAACGATCAATAAATTTCAGAGTGCACTCGTTCAGAGCGTGGGAACAATCAATAAATTTGAGAAGGAATGGGATTTTCCCTACGTTAAGTCAAATGTTATGTTTTAAGTTATAGTAGTTGGAAAATGACACTTCTAAAACACATTTAACAAATGTAGTTTTTTTGATAACATATAATATATAAAATAAGTTTGAACATTTTAGCATGCTACTTATTTGAATGTTCTAAAGTTATAGTAGTGGAAAAATGGTGGTTCTAGACCAACTTTAACAAATTTAGTTTTTAACACCATATGATATATAAAATAAGTTTGAACATTTTAGCACGCTACTTATTTGAAAATTCTAAAGTCATAGTAGTGGAGAAATGGTGGTTCTAGACCAATTTTAACAAATTTTGTTTTTTGACAAAATATGACGCATAAAATAAGTTTGAACATTTTACCATGGTGTAGTAGGGTAAAAATAAGGGTTCTAGACCAACTTGAACAAATTTAGTTTTTTGACAACATATGATGTATAAAATAAGTTTGAACATTTTACCATGGTGTAGTAAGGTAAAAATCAGGGTTCTAAACCAATTTTAACAAATTTAGTTTTTTACACGTTTCAGACGATTCTACCACTTGGTTGATTGGTTGATTGTTGGAAAATGAAAAGTGAAAATGTGGATAGTTATGTAGGAAAACTGCGCCCATTCAAAAGACGTGTTCGAATGGCAAGCCCATTTTAAAGACGTGTTCGAATGGCAAGCCCATTTTAAAGACGTGTTTGAATGGCAAGCCCATTTTAAAGACGTGTTCGAATGGCAAGCCCATTCAAAACACGTGTTGGAATGGCAAGCCCATTCAAAACACGTGTTCGAATGGCAAGCCCATTCAAAACACGTGTTCGAATAATTTTTGAAAGATATTACGTCGTGGTATTGTTCAACAAATTGTTCAACATGTTCAACAAGTTCAACATGTTCAACATGTTCAACATGTTCAACTTGTCCAACATGTTCAACATGTTCAACATGTTCAACTTGTTCAACATGTTCAACATGTTCAACATGTTGTTGTTCAACATGTTGTTGAACATGTTCAACAAGTTGTATATAAAGCTATGTTTAAAGACTTTCTCATCATTTGAATAGTGTAGGTTGAACCGAAAGGATGTATAAATGCAACATTTGTTCGAAATCTTACAATTGGCCGCAAAGTCTTAAAAGACACTTAAAAGTTGCTCACGCTTCAGAAGTGGATATAGAATCGGATATGGAAAACCCTGTAAAACTACCTTTCACGGAAACTTTAGCTGAGTCTTCTATGGAAAGTCAAAGCGTCAACATAGCTGAAAAGAATGCATATGCTTGTGCAGAATGTGGTGCATTGTACAACAGCGAAGAAGCTTTGCTCAAACATATGGAGCAGTGTGGTGAGGATGCTGAAGACAGGAGTTCTGAAAGTGAGTCAGAAACAGACTCTGAAAGTGCGTCAGAAATAGACTCTGTTTGGCATGATATGGTTCAAGACGTCTACGATGACTATGATAACATATTTCAAGAAAAGGTTTCAGAATATGAAGAACAAGGACTTGAAGATGCGCTTGAAATAGCAAGCTATGACCTTCGACCCATTTATAAGCATGGACTAAAACAATTGTTTATGAGACTGTTCACCTTTACCCAGCGTCTACAACAAAGCAAACATTATCAAAAGATTTTAGAGGACTTTAATTACTTTGTTGATGAAAAACATTATAAGTATTCAAAGGCATTAAAGGCGGCTATAAGGAAAAACAATGCATTCTTTGAAGAGCTACTAGATATGGAGGAGGAGGAGGAGGATGGTAGCAGTGACGAAGAAAGTGGCATGGACAGTGAACAGAGTGAAACAGATGCAGAAAAATAGACTTATTTGACTAAACTTTATAATAAAGACTTTATAAATGTTGTAATATTTTATTAACTTAAGCGTTGTGTAATATATGTCTTGCTTTGCAACATATAAAGTCGTAAGGTTCCTGACACGGTTTTAATTGACCCTTAAACCATATATCATATATTGGGTATTATAGTTAATTTTGTATTATTATGTATTATATTCAAGAATTGTATTATTATGTATTATATTCAAGTATTGTTTTATTATGTATTATATCCAAGTATTGTTTTATTATGTATTATATCCAAGTATTGTTTTATTATGTATTATATCCAAGTATTGTATGAGAAAAATAAAAAGTTGAAAAGCATCATATGTGTTTTTATTGAACATTACAACTATGTACAATTATGATAAAAACAAAACTATTTCAAATACATATTATGTTAATACATGTGCAGAAGAACTTAACTTAAAATTTTATAACAACTGACTTCACATGAACATAGATAATGTTAATTTCATAGTCTACATATGAAGACAATTTAATTTGAACTAAATATCAAATGTACATGTTCATATGAGTCAAAGCTAAGTTCTTGTCAAGCTTCAAAACCTTCGGTCCAATCTTCTGCACTGTGATGAAATCAAAGCATTCACTAAGCTCGTCATGCTGTTAAAACTGTATACAGTCATCTCGCTGTCTACTCAACCATCTTCTGACAGTCACTGCATTTATACAGATCCATTTTCTGAAGCATGAGATCCACTGACGTCATTTGCTTCTTCAACGTGTGCCAGTCTTTCAATGACAACAAAATTCCCTTCTTGGTAGGATATAACCTCCCAGATGCATGATTCGTAATATATTTACGAATGTTAACCATCACTTTCTGTTGATAATTCACCAATTTAATATATGTTTCTCCATTAATGGGTATCATAACCGGTGAATCGTCTACACGCATCTTCTTCATAGTGGTATCAGCTTTACGCTCCGGTTCTCGCTTCGTATTAGGCTCTGTCGTATTTTTTCGCATTTTACACGGCGCCGTCATAGCTGGTAACTCATCTCTTTTTATCTTTCTAAGATGTTGTCGCTTTTGACGCTGCTGACGTGACTTCGCCTTAGACTTTACCATGGGCATTGCCTTAGACTTTGCTGTAGGTATTGTCTCAGGCTTTGCTATAAAATTTTCTGCAGGCATTGCAATAGATGGTAGTTGTTGTTCACTCACTGCAGACATGTTCGCTCTTCAGTATCTTGATACAGAATATGCGTTATGTCTGAGGGTAGGTACCTTTTATGCTCTATAGGGAGCTGCCACACTCGAGGTTGGACACACTATGTCCTAAAATGTTTAGAAATAACTTTACCATATGCGACTTTGCAGCTAATTGTAAGATTTCGAACAAATGTTACATTTATACATCCTTTCGGTTCAAGCTACACTATTCAAATGATGAGAAAGTCTTTAAACATAGCTTTATATACAACTTGTTTAACATGTTCAACAACATGTTGAACAACAACATGTTGAACATGTTGAACAACTTGTTGAACATGTTGCACATGTTGAACATGTTGAACAAGTTGAACATGTTGAACATGTTGAACATGTTGAACAAGTTGAACATGTTGAACATGTTGAACATGTTGAACTTGTTGAACATGTTGAACAATTTGTTGAACAATACCACAACGTAATATCTTTCAAAAATTATTCGAACACGTGTTTTGAATGGGCTTGCCATTCGAACACGTCTTTAAAATGGGCTTTCCATTCGAACACGTCTTTAAAATTGGCTTGCCATTCGAACACGTCTTTAAAATGGGCTTGCCATTCGAACACGTCTTTTGAATGGGCGCAGTTTTCCTACATAACTATCCACATTTTCACTTTTCATTTTCCAACAATCAACCAATCAACCAGGTGGTAGAATCGTCTGAATCGTGTAAAAAACTAAATTTGTTAAAGTTGGTTTAGAACCCTGATTTTGACCTTACTACACCATGGTCAAATGTTCAAACTTATTTTATACAACATATGTTGTCAAAAAACAAAATTTGTTCAAGTTGGTCTAGAACCCTTATTTTTACCTTACTACACCATGGTAAAATGTTCAAACTTATTTTATACATCATATGTTGTCAAAAAACTAAATTTGTTCAAGTTGGTCTAGAACCACCATTTTTCCACTACTATGACTTTAGAATATTCAAATAAGTAGCGTGCTAAAATGTTCAAACTTATTTTATATATCATATGGTGTTAAAAACTAAATTTGTTAAAGTTGGTCTAGAACCACCATTTTTCCACTACTATAACTTTAGAACATTCAAATAAGTAGCATGCTAAAATGTTCAAACTTATTTTATATATTATATGTTATCAAAAAACTACATTTGTTAAATGTGTTTTAGAAGTGTCATTTTCCAACTACTATAACTTAAAACATAACATTTGACTTAACGTAGGGAAAATCCCATTCCTTCTCAAATTTATTGATTGTTCCCCCAAACTCTGTACGAGTGCACTCTGAAATTATCGATCGGTTTTCCCCCACACTCTGTACGAGTGCACTCTGAAATTATCGATCGGTTTTCCCCCACACTCTGTACGAGTGCACTCTAAAATTTCTCAGTCGGTTTTCCCCCCACACTCTGTACACATATACTTATGCTGTGTGTGGTTACTGTAATGGGAAACCATTGAAATATAACTAATTAAATATTATCATAATAATAATAATAATAATAATAATAATAATAAAAAAGTCACAGAGTCACATAATGTCACAGAGTCACATGATGTCACAGTCACATGTTGTCACATAATGTCACAGAGTCATAAAAGTGAACAAAAACCAAAAACCAAAAAAAAAAGTTTGCCCTGAGGTGGGATCGATCCCGCAACTCTCGGGTTGCTAGCCGTTTACGCTACCAAGTGAGCTATCACGGCTTGTCTGTTGAACGATCTGATAATGACATACATACGTTAGACTAATTATGTTCACATAGCAATTACATAGTCATATAGCTATATGATGTTACATAGTCACATAGTGTCACATAGTGTTGCATTATGTTACACAGTGTCACATAGTGTTACATAGTGTAACAGTGTTACATAGTGTCACATAATGTTACATAGTGTAACAGTGTTACATAGTGTCACATAATGTTACATAATGTAAATGTGTTACATAGTGTCACATAATGTTACATAGTGTAACAGTGTTACATAGTGTTACATAGTGTAACAAAAAAAAAGTCACTTACCACGACTGTTTTGCCAATTCGTCTCCAATCTTTCACTTCCTTTCCAAAGAATAACCAATCGTTCACTTTCCTTTTCCAAAGAATAACTAATGTTTCACTTCGTCTCCTATGTGTATTCCAGTCAATCCTTCACTTGTTCAACAGCACAGCACAACACAACAGGTAAGAGCAACTGTTTTCACTTTTTTCCATGTGTATCCAACGGCAGTCAGAGCATGAATGATGCATATGTGCACACACAATGTGCTCTAATAGGAGTGTTGAATCACATCCTGGGGGGGGGGGGGGGGGTCAGTACATATTATGTCCTGGGGGGCCCCATGATATGATATAATTGTTCACCAGGGGGGGTCCCCATGGTATGATATGATTCTTCACCAGGGGGGTCCCCATGGTATGATTCTTCACCAGGGGGGGGGGTCCCCATGATATGAAAGTGATGCCCGAGGGCGGGTTCGATCCATTGACCTTCAGATCATGGTTCCGCTTACGGGCCCTGCGCTCTACCAACTGAGCCATTCAGGCTAGAAGGTTTATGATCGGGAAAATTTTCCTCATATACATGATTGACAGGTCATGTGACACATGATTGACAGGTCATGTGACACATGATTGACAGGTCACGTGACGAATGACGTCATGATGACGTCATTGACACGGGCGCGCGCTTTAACACCTGTTCCAGAACACCCTATGACGTCATTATGACGTCACTGTGCTCAGACTCTCATGAGAGTTCGAGCACACCTCGTGACGTCATGATGACGTCACTTCCTGTGCTCGGACTCTCGTTTCTCCCCTACTCACGGAATCCGTGCAAGTCGCTGCAGCCAAAGCTGATGGCACCAAGTGAGCACAGCGAGTCGGTGGCAACACGACCCGTGACTATAGCGAGTCGTTGGCAACCCGACCCGTTTGTACAGCGAATCGGTGGCAACACCACACGTGAGCACGAGTCGGTGGTAACACAACCCGCGGGCACAGCGAGTCGGTGGTAACATGACCGGCGAGCACAGCGAGTCCGTGGTAACACCACCCGTGAGTACATCGAGTCGGTGGCAACACGACCCGTTAGTACAGCGAGTCGGTAGAATACGACTGGCAAATCAATACGAAATTGCCACAAACACCCTTTTGTGTTGTAAATACACTTCCACGGATTAACGCACGGTGTCAAAAACGCACAGGGAAAGCACTCGAATGCTAACCCCGTACCACGACCTATTATCGAGATAACACTACATAAGTGTTGCTCCAACAGCCATAGTGTGGAGTTGTCGTACTTCCTACAGATACGCCGCTGTTACAGCCACGTGATCGATTCTACACCTAGTCAATGTGTACAGAAGCGGCTACACTATTCCCCACCGCGAAAAAACAACGCCGCAGCAGCCACCCTGGGCTGGTTAAAACACGAAAGAGGAAGGTGTGTGCAACTCTCTCAAGAAAGTTGCCGCAGTATCGAGGTAATGGAAGTCAAAACTTCCCGAACTTGTGATAACTGTGTGTCTCACTGCCTACAATGCCCTGTCGCTGGCAAAAGGAAGAAAGACAGTGGAAGGCAGAAATAAACCTTTCTGTTTGCAAAGCCTACTCAATGCAAACTGTTTGCTAACAATGAGGGCAAATGGGAACTGAGAAAATCGCCCAGAAACCATCTCACTGTCTATTACACATAACGTACACTACGTTCCGATGGCAGGGAAGCATTTACCGAAGGAAAGCCGGTCTGACAAAACCCAGAACAAAGACGTGTAGGAATCAGCAAAGTCAGCAAAACAAAGAAAACTTACCCGTGGCCAACAAAAATTTACTGTTTACGTAGATATTATATCCAAACTAAATAATATCCAAAAAGGTATGCATTTACCTTGATTTTGATCCGTCATTTTAACAAAATTCTACCGGAGAAAAATCTCCTGTTATTCGGATCGCGATAAGTTGGGAATGATTCGATCACATGATAGAAACTGCAGGGTGCGCTGATTGTTTGGTTGATTGACAGGCATAACAGTGACTCGCATAAAAACTGATTAACCCAGCTATAATTTTAAAGGGATGGTTCAATGGGCGACAATTTGGGATTCTGTGGTAGGTGATCCGACTCATTGCTCCATCTAACTGAATAATCACCCTTCGCTGACTTTAAACAATGGACATTGAGATTAATGGACTAACGCTGTAACCAGCTGGGCTAGCCCCACCTGTTTTAAACCAAACATATGTGGTAGTTCTCTCTAAAGAGTGTTGGCAGTTTAATATATTCAAATTCAGGACATTCTCTGCATATAACCATCCCGGAAATTCCAGTGGATGTGCGGAGTGAAAATATATACACAACAGACCGAACCGCAGTCCAGGTTGGCTGTTGCACAACAGTGGTAATAATCTCCTCATTTCGCGTCATTGTCTAAGGGCTAACCATTTTGGCTCTCAGTCTATTGTGTATAACACCTTTTTACTCTACAGACCCGCTGCAATTCCACAAAAGCATTATTCATAAAAGTGTGAGACTGCTTTTTTGAAAATACTCCCATTCTGTGTTTATTTATAACAGATAGATCTCTCAGAGATCATCTGTTTTATACCAACGTTCATCTCGTTTAAAAGAAATAGCTGTTTTCTCACTAGCCACACCGAACCAGAAACAGGAAGTAAACACAAAAGTACAAAAACTTTCAAAAAAGTTTGTCAACAAGCAGTGTGTATGCATGCCTTTCTCTTTTAGTGTTAAGATTTTGAATACCAGTGGCCACTTTCGACGGTATTCGTTGTGAAGTAATTCCTAGCGCGTAGTCCAAAGAAGCGGCCCTCTTCCTAGTTCTGGGTGACTCTTGCGGTCCTTAATCTTAGTGGGCCCTTTCTGTCTACCTAGCTCCGAGTCAGCTCTGACTTGTATAAAATCGTATATCTCTGTCAGAGCTACGAAGCCATTCATTACTCCCCTAATAGGGTCAACTTCACATGTTCTGAGGCACGAATGCTGCATACCAGTCCGTATTATTCAAGCATCTACGAGTACAGAAAGTTCATGCCCAATATGCCCTTTTTGTAAAACAGGCACAGTTTTTAGTGAGCTGTTGATATTTTATTTGTTCATAAAAGTGGAGAAAGGTTAGCTTCCGTACCCACCTGTCAAATGTTTGTTTACATTGTTTACAAGTCAAGGGGCCGAAAATTTAAATAAAGGGGTTAAAGTTTATTTGTAAAATATATACTAAAATAGTTGATAGATGCAGAATTACGTATAAATTTACTTTGTACACCCACAATATTTGACCTTTTATTTTTTACGTTTTTTTTTTTTTTTAAATATCAATTTAAAAGTTTTTTGGTGGACATTTGCAAAAATTGTTGCTACTTTTTCACGTAATAAAGTATGCTCCCTGTATACAAACAAATGTCAATTATTGCGGGAGATTTGGGATTATTTCCGTGTTATTTTCTTTTAAATAAAGTGTAGCACAGAAGTTGTATATGATCACCGTTGTACTTTTGAGGGCCTTTAGCAAATGTCAATAAAAACTTATGGGTCGTTGAATCTCGCACAAAGTAGCCACAGGGGTGCCTCAAAGCGAGCGCAGTTGACTTGCTTATCGTTATATAGTGAGGCTTTGAAGCGGTGCGTGGAAACTTTTTACAACACCGCTTCTTGGAGCTATCTGTCTTCCTAGGTCAGAAAGGGTCACAGTTCCTGTAGTGGAAATGGCTGTTGATCTCAACTTTCGAGGCTCTCGGTCTGCAGATAATAGACCCATTTGTAATTTAACAAATTACGATGTGCTGTTCAAGTTGAATGTTCTCTGCCTACCGTAGTATTTGTCTCCGTAGAAAATTGTTACGTGACCACTTATGCGACACAGCCTTTCTAAAATAACTCCACAGTCGTGCCTAGAGTTTGGAAAAAAACTGGCATCAGTTGCATGTTATGTTATAGGAACTACGACTCTTACTGTCATAGGAAGATATAGTCCTAAATGACTCTTGCGGTCTTCCTATGACAGCAAGAGTCATAGTTCCTATAATAGGAAATGTCATTGATGTCAATTTTCAGATCTCGGCGGACGACTGGGGCCAACGGCGTTATTTTAGAAAGGATGCATCACATAAATGGTCCAATTTTAAATCATGGAGCACAAGTTTTATGGTCAGATAACAGTTTTTTACTGAGAAAAACATGTTTTCTTGATATCAGGATATGGAATCCCTCATTATCGCCCACAACAACAGTTAATCCACAGTTGCAAAACCACGCTTTACTTTAGTTTGGGAGTTTCGCCAAGGTCGAAATAATGCGCCAGGGTACTTCTCAGTGTGCTTTTAAAGAAAAAGCCTGTCAGTCCAAGCCTCGGTGTTCTTGAACGTGCGCCGAAAGATCCAGAACCTCAAAAATTGAGATCAATGGCCATTTCTGTTGCAGGAACTGTGACCCTTTCTGTCCTAGGAAGATAGAAAGGGTCCGCTGGGACTAGGAAGATCGCACGAGCCAACTGCGACTTTGAGAAAAATAGATGCTTTGTTGAGATAAAGATATAACAAGAGCTGTGACACTTTTTGTCCGAGGAAGATAGAATCGGTCCGCTGGGACTGTCCTCTTCTTCTCATACAAATACACATATGAGTTTGCACAAGGTACAGACCGAAGAATGGATAGTAGAATGAGAAATTTGGCGTAGATAGGCTGAAAACTGCTTTACTCATTTTGCTAGTTGATATTCTTACAACCACATACACGAGAAAGTATCTCATAAAAGTGTAACATAAAATTGAAAGTATCATTTATTGTTCAAATGAAAAGTCAACAAAACTAGCCAGATTGATGATGCTATTTTTTTACTGGCATCGTCATCTTGGTTCTGCGACATCGCTTTGTATCGCTTTTGCCGATTGGTTCTCGTGCGGACCGTTGCCATATTGGTTCTTCTACATCGTTTGTATCGCTGTTGGTGATTGATTCACGTGCAGATCGATATTTTATCTCAAACTTGTGTATTGTTTACCTTAGAAACACAATTAATATTTTTATGCATTTTATTGTCTCTTTACCAGTACCTTACAGTGTTTTTATCAGCAATGTTCAACCTCTGTTAGTGGTTTATATTTGTTTCGTGTCCGTTAAAACATATTTCCCTGAAATCATTTAAAGCCATTTTTTTAACCCAATTAGTGTGTCTTCTTTTTGTAGTAAGAGTTTCATATATTATCCAGTCACAGAACTCTTCACCTTTGCACCATGCTTAGCAGACACACAGAGCAGAAATAATGGAATTCTTTACGAAATGTTATTAGTATTTTCGACAAAATTAGCACATATGTAAATTTTAAAAAGAGGAAACTGTGCGGCAGTTCATCTTCGGTATATTTTAAAATAGTTTTGATTTTAGCTTTTGTAACGTACTTCATTTATACTTATAAGTGGTCAATGAAAATTTTCGTGCAAATACCAAAATTTCGCTTAAATTTACAGGATGTTGAACAAAACCTAATATATCAATTTAATACGCATTGTAAAAGCTTCTTTGCAAAAGCATTTGCATTAATTGAAGGATAAAATGGAGGAATTAAGAAATTTCTCTGAACTGTGAAAATTTGGAGCAGGTAATCTGTTGCACTCAAAATTTTAGAGGCAAGATATGTCTTTATTCCCATGCTTAAAAATCAATTAGCAGTGCTCAAAATTATCAAAACAATGCATATATTTAAAGTGTACGTTGTTTTAACTCTTGTCGACTAAAATACGGTACTTAACGTTTCACGATTTTTAATGGCATTTTAAAATTAGTTTTGCTTTGTATTTATTATCCCCCGTGAAACGGAGGGATATAGTTATGAGCTCGTCCGTCTGTTGTCCACAAAGAGTATCAAGTTTTGTCCGGCCAACTTCTCACAGAAGAGTATGTCATAGCATTGCATGGTGAAAATGTATATATTGAAGATGTGCAAAGTGGCATTATTGTCAAAATCGACCAAAAATTGACGTCTTGGGAAATTGTCAAAAATGGTGAATTTTTGGCTTGAACTTAGCCGTGAGACGATGTTTTGTCCGGCCGACTTGTCATAGAAGGGATTGTAGTAGGAACCTGAAACCTTGCATGGTGAAAGTATATATCTTGAAGATGTGGAACTTGGCATTATTGTCAAAATGGGGAAAAACTGACGTTGTGGTGTAACCGGTCAACTGCTACTTTAAGTGTTAATCAGGGAATATTAAACACTGGATTGTGAAAAAATATACAAATTGAAGTTGTTATTTTAAAAAATCGGCCAAAAATTCACGTGAGGAAAGCTGTTTTTACCTGTAACTTTTTCATGCATTTTACTTTTACTGCTTCACGGGGGATCCTGCCTTACTGAAGCTCTAGTTAATAGCAGCATACATTGCTACCTAAATGGTTATTGCTTTTGTTTTGCCAGTTGCCAATTTTGTAGCAAAAATTGGCAGAAATATTGATCAAAAAGAATTTTCTTGAAACATTATCTCCAACGGTTTTCATGGATTTTGGTGAAAGGTAGGGTGCTTAAGGACCCAAATGACTATTATTTAATTTTGTGATTCGCCAAAACTGGCGGAAATTTTAGCGAAAAACCAGAAAAATCTTAGGTAAAATTTTAACGGACTCCAGGAAAATAGCTTCATTGTCTTGAACTTTTAAGTAAAGGTAATAATCATGACCGCTCACCCGAAATTACTTGTTTTACGTGATTGGCTAAGAAATGATCCAGAGAAATGTTCTTGCTTCAGATTGTAGATGAAGATAGCCATCATTGGTACTTACCTGGCTATTACTTTTTTTCGTAATTCGAAAAAAAAAAAAACTGGCGAAAACATTGGTGAAAAAACAAATTCTTACTAAAATCTGAACTCACGCCAGTTAAATATCTTACCGTCTTAAAATTTTGAATTAGGGAGGCGATGTCGTTCCTGCATCGCTATTGTTTTTCTCTGTCTCCCTCTCTTATGTGATTCGCGTAAAATTGGCCGAAACATTGGCGTAAAGGCATTTTTGTTTGAAAAAAATCTTTAGTGACGCATTGCCTTGTAGTTTTATGTAATGGTGGCACACATTACTTCCTACCTGGCTGTTGCTATTGTGGCAGTTAGCCAAAAATTGTCGGAAATATTGGTCAATTTGTTTTTAGTACGTATGTCCTATGGTTTGAATGAAAACGTGCACATAAGTGTCTACCTGGTTACGCTCCAAGCGTATAGGGTTGTATTAAACGTAAAAAGAAATGACAGAAAAACCGTGAAAAATTAACAAAGTTCTATTTTACTGCCAGTAATCTAGGACAACACTACTTGTGCCCGTATCGTCGTCACCTCCCGAAAACAAAATTTTATCCCGGAAGTGATATTTTCCCCTATTCTCATAGCTGATTGCAATTAATCTAGGCTGTCCAGAGCAAGTCATCCTTTGTGAATATGATGTGGAACGGAAAAGCTGTTTACTTTAATAAGCATTTCCTTCCATATGTTTTTAAACTAGATGAATTTATGTGCATTATTCCCATATAAAAGAATGATTTTCGAACTGTTACAAAGTTGCGGATTAAAAGGTACAGTGATGAGGAATCCGGCCCTAAATAGTAACCGGCCTATAATTTCCTCTTCACTCAGATATGGCGTAATGCAAAATAAGGATATATGTCGAAAATCGTTTACTTTTAACGTGCAAAGTGACAGCAAAATGACTATTAGAACGTTAAAATGATAAGGAAAAACAACTAAAACCTGGCGCTCGGTCTTAGGTTGGTAGTGGAAACATAGTCACATAGTCACACTTTAAAAGACAGGTTTTAAAAGCTCCTATGATGGCTTCTTTAATTTGGAAGTTCGTATGTTGAAATAAAATCGGAATGTTAACCCTTTTTTCGTTATCTTTTATTTATAATTTATCCCTGTAAATTTGAAGTCGAAACTGCACCTCCATCGGACAGATGCGAAAGTACGAATTGGCTTGTTAGGCCCAGGAAAACAAGGGCTTGTTTATGGAAATCCGTGTTGGCAGGCATGTGGCACCTGAATGTTATTCTTAGACACTGCTGTATTGATTAGGATTGAAATGTGTTTTTGATTCATCTGCATTGCATTTTGGTGTCCCCTTTCCAAAAAATGCACTTTTTGTTTTCTTCAGTCACACTGTTTTTTTTCTGGGAAGCATCGGCATCTGAGCGATTGCGTTTTTCTTTAGCATGCTCTACAGCTTGTACATTACACGTTCATTTTGAAACAGTTACATCTGGACACATGTTTGTAAAAGATTGTACTACCGGTCCCGTGATAGGCGCATGCATTACTTAATTGTATCTAACTGGAAAGAATAGCATCCGTGCTGAAATGCGTGCGCTTGTATTGGCGGTATCATTTTCATAAGACCCACTCGTATGTTGGTATTGAAGGTATTCGTGACCTCGAGTGACTACTGAAGGTCATCAAAACCGTGAGGTTATTCACATGAATACTCACACGAAGTGCGATCAGAATTCGTTCGCAAGTTTTACCGAAGTCGTGTCCACAATGAAAGTGTGACGCACGGGCGGACAGCCGTCGTATTCACAAAAGTTAACTACATACTTTACTGTACACTCAGCACCAGAAATCAGCTGATCTGGTTAAATTAAGCTAATATCCTAACAGGTAACATTTAACAATTGAATATCTTTAACAATTGAATATCGAATGGAATGCCATTTTCATGTTTATTAGGGAATTATTGATATCAAGATAATTTTTGAATCCGCGACAACTGATCTCCCGACAACTAATCTAAGTATGTAGGGTACGACATATGGTGTAAAATTACATATTTTATTTTTTATTTCATTTAGTGGGTAAAAGTTAAAGAAATAACACTTAACAAATTATGAGACTATTATTACTTTTCCCAAACGGTACTAATAGGTCAATAAATCTACAAGATATTGGTCTCATCATTTAGAAGTATACGAATACAGGCGTACAAAGTACTTGTAAGTACTAAAACCAATGTTATATAAAATGAGTCACGATACTGGTAAATACTGCTGGCAGGTACTGATAAGTACCAATCGATACTATAAAAATACAAACAGGTACGATAATGGTAAATACTACTGGCAGGTACTGATAAGTACCAATCGATTCTGTGAAATACTACAAACAGATACGATACTGGTAAATACTGCTGGCAGGTACTGATAAGTACCAATCGATGCTGTGAAATACTACAAACAGGTACGATACTGGAAATACTACACTGAGGTACTGATACGTACCAATCTACAAGTCTGACTTAAACTAGAACCTGTTCACTAATCACTAATCACCACCTTCTGTATGCTCGCGATTGATGGTTTTCCATCTTATGTTGTGACCGATACCACGTAGGAAATCTTCAACGCTCTTTTCACCATTCACACGCTGGCGGCCAAGCGTTCGAAGTCGAACTTGGAGATCTTGGTATTCTCTGCGTACACGTTTGGCAGATGGAATACCAATGGCGAAATAATCCACTAACGGTTCTGCACATTGGAACGAAAGTAAACTTTCTTTGATTTAGAGTGAAAAAACCTGTCACTGAAGGCACTGTGTGTTTAGGTTTAATAAAGAATAATTTTCTTATGAAATTTAGACCATTTGTAGGATGGTCGTATCCTACAGATTTAGATCAGCTGTCACTAGATCAGTTGTCGGGATACCATAATTTTCATGGCGTGTTTGATGCATTTTTTTTTTTTTTTTTTTGCATTTTTGAGCTCCTTGACAGACGGATTTGAGCTAATGTTGTTTAAAATTTTATATTAATTTCAGCTCTGTATCACTGCCAGTCTCTGATATTCTGACACTACGGTATATTGACACCATTTTCATGGAGCCGTGGATGTTTTATCGAGAGCACACTGTATTTTCAGTTTGATTTTGCTCATACCAGCGATGCCGGTCTTGTTTATATATTCTTATATATTCTCCACATTTCGAAACTTCAGTCTGTTTTTCTTTTTTTATTGTCTATTAATTTAGAGTCGACCTCTCTATCAGAGCCACATTGTATTAAATAAAGGAGGAAATCCCATAATCATTGATAAGAAACCCCGAAAATTGTTATCACTTACAAAGTAAATATTATATTAACATACACATTTACCTTCATATAAGGATATACGTGTATATATATATATATATATGCCAGTATAATGACCAATCTCTTTTTGGGGGGTGCGGCTTATACACTCTGAATTGCGGTACTTCCTGGGACTCTAGAGCACTGACTATGAACAAACTATGTTCGAAGTTAAAACGATGACTTTATGTTGATGAGTAACATGGCATCTCATTTATTGATGTTATAAACGGAAATGAAAGTTATAAACTGAAAAACCCGGATGACAGGATACCGGGTGATGAAAGCTCATCCCACACCATAATTCAGGAAGAAAAACTCCATGACAAGTTAGTTGTTTTTGACTTTGTAAACACTATAATTTTTTTTCAGAAATTTTTATTTGTCAACACACACCACAATGGGAACGCCTGCGGTATCCTAGGGGAGAATGCAAAAGCGTGAATTAATGTTTAACCGGGAAATGCTATCTGGTAAGATGATAATGAAATGGGATTCAAGTTATCGATTTATACTGTTAGCTGACGTCATCGGTGATTGGAAGACAGCTTTGGATAAAAAAGACCCACTGTGTGTTTAGGTTTAATAAAGAATAATTTTCTTATAAAATTTAGACCAGTTGTCGTATCCTACAGATTTAGATCAGTTGTCGGGATACCATAATTTTCATGGCGTGTTTGATGCAAAACCTTTTTTTTGCATGATGAAAGTTCATCCCACATCATAATTCAGGAAGAAAAACTCCATGACAAGTTAGTTGTTTTTGACTTTGTAAACACTATAATTTTTTTTCAGAAATTTTTATTTGTCAACACACACCACAATGGGAACGCCTGCGGTATCCTAGGGGAGAATGCAAAAGCGTGAATTAATGTTTAACCGGGAAATGCTATCTGGTAAGATGATAATGAAATGGGATTCAGGTTATCGATTTATACTGTTAGCTGACGTCATCGGTGATTGGAAGACAGCTTTGGATAAAAAAAGACCCAGGCTGATGCATCAGAAATGATATTTTTTCATCTTGCGTTGTGTGTGAAGAAAGGCGATTTATTTGATCTACTGTTGTGACGTTTTGTCCCCAACGAGGGTACTCCAGCAAAGGCCACACAAACAAACGCACTAATCTCATTCTGTAATAAATGATGTTGCATAATTTGTTTTACTTTCTTTTTGTTCCATATGTGAATGCGAGATATTCCGATAGCTCTCTATTTTAGAATGTCAGCTGTATGTTTCCTCGGCCAGACCTAGTCGTTCTTATTGGCTTTACGGACGTCACGGCCTATCAGGAGCATGTCTGCAAATACCTTTAATTATATTTGATTAACAGATGTAGTATGTGAGAACAGTGCTTCTGTGATGCACAGTGCTTCCCCGATTTTCCGCACCCCGGTTTTCCACCACCCACGCCAACGGACAGATATGCCCTGGAATGGATTTCCCTCCCATAGACGCTAATGTTATTTATCCGTCACCCTCGCTTTCGACCATTCACCAACTTTATTGGCAAACAAATGGTCATTTCATGTGTAAAATCACCCCCGATTTTCCACCGTAACAATTTTTTGTAACATAACTAAACATGTGTATCTTATTTGTATATGGAATCTGCCACTTAAACACACGAAGGGGGTTGGCTTAAATGCACACGAAGAGGTTGCCAATTGTGTATAGTCAATTATAATTAATGAGGTGGTCATGTCACTCAAGCTTTAAACGCTAGATAAGCAAACATAGGTGGGTCGTGTATTAAATGAACTGCAATTGTTAACTACAATCAAGGCTTTTTTTGGCGATCCACCAAAAATTGACCAAATGGGGACATTTTTTAATTTATTGGTAGCCAGTTTTCAAAATGCTTCTTCTCCCACAGTTTTGATCAAATTTCTTTCCAATTTTGAACGGTTGTTCCATTGACAGTTTTGTCGTAAAAATAGTATTTTTGGTGGTCCACCAGGAACTGACCAAATGGGCTGCATTTATAATTTTTTTGGTAGCCAATTTACAAAATGCCTCTTTCACATTTTTGATCCAATTACCTTAAAACTATATGCGAATGTTTACTTGGAGGGCCTGTGTTGAAATTTATTTGACCAAAAATTGGTCGAATAGGGGGCATTTTTTAAATTTTTATGATAGACAATTTTACAAAGGTTTTTCATTGCACAATTTTTATCGGATTACCTTCAAATTTTGCGTGAATGTTCACTAGGCTGTCCTCTCTTGAAAAGTTACTTTGTTGGCATTCCATCAAAAATTGGCTAAATGGGGGCATTTTTCGGTAGCCAATTTTCAAAATGCTTCTTCTCCAATAATTCGGATCAGGTTGCCTTCAAATTTTGCATATATGTTCACGAGGCGGTCATATTTTGAAAATTTACTTTTTTTTGGCGATCTGCCAAAAATTGGCTAAATGGGGACATTTAATAAAATGTACAGTCAATTTTCAAAATGCGTCTTCTCCCACAATTTTTATCGATTTTATTTCCAATTTTGCACGAGTGTTCTCATGATAGTTCTCCAGTGAAAAATTACTTTTTTTTGTCAATCCGCTAAGGATTGGCTAAATGGGGTTCGTTTGAAAAAATATTTAGTAGCCAATTTTCGAAATGCTTCTTCTCCCACAATTTTGACCATCTTCCTTGAAAAGTTTGTACGAATCTTTCCCAGATGTTTTTGTTTCGAAAAATTACTGTTATGGTTATTCTCCAAAAATTGGCCAAGTGGTGGCATTTTAAGTTTTTTTTTTTTTTTTTTTTCCAAAAGGCGTTGCCTGCTGCACTTTGATTAGATTTATTCGAAATTTTTGAATATTACTCTACATGTGATGTTTTCTGAAAAAATTCTTTCTTTTTTGTGCATCTCCAAGAACTGCCGCCGTTTGGATGTTTTAGGGATCGAGTTTTTCAAAATGATTGTTCTGTAAGTAATTTTTGTCAGATTGGTTTCATTTTTTATGCGTAGTCCAACGTTACGACTCTTCGGAATTTTCTTTTTTTGGGATTCGCCAGAGATTAGGGAAATACCGGGCTTTTTCAGTAACCGGTTATTAAACTATGAATAAATTTTTTTCGCGACCATACAAGCCTCTTGACACTTGATTCACTAGATCTCGGCTGGTCACAATGTCCCTGGACATTCTTATTTATAAACAACCTGCAAGAAAAAATAAAATGAGCTGTCTCTCTGGCCATTATTATAAATTTCAGGGTGTGGGTGTGGGCTAACGATTAGGGCGGTGGGGCGGGGTGGGGAGGGGGAAGTTGAGTAATCAGTTGTTACATGTGACATTTTTAATATCCATAACATTGTTCTTATCTGAAAATACATGCGAAGGTTCAAGCATTGAGGCTGGCATTGTCGCTCTTTCCATAAACCAAATTACTTGCGTATTAGAATATCCACCAGACAGCTCTATCGCTAAAACAGTGGGAAGATATCCTCGGAACGAGGACGAAAATGCCATACATTGTTCACTGATTAAAAAAGTACAGTCAGGGTTAGCTATATTGATCAGGTGCTATAGATACGATATCAATATAGGCAATTGGTTAGTCACTAGATGCAACATGTGGGAATAGTCATTAGTCTTACGTATAATTATTCCATCAATGTAGCGTACAAAACAACCCGTAGACTCGTGGATGCAATGTGCTGTGCAAGCGAAAAAAAAATACATTATAACAGCTAAAAAGAGATCTTAGTTATCGATTTCGGAAGACCATCCCAAGTGTCTCACCGTTTGCCCTTTCTTTCAATTTAATCTGCTGGTTATAATCTTGGATCTTTTTTAACCAGGGGGATGTTATGCCAGGAAAAAATATCGTTGCTGCCCATCACCTGGCCGAGTCACTAAAATCGCCAAAACGTCAACTGGTTGGGTTTAAATAATTTTTAGTGAAAAAGGAACAAGCATACAGTCGGATGCAGAAAATGCGAAAGTGAAAAATGGCACGAACAAAGTGTCAGAAGCGGACCATTCGAGAATCAGTTTAGCCTGTTGTGCTCGTCTTTTCTTATAAGATACCTTGCCGGTAATATTGACAAAATAACATCAGTAGGTAATAAAAAGGTATTTTGTGATGTAGCTGTTATGTATAAAATTAAACCATACTTAGCAGTGAACAAAAAATTTTGTTAGCGCCTCGTTAACAAAAGTTTCGAAAATAAAAAATGTTAGACTCCAAAATGTTATGCTGTTGAGAATTTTGTGGGAGAAACGAAGCTTAAAAAACAGGACTCACTTATTTTTTTCTGCAAGGTCAGTTATACTCGATATGAGACCACAAAGAGGAAGGTTTTTGCCCGTCGTTCGTTACGTCGTTGTCTCAAAGCCCTCATTGATCCAATAATTTGAAAGTGTTCTTGAAGGAATTGGAACGAAAAAAGAACATATCCTACACGGTATCCGGGCAAAACGCCGACAAGTGTAAAGGCGGTAAACGCCGACCTTCATCCCCAGCGAGTATGAATGGGAAGTGTGTCGTCTGGGTAACAAAAACCACCCCACCCCCTCCGCTATCCATGACAGTAATGGGGAAGCAGGATTTGGTCGAGGATTTCACTACAAGTTGTATTACCTTTAGGAGTTTAATGGAATTGAGAACCTAATGCAATGTGCTGTTTAAACGTGTTCCATATTTGAGGAGTAATGCACTGTTTATAGAAGGTACCGTGGCCATCTTAGTATGCTGTGTCTAGCTCCTCTGCCGACATCAAGTATGGATTTATACCGGTGGACGGCAAGCGGTGTTTAATTAAGATGTTTAAGTTGTAATATGTGTTTTGGCCCCAATTTTGTTCAGATTTCAATGTGGGTCAAAATAACTGTCATTCAGTGTCAAATTTTATTTATTCAGCACAGGGAATATATGTGATCGACCGCGTGTGTCTGTCGGTCCGTCGGTCTATCGGTCGGTCTGTCATCAAGAGCTTGTTAACACGATAACTTAAAAACTGCTGCAAGGATTTTAATGAAACTTGGTATGTAGCTTCTATGGGAACAAACACAGATTAGAAAATTTCAGCTCTTGATTGACATTTTGGCAGTCGACATTTTGACCGTCGACGTTTTTTCCAGCATTCATTCTGTACTTACCTTAACTTTCTGAAGTTAATAAAAAGTGTAACTAGGTATCAATATCTTACTGGCGGGGGGATACCTTACTATACTGATAATGGAATTCTAGTTTTAATGTACGTGCAATATAAAAGTGACAAAATGAAGATTAATACCGAAACCAACTCTATCAATAAATAAAAAAAACTTCTTTTTTGCAGACGTTCTTAGTCTGCCGCTCAGGTAATAAATTGTAACAGCAACAGTTTTCAGATTTTGTACGGCGCCAAATCCAACCTTCTGTTATTGGCATATCTGTCCATCTGTCACACGTTGCTGTTCAGTCTTCTTGTGCTGAATTTTTGAGTTTATTTTTTCTTCTCTGTGGTACAAAGAGCCATGTTGAATAAACTTCATTCGTTAAGATTTTAGTTTATTTAGGCCAAGAGTAAATGTTTAATTCAGATGATTGAAAAACCCCTTTCTTTTTTCGGATGCATGCGTGCGTCTACGTGCATTGTGGTCATACAGACCAGTCCGAATGCGAATGTTTGCTGGGGTTACTAACGCAGCGGCTGCCTACGTGATTCCTTTAAAGCCCCCTTTCAAAGAGGCTGTGAAGACGTTGGCGTGCTTTTCAGGTATTGAACCGAGTATTCGGCCTCACAGAAGGCGTGGCATAGGTAGAGAGCAACAGCATTTGTAGCAACTTCTGTACACGTTGGGATCAAATGTATTTTCACGTATGTTTCAAATCAAGCAGGATTATTTTGTGGAATTGTCATATGTATAAATATATACTTGAAACAACTGGGGAAATGTCATGTATTTTCTTATCAATAATACAGATCCATGTACCTTGAGTTTTTATTTTCGATGTTTTTTTAAAGGAGTTGTTACGTGTAGTAATCATTAGTACTTTTGTGACGACAGAAAGTAATGGATTTGCAGCTTAACTAACGCTTCTTTAGTTTGGAAACCTAATATCTTGAGAACACGCGTCTGCAACAGAAGTTCACTGGTGAGGTATGTATTGAAGTAGATGTTTTCACGAATAATTAATTTTCATTGTTTTTTGTTTTTTTTTAAGTGAGTCTGTGCAGTTAATGTTCTTCAACTCGTGTTCGGATTGTGACGTGAACACATACCGGAGCGCGCGAATTTTGCTGAAAATGGCACACACTTTAATTTTATGGGCATATATCTGGGCATCACGTGAGCGAAAAGATGTATAATTACTACTTTTATTATTTAAATGCAAAAGAATTTGGGTTGTAATAAACTAGTATCATTGGATGAAAACGGAGATGCCAGTGTTGGTGACTTTGGCTTCAGGTGTTCTAATGCATGGTGTTATGGCCTGGGATACCTTTTATCTGGGCTCGGGTACGGTTGGAGTCCTGTAGAAAAAAACCGCAAGAGCTGATTTCAGTTGGTTCCCAAATGTGTCTGAATCCCAGTGCAAATTTACTTTAGCCCCACGATGTGCAAAATTTGGGTAAAAACGATGCTCTGAAACAGCGAACTAAATAGAAAATACTTCCTTCCTGCACGAATATATTGTTTCCATGACAGACAAGTTTAACCATTTTAACTGGAAGCCGGATCGGTTTCCAACGTGGTACATTGACGCAATCGATCAATACACCGCTATCATTTTTTGGGGGGTGAGGGGGGGGGGGGTTGGCGCTTTAAGTTAGCGATGACGTCACAAGACGCAAAAACGTTAAAATCTGATATTGATAGCTGAAATTTCACAAGCTAAATTCGATACAAATGTTCATCGGAGAATAGTCGGCGATGATGTGCGGCGTTCATGCATGGGAACCACGATACAACAACAGGGGAAATTTCTAGATGTTTCTATTTCTGTGCATAAACGGGTCAACAATTACATGACTCGTATCACACGCTGCCGTAAAGCTGTTACTTTTGTTTTAGTCTTGATGTAATAAAAGAAGGGATAATTATCACATTTGTGCTGTAAATCATTTAGCGGTTTATGGTGTTGACAACGGGGATGGGTGTGCGCAGTGGAGGCCATTTCTGACTTAGTATAAATATAATCGATTATGTGACTGCACAATAGATTCCAGAAAATGAACAACTCCCTTTGAAACTGGAAAACAGCAAGGTGAATAAATAAATCTGAAGATTCATGTAATTCCTAAGGGTATTTTAGACGAGCCGATTCTGTCGGGCTGGTATAGTAGACAAGAGGTTGAACTGCCGTCTGCATGTATGTACGTTACACAGTCTTTTAGAGTACTATTACTCCTTCAGTTTTGCTTGGATCGTTTTGATTGTTTCACTAATCATCAAGTACTTTTTTTATAAGTTTTCGCGTCATTACGCAAAAAAAAACTGGTGCATTTTTTTTTCGATTTTCAAAATTTATCTTCTCCTAGGGTTTTTGTCAGGTCGTCTTGAAAATTGGTGTCTGTCACAGGGATTTTTCTTGCCCTGTTAACCAATGCTTCCGTGGACGCAGTGACGATCGAAGCATTGCTTCCACGAGAAATTCAATGCGTCCATGACGCAATCAATGCGTCCGGTAGCAAAGTTCACGTATGCAGAAATTCTTGGACTATAACCACGTTTTATAATCCGCTTTTACATACAAAACACCTCCTGCGGCTTATAGTCCGGTAGGGTTAATTATGGTCAAGGCACTTTTTGATAAAATCTTAAAGAAGCCATATTTATAATAACAAAATAAACAAACTATTTTTTGTGCTTTTATTTATCATTTTTTCTTCGTCCTTTACACACATAAATGCAGGAGTAACTCAGTTGATTAACTGAGAGTTTATAACTATCCAATGTACCTAAAGATCAACACTTACATAGTTTAAATTCGACCAGGGTGCGGTAAATAGTCTGGTCAACGAAACATTTTTTGGATGGGTTATTTTGGATGAGTGCTGCTAATTGTGCCGGGCGGCTGATATTGTGGGAATAACGGTATTTAGAATATTAAGATAGGCTACAGTTAAATTCAAACACTATACACAAATTGCAATCTAACCTTTGTAATGCGACTAGTAAATATTCCATCAAAAATACTAATATGTTTATCGAATATTATTTTTATAATTGGACGCAACATATGAAACATGCTGAAAGCAATGTTTCCTGGGCAAAATCACTGCTTCCTGGAAGCAGGAAGCAGAGCAAAAAAAAAAAAAAAAAAAATCCCTGCTGTCCTATTAACCGTTCTTATGCTGTTGCTTTTTTTCGGTGTTCTATCAGGAGTTGGAACAGCGTTGAAAATTTTTGTTGATTTTGGAAATTTTTCACATATCGGTTTTCAAAGTAGTAAGACTGGGATACTTTTACCGGTAACGGTCTCAGTTTTGATGTGGTCCGTCTCTATAATTTAGTATGAGACTAGCAGTGTTTTATTGAGATCCGCCAAAAACTGGTCAAATGACGAACTTCCAGTTTGGCGAGATTTCGTAACTTTTACGGAGACGACAATTTGGAACTATACATATACATTGCAAAGTAAGATATTAAATGTTCATCTTGGCTAAATTCGTTTAATTGGCTAATTGGACAAAGTTTCCGAAAATGTTTATCTCTCGTCTTTTGGAAGACTGTGGTTGTTTTGGACCTCATTTCCACAGTCCAACATTTTATATATAAAACGTTTTGATTTTGACCAATTTCGAAATTGGCTAATAGGGCCAAATTTTAAGAAAAAAATTTCTATCTTGGAACCTACAAGACGCCGCGATTTGAAATTCATTTTCGAGCTCGCCAAAGTTTGATTTTTGTTTAGTTTGGCAAATCTGGCCATTTTTTTACTTCACTTTCCAAAATCTTACTGCTCTGAGAGTAATAACCTGGCCATTTTAAAATAATACACGAATGTATCTTGTGGTACGTGTTACAAGGTTAGCATTCTTTCTCGGCGATGTGCCACAGAGGCGAATAAATTGACTTTGATTTGAACATTGTTTCCACATCTCGATTTTATCGCTCTGTCTCTGTTATATTGATTAAGTATGTAAAGAGGCCTTCTGGTAGGCCGTAACATTTTACGGTTGTGCTTTTTAAAAATAAAAAAAAATTAATTTTGGGGAAAATTTTATCGTAAAAACATAATATGTAAATGTGAAATCTTAACATTTATATTGAATTTCGTGAAATATCGCCTGGTGAAAACAGTGACAAATCTGCACAGGATATATGTACTCGTTAGTCTTAGTCTTCAAACGAAGGTGATGGGTTTAGGTGTTGTGCACCCATCGTCGGCTGTTAATAACACACCGATAATCCGTTTCCTGTGATATATTGGTATTATGATCCTGGTGGGTAGGTACACATCATTTTTTTTTCTGCTTCAACCCTATTTCAGGGTCGCAATGGCGCATTCTTGGAGTTCATTTCGAGTCTCAACACGAAAAAAAAAATAGACGCGACTGATCATCACCAAACTTAACAAGGCTAAACCAGGTGTTGATTTTGGCATCGATTAAAAAATTCCAAATGGCCGCCAGCCAGTACTCATTAATACCTTTATGCACCATCACCATATTTTAGACATAGGCTAAATTAAGCTTGGAACTGGTTTTGGGATGAATAGGAATATTTAAAATGGCCACCAACGTCCATCTTGGATTTTCTCGCGTAATATCTTTTAACCCGATTCACAAAAAACGACTTGACCGATCATCGTCAAATTTTAGACAAGGTTTAGTTAATAAAATTACCCGCTCCGTCCTAGTGCACTTGTGATTGCGAGTAATAACTCGGCTCCCATGAACTGTTACTATAATACTAACAGTTGTTTCATTTATAGGTGCGTTTTAATTTCCAATTTTTGCTCACGGTGGCTTGTTGTTTTTAGAGCTGCCAAAATATCAAATTTTTGAAAGTGGTACGAGCTATAAATAAATAATTTAAGCAACGCGAACCCTGTTCAAGTTTAAGATATGTCTTCCCCGACGGTTAGAATCTGTTGACGCTGTATCCCGTACAACACCCTTGCGTACCCGCCGCTGCTGATTCCAGTTTTAGAAAAGGTCGAATAAGTATTAAAGATCATTTGGTGTGTTTCAAATTGGTGGCGATTTCGTGTGGACCTAGGATAAAAGTGATATTATTTTTGATTTCTGGGTTTGAAATGTCTTCGCATCAGTGAAGATTTCTCATGACTTAAATTGCAACTCGGTTAAGTGGATTGGGTGTTAGACGAGATACTCCACCTTTCTGGCTGTTGAACAAGTATGTCCACAATGGATGACAACTTTAGATATCATAATTTCGAAATTGATAACAAAAGGTAATATCAAAATGAGTTTATTGCATTCTATTTACACTCCAAATGTGATTTATTGAAACTTCTGTTGGCACTGTTTTTAGACATTTCAGTAAATAATCATGTCACGAATAGACGTGGCGCTGACTAATGGAAATGGAATATTGCAGTCATTTGTTTATCCTTTCGTTTATTTGTGTCTGTCGTGACGCTTTCCATTGTTCAGACTACATTACGCAGCTGAACGGAGGCCTCGTTAAGCAATTCTACTGTCGTGATACAGTAAAACCTCGTTCACTCGAAGTCGCCGGAGATTTGAAATTATTCCGAGCAAACTGTGTTTTCGAGTTAACCGTGTTCTGGGTTTCTGATGGGGGGCGGGCGGGGGTGGGGGGGTGGTGGGGAGGAATGAATAAAACAACATTTTCCTGTATCATATACAAACATATCTTCGCATTCACATGGTACAAATATACAGTTTACAAATATCTTACAAGTACACCTATTATTCACCAATTTCAACTTTAAACTGTCTTTCATTGCCTTTTGTTGTAGTCATTATTCGCGAATTTCGACTTGAAAATAAAAAAAATCTTTCATTCTTTTAGTATGCTTTTGAGCCATGTCTGGTCTCAAGCCAATTCATTATCCAGCTCATTATCCTGAACAATTTTTCGCGATTGGTGCAAAGGCCGTACTATTTGTGTCAGTATCGCATTTTAAAATTGCAATCACACACGTCGTATAGATGTTCGTATAATCCTTCCCGGAATAGTTGAACTCAACTGAGATTTTTCAAAATTGCAGTAGCATATTAACTGTGATATGGATTCGTAAGATTGAGAAAAAGAATAGGATCAATGGACACTAGTTTGATTCAAAGAAAAACCTTTCTGTCTTTGATGTTACTACTAAAACATGTGGTATTTTAAAGTTTTACAATTATTGGACAAAATTCTCATATAAAAATACAAGTTTCCAGGCCGAAAAAGTAAGAAAAATGCCCTTTTTTAAATTGAAATTTTTTTGCCCGCAAAATTACTTCGAGTTTAATAATTTCAGTTAACTGAATTTTTATAAGACTGATATAATTAAAAAATGTGAGTTTTGAAAATTACTTCGATAAAGCGGGTTTTTGAGTAAACCATGTTCGAGTAAACGAGGTTCTACTACATTTTTGCTCACCGCGATAAAAATACAGTGGATAATTTGGAGTGTGTGTTCCACGAAGTATACGAGCTTTTGACCACTCAGTACAGTTTTTGGAAGGACGGCACGTATTCTACTATCTAAGTATTACAGTTGGTACGCCTTTTTTAGCCCCACTTTCTGCAGAAGCTAAATCGATGGTTAAAACTCCTAAGTTTTAAGTTGAAAAATTGTATCTCCTCCTAGGTTTTTTGGACTGAATGTCTTGAAATCTTAGTTGAAAGCAACGGACATCACCTGGTTATTATCTTTTTCGATAATTCGTACAAAATTGGCGGAGATGTGGACCAAAAACTTTTTTTAAACTTATCTCCTCGTAGGATTTTAATGAAAAAATCCTGAAACGTGATGGATAGTAGGGTTTTTTACTTTTTTCGGCGATTTGACAAAAATTGACCAAAATATTGGCGAAACACCGATTTTTTCGTAAAATCTTAACTGACGCCAGAGAAATAAATAGTCTTACTGTCTTGAAATTTTAGGTAAGTGTAGCAGGTATTACTACGTGCCTGGCTTTTACTTCTTTTGCTTTGCTTACTCGCCAAAAATTGGGGGAAATGTTGACGAAAACTCAAAGAGTTTCAGTAACATCCTTACTGACGCTAGAGAAATAGCCTTGCTGTTTTAAAATTGTGATGAAAAAAACGGCCATTATGTCTCCCCGACTAAGGGGAGACATATGGGGTTTGTACCTTCTGTGTATGTGTGTCTGTACGTGTGCATGTGCATGATATCTTTAGAACCAAAAGTCGAACATGGTGTTTTTATTCCTTGGGTAGGTCGGAGGGTTCTGTTAACTTTTCTCGCGTTTTACATTATTAAGGAGTGGTATGATGTCATTACGTAAAAACCTTGTGTGCAAAATTACTCAGCTGCGGAACATCGGAGAAAATTCAAATTTTGTTTGCTTGATGGTCCGAAACATTCTGTGAAATTTTGGCACGAGTAGAATGAAATTATACGGTATATTACGTCGTTATGTAACATATGTGTATATTTTGAACAACATCTTGTGTGCAAAGCATCTCGATAACGGAAAATCGTATCGACTTCAAACTTTGCCTGGTTATTCCGTGGTTATTTTTTACGCATGTCTTGAAATGAAGAATGGCGTATGATGTCATTACGTAAAATCTTATGTGTCAAATTTCTAATTCACTGATCATCGGGGAAACTATGTAGGGTCGCAGCGAATAACAACCACCGGTCCACAGGCTCCGGGCCGGTAGTCTTTTGGTTGGGCCGGTAGTTTGTTGGATGAAAATTTGATTAATACTTCAGTTTTTGGATTTGTGTTCGGCGTCGAGGGCAAGACGTTAAAAGGTGTCGAGAGACAATTTCTTCTTATTCCCGGTCTGTCTCGCCCCTCATGATCTCCCATTCATGCATTACTGTGTTGTGTTTGAGTGACCCATGACTTCGTTGATTACTCAAAGGCAGCACCTTTTCAGCATTTTATTAATAATGACTTCTTCACAGATAGCATTTTTTAAATATTTCAACAATGTACAACATTTAGCCAATTAAATACACAGCTGGGTCTCATCCCAGTAAAGTCAAACGAAAATCAGAATCTAGTGCCAAGAGTGAATACGACAAAAGAAGAATTGGGAATTTTTGGTCTTTCTGTAGGTCGTAAGTCTGGCGTACATAAACAAAAAGAAAGAAAATAACGGAAATTAATTGGTAAATAAATTTATATAAATAACATTTATCGTTGTAGTTAAATGAATTTAATTTCAGTTTAATATACAAACACTTTTCACAGTGATGTTTTTCTGAGTGAAAATTGTTCGAATAAACTTTTGACACATTATTGTACAGTATTGTTTCTATATATATCGTGTTCACTTTCGATACAAAAGCCTAAATCGATTCCAAGGGAAATCGTGTATCACAAGACAAGATTAAAGATATTGACATACAGGCTGGATATAATTGCATCAAACCTGTACAAAAGCTTTTCAGATAGGACTTTAGAAGAACTGGTTAACTGGCACAATTGTGGATTGAGTGATCTCTTAGACAAGCACTCCCCCGAAATAGGACGAACCAAAACATCCCTGACTCGTGAACCATGGTTCACTGACAAACTGTTTGAAAGGAGAAGACGGTATCAAAAGCGCGAACGGAGATGATAAAAACGGGTGATAAAAAGACTTTTGAAAAACTTTTGAAAGATTTTCATAAGCGGAGTGTTGAATTAGAAAGTAGAGAATTGTGACGATCAAAAACAGTTATTTCAGAAAGTCAACGGTATAATGAAACGCACTGTCGAAACTCCTCTACCTGATCATGACACTCCAAAGCAATTGGGGGATGATTTTGGTCAATTTTTCATGAACAAATTGATATAATTCGTAAAGATTTCAGTTCAAATGATCTCGGAGATGCTTTTAAGGACGATGTGAATTTGAAGGCAGTGCATTGACCAATTTTAGACCCGTTACAGAGGAGGAGTTTTAACTAAATCCAAAACAAAATCTTATGAATTGTACCCTATCCCAACCTCTGTGTTTTATGTAATGTCTCGGTGAATTATTGGGAATTGTTTTGAAAATTGTGAATCTCTCATTATCAACTGGACATGTCCCTGATACTTTTATAAATGCAATTGTACATCCTCTGCCAAAAAAAAAAAAAACATCACTTGATCACGTCATGTCGAATTACAGGCCGGTTTCAAATATTCCTTATATATCAAAGTTCATCGAACAAGCGGTAAATATTCAGCTATCTGAGCATGTTGCAAAGAATCACCTTAGTGAACCATTGTACATAATATACCAAATATGTAGGTCTTTCATCACTGATCATGTCAGTCTGCTACCATGGATATGCTGATGATACATAGCTTCTAAAAGCTGTTTCACCCAAATCGTCTGCGGATGTGCAAGCTTCTAAGGATCTTGTGCAGAATGGCGTAATGCAAATCGCAGATGCACTTTGCAATAATAAACTTAAGCTCGATAGGAATAAAATTGAATTCCTCATTTTGGTCAGCAGTCACTATGAACGATGCATTGACTTTGATTCTTTGGAACTCTGCCCGAAATCTGGGCGTAAATTTGATACAACGTTATCCTTAGACGAACAAATAAAATCTGTTCGATCTCGATGTTTTGTATTATCTGAATTGGACAAAAAGCGTTAGACCATTTTTAACTCAAAATGCAACAAAAGTTTTAATACATGCTCTTGTTATTAGCCGTCTAGATTATTGTAATTCGCTCTACATTAACTTAAAATATCTCATTCAGCGCCTTCAAATTATCATAAACTGTGCTGCCCGTATAATCGTAAAATGCGGGAGAGTGGATAGTACTAGTCTGGCATGTAAGAAACTTCACTGGCTGCCTATCGAATTTCGAATTAAATTCAAACTCTCCTGTATTGTGTATAAATCCCTGGATAACACCGAACCAGAATACCTATCGGATATGTTACACAATGCCCACGCCACTAGAACCCGTGCATCTCGAGACAATCTTCTTTTAGTACCAAAAACTAACCTTAAAATCGGTGATAGGGATTTCGAGGTTGCAGGCCCAAGAACGTGGAACGAACTGCCAAAATATATACGGGATAGGCAATCACTGTTTGTGTTCAAAAACGATCGCAAAACATTTTAATTTAGACAAGCCTTCAACTGTGATCCTTGATTCTAGCCATCGTTTGTTCTACTATTTTAAATAATTTGTCTTCAAGTAATTTTAATAATATGAATATGATTGTTTTCAGTAGTACATTTCCATTCTTCTTACTTTGAGGATATATTCTATGTTATCGTAGCGCTTAGTGCAATGCTAAGCAAGCGCATTATAAAAACAGTCTGTAATAATAATAATAGTTATAGTAATAATAGTAATAATATATATATATATATATATATATATATATATATATATATATATATATATATATATATATATATATATATATAACATATATTATAATATATTCACATGATATATGTAATATATAAGGTAGAAATCTCATTTCATTTTCGGGTCGGTAGATTTTTCAACACCGCCGGCCTGAGGGACCGGCCGAATTTTTTGTAGTCTGTTATTGTCTGGGATTGTTCCTTGGCAAGTCCGAAAGATTGTGTCAAATGCGGTACTCCTTCTGTAGAACGAACAAGTACCGCCCTACGTAAAATGTTTGTCTATTTACACAAAATCTCATGTGCAAAATATCTCGACAAAGGAAAGTGGGCTGGACTTCAGACTTTGTGTGGATGTTCTTTTGGTCAGTGAGGCGGCTGTTTCAACGTTTGACTCCTGTTACGCTATTAATGAAGGCATATGAAGTCAATACGTCAGAGTCTTATTTTCAAGGTTTTTCGGCCGTTAATCGTTTGGAGATGCTTCAGAGTTGTTGGAAGTAGTGTTTGGTGAGTTCGAAAGATTGTTGTTGAGAACTGCGAAGACAGCATATGACGACATAACGTAAAGTTTTCTGCTCCCAGCAAAATATTTCGAAAAGGAGAAGTGGGGTCGACTTCAAATTTAGTGATGAATAGCGTAGTCTGCAGTTGCATTTTATGAGTTGTGTAGGGCTTATAACTGGGCTAGGTTAAATATTGTTCTGGACAATTTTTTTTTCTTGGAAGAGGTGTATTTCGTGATAAAAAAAAATGTTGCATATAATTAGATATTGCAAGTTTCCAGAATAATTTGACGGTCATTCTTGTGAACAATTTGATGTTTTCTTTGAATTCATCACAATGAATTGTGGTTATATGTGCAGAAAAGGGAAATTATTCTGTTATTTGTGTGAATGAGAAAATGGGAAACGGGTATTGGATATATTCGGGGAGGGGGGGGGGGCATGTGTTTTGTTTACAAAAATAAGAAACTAAATAGGTTTCAGTTAAAAAAGTACGATATATCCCTGTACACTGATGGTTTTGTGTGCAGTGACCGCTCTAGTTGATACTTACCTGGCTATTACTGTATTTTTTGTGGGGTACGGGAAAATGGCAACGGAAAATATGGCATGTTGCTCATTCTGGACAACGCCCCTAATAAATGTATTGTCCATAGGATTAGCAATACGGGTGTAGGAAAAAATGGCACCGGAAAATGACACTTTTGAACATACGGAAAAAAATGGCACTTTTATTTTCCATCACATGTATATTAAACCCTGAATAAAAAAATAGAATTTCAGTTAAAAAAAGAATCATTTCATATATCAGTGACCAATTTTCAAAAGTTATACAAACAACTCGATACACATTTACGTTAGCACGTGATGAATTTTTACGTAACATTTTATCTATAGAAATTTTTACGTTATGTTTTATCAATGGAAATGTGTAATAGTATTACTCACTGGGGTTCCTTTATGGTTCTTTAGACTTAACCTGAACGTTTCCCGGACGTATCCACAGGGTTCATTTCCCCTTAACTCTGGACATTACTTTGATTTACTTCTTATATAAACGCACGTATATAGCAGTGCTTTACTCAGAAATGCTAATTTTCTATGATGGACAGTTAAAATGGAAATCATAAAGGTGGTCAGAAATTATGTTTGGATGGTTTCATGTACACCAAACAGGTGGCTAAACAGCATCATATCAGGTGGAGATGTGTAAAACGTACGACAGACTGTAAAGCAACGTTAACTACTACACTTAATAATGAAAATCCTCAACTGATGACGCAGCATAATCATGACGCAAACGAGTCTGGGGTCATAGCAACGAAGTGCCATGCTCGCATGAAACAGCAAGCAAAGGAAAGCAATGACAAACCTTCTCAAATCTTGACTCATGCGATGGGAGAAATCGATGTAAATACAAGGATAGAACTCGGGGGAGACGAATCTATTAAACGTTCTTTGCGTAATCAAAGACTGGGTTGCATAAATGATAAATGAAAATTCAGTGAAATTTAATTTACAATTTTATGTAAAATATGTAATAGGCAAGACTTTTCTATTGCTAAAGTATGAAGTGATATAAATAAAATATTAGAAAATGTTAGAAACAAAGGTGTCATTTTTTCCGTTATTTCAAAAGTGCCATTTTTCCGGTGCCATTTTTTCCAGTGCCATTTTTTTCCGGTGCCATTTTTTCCAGACCCCAGCAATACTGTATACACAGGGTTTAAGTTTTGCCTGATGCAGCCCAAATACACTGTAAATGTTTTGTCACATTGACACCCGAGCATCCAAACGATTACCGCATTGTACACACAGCGAATAAGTTTTGCCTGATGCCCCCCAAATAGGTGTATTGTTACGTTCTCACCCGATCATCCAAAGGATTAACGGTGCCGCACACAGGGATTGCCATTTTTGCTTGCAGCCCAAATACCCTGACATCAAGCGGCATTAAGTGGTTCTGATTGGACTTTCTTTGATCCTGAGTAATCAAGACAGGCGATTTTTTTGTTTCGATTGAAATTCAGTGAAACCTGCAAATTTTGCCATTTTTTCCTTTTTCATCTTGCCATTTTTCCGTTGCCATTTTTACCATTGCCATTTTTCAGTAGCCCCTGAAAATATAACAAATTTTACTTTAAAAATAAGTTACCCACACTCCGCTGTATTGTTCATGATACTTGTTTTCCATGAGAGCATAAAACGGAATTGCACGATATAGAAACGCGTTTTCTCCCACACACCTTGGCTGCTTGAGTATGCAATTCCTGTCTAGTTATGGAGAATTAAGGTGCTACAGTTACTGTTGGATATCGCTTCGACGGTTCATTCGTTACTGGGATATCTCGAATTCTCCGTTGTAACCTGCCTTTGTTCCATGTCTTCTAACTGCCTTGTCTTTGGGCAAGACGTTGATGGTGTTCACAAGATGTCACGGAATATCTCGCCCCCCCCCCCACCCCAGCAACTCAGAGAATGTAGGGTTTTCTCATAATTTGCATTTCTATAAGGCATCCCGGTGAATATCACTGAGTACGTATGCAGACAGGATGTCCGCACACAGGATGGACTTAATGTCTACAAATAAAAATTTGACTGGGTAACATACATTTTGGTGTAAAATATCAGATGTTTCTGGAATGACACGATCCAAGTAATTTTATTTGCTTGAATCGATTCATAGTCAATGGACGTTCCATCTACGATATATTTGAACAGCTGACTTTTTGAAAGAACATTGTGGTGTATACATAGGAGAAAGTGTAAGATAGAACGATAGACATCGCGGCTGTAGGATTAATTAAACTGCTTTATTTGTACAACCTGACAAAAGCTTAAATGAAAGAAGTTTGTTGTGGATTTCTCTTCATGTGTGCAGATGAAAATCAATTTTAATTAATGTATCTTATGAAAATTTCGAGGGCAGGTGTTTCTTGAATTAAAAAGGCGTGCTTTAGACTAAAAAGCTTTTTTCGATAGAATACAATGTTTGTATACTTTTAAGATTTTGATCATAGATTCCAACCAAAAGAGCGCGATGAAGTCACGTGGATATTCTATGCGTTTGAAACTATTCATCTATTTGAGTCTGACCTGAAGTTTTTCGAAGGGCCAGAACTGACCTCTGCACGTTTTGCTCGCTGTCAGATGCGATTCAGTGTTATAAAGTTTCCTGCAAAATTTGCACGGGTACTGATGACGCAACTTTTCCTGTCAGGAGACCCGTCAACTGTGAGCCGTTTCGTGGCTCAGTGTGTTTTGTATTCAATGTGTCTATCTTCTGGAAATAAATCCGTTCAAACTGTAGATTATTTATGAAATGGCGTAGATAATTTACACAGAACTTACTGTAATAGGGACGCTAACTGAGAGGGCGATCGGCTATACACTGTGCCTGGAGTATTGGTCCTTGTCGTTTACAGTGCAAAAGGCCGGCGTAATCCGTGGCGGGGCATGATCAGTACGGTCCCGAAGGCATTCCTTATATGCAGGGTTACTGAATGTCTGCTCTCTTGTAAGATAAGTTCAATGGCGTTAAATCCATGATCCAACGTTTAAAAATTATTCAAACTTTACCTTAGCGAGATGATATTAAAACTTAGATCCACGACATTTCGGCTAATGACATTTCGGTTGGCGACATTTAGGCTATAATTAGGGTACGACATTTCGGCTAACGACTTTTGGGCTGCCGACATTTCGGCTAAATTGCAAAGTGCGACATTTCGGCTAATTAACACTTGACAAGCCTTTGGCTTGCAGGGGTTATATGAATTTGTGCGAGCAGCCGTTCGTCCTTTTTTTCCTTCTTGACAATTTTCCGTATTTTTGTGTCTTCTTCTTCTCTGACACTATGGGCTCTAGGACCATGAAACTTGGGACTTATGAAGAGCTTGATCGGAACGTGTGCATGTCACTTCTTATTTTCGTCTTCGCTTTCGTTTTCTTTGTTAAAACGCCATGTGAAAAGAGTGTATTTTTTGCAAGTAAATGCGGGGCATTTAACGTACAGGACAGAACACACAGTTGCTCAGCTTTGTGCGAGTTCTCACTGCGTAAACAGATAACACAGCGTATGCCTAATCAGTCAATCAAACCTGAAGTCAACAAAAACCAAACACTACTCGGCTTATAAGACATGTTCAAGCTTTCTTGTTTGTTGATATATTTAGCTGGTATTAAGTTATCAACCTATAGAGTTTTTTTCTTGACAGTGGTCCGATTTTTCAGAATATTATAAGCCGCATACATGCTGTGCCATAAGCTCTGTACATAGCTGTATAACACACTGTATGCAGGTTGTAAAATATACGATTGAAGGAAGTATTTTTGCGTTTTAATTTTTGTCAAGTGTTTAACATTTCGCTAACGAAATACGGTTCTAGTTGGAAAATATTACCATACTTTAAGTAAATTCCGATTCTGAAAGAATCACGCCATTATCAAACAGAAGTCCACATAACATGGATTTGCGTTCGTAGAGATGTTGCATGCAAAGGTACTTTAAAGACATCTGTAGAACTATTAGCCGAAATGTCGCATTTTTCACTTTAGCCGAAATGTCGTTAGCCCAAATGTCGCTAGTGGAAGTGTCGCTAGCCGAATTGTCGTCAGCCGAAATGTCGTTAGCCGAAATGTCGGGATGCCTTAAAACTTACACAAAGCTTACAACTTTTTTATCAGCTTTTATTTGGCCACTGTACTTTTTGGCGCTTCGTGTTTTGTCTCTGGGCGTTTTCTCATTCATTTAGCTGTAACAAGATCACTTTATGAGACTTTGTGAGTTAATCGAGAGGAAAGTCTTTGAATTGTGGGCGAAATGCCATTTCCTTAGAGACGTCTGAACTCATAACGTCGGCGAAACCTTCATTTGGTATATATTGCTTTATTTGCATTTCAGACCAAGAGAGCTTTTCCGAATATTTTTTGTGTCTTTTAAATTATTCCTAAGAACCTGTAATGGCATCATCTTCGTGTACTTATGTAGGACATATTTCACAGATTACTGTAGCGGAATATTTTGCCACGATTGTGCTTAATTGAAGACATTAACGTGTTCCATTTGGTAATTTACTTAACATATATTGGTTGATGACTAGACCCTTCGAAGTGTGTATGAAGGGGTGTAGGAAAAAATGTCATGGGAAAAATGGCACTGGAAAAAATGGCACTTTTGAACATACGAAAAAATGGCACTTTGTTTCAAAAGTGCCATTTTTTTCCGGTGCATATTTTACAGTGCCATTTTTTCCGGTGTAATTTTTACCGGTGCCATTTTTCCGGTGCCATTTTTTCCGGACACCGTATGAAGCCAGAACAGGTGAAGGTATGAAAAATCGGCAAAATCATTTTATTCAGTCTCGGGGAGTCGAATGGAAATTTCGTTTTGTGTTGTTCTATAGACAGGTGACCGCATCACAAAATATGGCTTACGTTACTGGGCCCTAGCGTTTGAGTGAATCCGAAGGGCGGAAATTAAAACATTTTTCTCAGATTCCAGACGAAATCGGAAGGGGTTTAGTTGATGCTTTCATCAGATGTGAGTAGAACATCACTGCGTGGACGTTCTTTTTTCTGTTTCTTTCTGATAATGAACATTACCTTTTGCTATCGTTGGTCTCATTATTATTGCTAGATGGCCACCAGATTCCACATGCAAGGCATAGCTTTCCAGACTGAGTTCGAACCTTGGATTGTCTATCTTTCCCCGAGGATAACACTCCTTGTCTTTCGGAGAGCAAACATCAAATAAAGCCCCAAAATGGGCATATTTCTTGATTTTTTGACAATGATAGTGATTTAACAAATGTCTTATTATGGAGTTTCGCTGCCATTATTTAACGCTACTAATACTTTTATCCTATTGCGACGCCATAAGAGAGTTAGGTGAGGGGTTCCGGATCTGTGTTACGTTAAGGCGTTTCTGTTGGACTATCTAGTCCGGTCAAAAAGTCTTGGAGTCTTGAGACAGCGAGTGGGGAAGGGCTCGACAAAAAGATAGTTATTGTACGTTTTGTTGCAGCAAAATGTTTAATTTCGATTTCTGTCGCCAGAAGCTGAATCTGTGGTTCAGCTGTCAGTACTTTCTTCATTTTACGCCCTTCATCGCCTTTGGCCGGAACACTTGTCTTCTCTAAAAAAATAAAGCAGTCGGGACCCAGCCGAGGATCGCTGTAACGGGGTGGGATCCCGGACTATACCGGGTATATGTCGGGATCCTGATGATATCCCATTGGGATAGACCGGGATTCTGGTGTTATCCCAACATTTTATCCAGACAAGGGATGGCGATCAGGATACGGATTGCTTTACGAATGTTCTGAAATTAAAGAATATTCGCCATAAAGCAGATAATCATCGATGCATCCGAAGAAAGTTTTGTACTGCGATTTGCGAGTGTGCGTTTATGTATCAGTGAAAACAATCGTTTAATTTTGATGTATAAGTGATTGGTCCTGAGTATTGATAATTTATAGACATGTTTATACAGCGCTGTGGAAACATCGAATTTCTATTTCCCTTTCAGTTTTAGACCCATTGCAAGTATCTCAACAGTATATTCATTGATGTGATTGAAACATTTCTACATTTCCATTTTTCTTTTTTTTTAACAACACAGGTACAGACACCTGTCAGTTCACTCTTTCTTTCTTTGTATGTGTATGTGCGTGTGTGTGTGATTCCCATGATGTCGCCAACCGGATGTCTATTTTTGGACGGGTTAATCCTTCAGCAGTCCCAAATGTTTCCAGATAGTGTCATCAAGGGCTATTGTTTCGAATTATTCCACTTGCTCTTGTGTTATATGTTTCCATTTATCTCACGAATGCACATTACAAGGGTAACAAAGTGGTGTAATTTGTGGAAGCAAGCGTGTCTTCAAAGAGATGCTCAGAGCTCTGATCATGCCAGCAAATTACTTCTCGCAGCCCCTTCACAAAAAGGTATAAACAGATGTAATCAGTCTATTCTTTTCAACGTTTTTCACAAGTGCACGTTTTCTGCGAGTTCATAGGGAAGGTGGTAAGCCTGAGCGTTTGTTCTGAACCTTTACAAAGCGCTTCAGGAGTCTTCTAATTGGGTCACTTGCGTCGTGACAGATTTCTTTTTAATAATCACGGAAGATGCTATGCTATTCTGTCAGCAACCTGGAAAGAATCTTTATGTTATTTAAAGATTTCTCCAGAATCCGACGTTCGATTTTTTTTCTCTCCTTGTAAGAATTGTTAAGAGATGCATGTTTATACAGAACTCAGTGATATTGAAATGCAAATGGATTCAGCTTTAGTTGTGTTATTGCTGTCTCGTCTCAATTTCACGCAGCATGCTTGATGTCAAATGTTGACAGCCTCGCTGAGAGTTTTGCACTTGGGGGTCTGCGTACAGTATTGACAACCAGCAGCGCTGAAATGTGGATGGTCCTAATCAGCTATAAACTTCTTTTATAGAATTTATCCATTTATCAGACTTTTGCAGAACCTCTAATGGCGCTTACCTTAAGTCCTCGGCATACAGAAAGGAGCGTTTATTAACATGGCGCGAATAGGCAGCGACAGCACCACTCTGGTAAAAATAAATGACTTAAGTGTTTCTTGCTTTATCGTGACACTGAGCTTTGGTGCGCAGTGAAGGGGTGACGAGTAAGACTGAACCTGGCCACCAGTGACTTTTAATGATTTAATTAACCAGGTCCCTTTTAAACCTTAAAAGCAAAGAAATATTAATCAAAACAAAAAATAAAATTAATAAATAAATAAACAGATGGAAAAAAGAAAAAGTAAATTAAAAAAAAAAAGAAAGAATGAATCAAAGGAACTTGAGATAAATTTGGCGACGAGAGGAATTGGTTTAATTAGACTGGGAGAAGTGAAAGCTGAATTGTTTAACAGTGGAAATTTAGAAAACGAGCAAAGCTCTGTATTTTGGAAATGCTGCGATCAAATATTATGTGTATGGAGTAGACACCATTGCTAAATTTTTCAGCATATGTTTAGACTTGGTTTCCGTAAGCTTAATAATAGGAAACCAGATCCAGAAGCCAGTTGAGAAATCTTCTCGGTGTGTGTGGCTGATTGGGTCGAGTGATGTTTTGCAAGCGCAGTGTGTCATTGGCGAATGCTCAGTACAGAATATGCCCAGTGTCCTGATTTATTGTGTACTATAATTCATATCAACAAATACTGTGTGTTCAACGGTTGGTCTTAATGAGAAAACAAGGAAAAAAAACACAATATATGGATTCTTATATGTAATTACAGTCAGTTTGTAGGTAGCTATCTCTCATCCCTCACTCCCCTCTCTTAGATTATGCTTTTATGCTTTTCGGTTTATGGTAGTAGTTCCCTGTGGAAATATCCTTTTGTGGGGCATCAAGTGCTGTACATGGTTGTAACCTAACTGATTCTGTTAGGGTATTTCGATCGCTATAATATTCTTTCAACTGGATCAGATTTTTCACTGATGAATCGTATATATATATTTTTTGAAAGAAGTGTTCTGGGAATCGCTTCATCCCGGCGCCTGTCCTCCTTGTATGCCGGTCTCTGGCGTTGACTTCTTTGGGAACCTGTTAAGCTGTTGACCGGCCATCGCCGTGAATTTTTCAACGGCATTTAGCATGTAAATGTGTGTTTTGAGTTTGATTTTCAGTTCAGTCAAATGATAGCCCAAAAAAATTAAAATGGCCGTCAGTCACTTTTGAAGGTTTGGCCGCGTTTTTTTTGTTTTTTTTTGTTATCGTAATAAATCGAGAAGTTGTTGATCGATCTTTACCACAGTTCATCTTAGTCCTGCCCCTGTTCCCAGTTTCCTACATTTTTTTATGCTCCAGATTCTCAATCTTTTCCTTTGTGAGGCACATGGCAAGCCAAACTTTTTTTTTTTCGATTGAACTGCTGTAACTACATGAACACCGCACGTTTATTGGTTCTTAAGCAAATATCAAGAGACCAGTAGATCTCTCAGCTCAGCTGTCGGTCACAGCATGGTCATGCAAGCTTCCGATTACTATGAATGGTTTGTGTGGGTGTGCTCTTTTTTCAAAGGGATTCTTTCTATTTTTTTTTACTCCTTATAAAGACACTTTGCGCTGTTGTGCGTAACAATGGACCTAGTACTTCATGAATAATTTTTGAACCGTAAAAATAAAGAGAAGAGAACTCACATCTTACCGTGAACAAGATCTAGTTCTTTTCAGGTTTGCAGTTTGTATGTGGTTAATAGTTGTGCCATAGCGATTGCAGAGCAACGTCTAATTTATTTATTTTTTAACTGATACACCGCACGTTAAACACCAAACAACCGAACAAACATTACTGAGTTTACTTTATTTGAAAAAAAAAATCCGAAATATCCGGCTGTTTTTAAGTACAGCATTGGCGATGAGGACCCTGATTATTGCTGTGGCCACATTGGAGTCCCTGGTGGTAAACCGCACAGCATGGCGCTGGCGTACTCACCAAGAATGCGAGGCCTCGGAGGCGGGTAAAGGGGCTGAAGCAAAAGCGCTTACCACGGAAGTCAATGGAAACGAGTGTTACATCAATCGAGCCCGTGTGCACATGCCCGAAATGTGGCAGAAAGGCCCGTGAACGAATCGGGCTAACCAGCCACCTTCGCACCCATAAACAAAATGGAAAACTATTACGGCCTTTCCGCTACTGCTGACAACGAGGAACAATAAGAGAATTTCTATTTATGAAGCTTTTTTTGATATTACATGATATATATTTTATGTTCTTGTGCTGTAATAGCGAAAGAGCATATCCTTTCCTGGTAGTAGGGCATTTCAATACATATCAAATTCAGCAAAATGACGTAGAGGCTTTGGATATTTTAACGAAAGTCGATGTAATAAATGCCATCAAACTTTTTGTCTTCAAGCTTTCAGTAACATTATGACGAAAATTTTAAGATACAAAAAAAAAAAAAAAAAAAAAAAACTCGGCTCCTCTTACAGTAAAGCAAAATTCTGGATTAACCTCAGTTGCACAGGTATCAGTTAACAAATACAGGGTTGAGATTTCCCGGTCGCCCATGGTGACCAAGTTTTGGCTCGGGCGACCAACTCGAAAAAGTTGGTCGCCCGAGTGGCGACTAACTTTTTTCTGAGTATTTTCAGGTTCATACTGTTGATTATTTTAAACACCATTTTGTTTTTTGTTTTTTTTTTCATGTGAGGCGGGCTAGACAAATTTTGCCAAAATTGCGCCGGGCGACTAACTATTGTGCCGGGCGACTAACTTTTGTGCCCGGCAACTAACTTTTTAAAGTTGGTGGCCCGAAGGACGACCATGAAATTTTACGAAGTCTCAACCCTGCAAATATGGTTTCAATAGCCCAGATGTTTGCATCATAATTACTCGTCTCCTTTACCTCAAAGCCTGCAGTTTACTTTCAACCCTTTTAGAGAAAAAATGCAGCAGAAGAAATTAACTTGTGCATAATTGAGTGAGCGCCCGAGTGGCGACTAACTTTTTTCTGAGTATTTTTAGGTTCATACTGTTGATTATTTTAAACACCATTTTGTTTTTTTGTTTTTTTTTCATGTGAGGCGGGCTAGACAAATTTTGCCAAAATTGCGCCGGGCGACTAACTATTGTGCCGGGCGACTAACTTTTGTGCCCGGCAACTAACTTTTTAAAGTTGGTGGCCCGAAGGACGACCATGAAATTTTACGAAGTCTCAACCCTGCAAATATGGTTTCAATAGCCCAGATGTTTGCATCATAATTACTCGTCTCGTTTACCTCAAAGCCTGCAGTTTACTTTCAACCCTTTTAGAGAAAAAATGCAGCAGAAGAAATTAACTTGTGCATAATTGATATGTGCAGCGGTTTGTGACTAAAATAGATGACATACGGCGACTGTCATGCTTGTGTCTGCTTCTTCTTGGCTTTTAATTTCATGCAAAAAAGGAGTAATCGCCCTATAGTTTTTTTCCGAAACAGCATTGCCATGTCCTACTATTTTCGTAGTTGACGTCATTGGTACGTTGATCTAAATCCACGAGATAATTTAATGTCTTTTTTATTTTCACACAGCTTTTTGTAATCATTACTGCGTTGCATATGAGCATATAAAATACCATGATCAGAGTTTCGGATTGTTTTTTTTTTTTTTTTTTTTTTTTTTGTAGACAATTTTTGCAATTTACGGAGATGTTCAGGTGGAATATTATTGAATGTTGCATATACTGTTGGTTCTTTGATATGTGGTTATAATAAATTACCCCTTAGTAAATATTTCTGAAGTACAGACCTAACGTCAGCCGTCAGTATAATCTCTTTTCGGATTTAAAAAAAACGGTAATTAAAAGAAAACAATTTATTGAAAATCAAAATTATGAAGGAAATAAGAAATCAGATATTTTCTGGTTAGGCTTTTCCGAAATAGACTATCGACAAATCGAATGTCACAATAAAAGCGATTTTTTTCATCATTTCACCTGTTTTTTTTTTTGTTGCAGACAAAATAAACAACTCGTTTTCTCGCCTTAGAACAATGTGAAAAAATTGAACATACAAATAAATTTTAAAACAACATGTAAATTTTATTGTAAATTTTTTATTCAATACTGAACTACCTACATTTTAATAAATAGCCAAATATAAATTAAGTTTTTCTATATTTTCCTTTTCGTTTCACCAAAAGATAAAAAATTGCACTCTTCACCCTTTGGTATGAGAAAAATGGAGCGTTATTGATTTCTGTGATATTTGAATTATCGGTAGTCTATTCCGGAACAGCCTACCAAAATGTCAAGTTTCATGTTTGCTTTAGTAATTCTTTTTTAACACACTGAGCCTTTTTCAGCAAGTCTTTATGAAGTACCGATCTAACGTCGACCATCACCACATGCTTCGGAAATTGCCGAGTTTCCCAAAAACCCACAAGTCGTGGTAGTCGGAGACGCAGCACTTCAATTTCCTTCGACTGAGTCAAAAATTCTGTGTCGATAGCGGCAAAACTCGGGCTCGTTGTTGTCGGCTGTGGTAGATAGTTTCAGTGACAGGCTTCAGTGTCAGAAAGAGTCCAACATTTTATAAACTGAACCGCGGTTAATCTAATAAATGGGAAACAATGAACGCCAAAATGCTCTGTTTTCCCGTTTCCCGTTCAGAACCGAAAACACATAGAACAATAAACTATGGCGCCAGTTAAATCATTTGTATTACTGTAGACTTCGAGTTCGAGTTGCTAATTTTGTAATGTGCCCTGTGTATAGTTCCAGCAAAAATAGTGACATGGTCTAAGTCATGCAACACCGATATCAAAAAAAACAAAAAAACAAACAAACAAAAAAAAACAAAAAAAAACAAAGAAAAAAATTAAAAGATAACTTATAGGTGGGGGTTCAGTGTAATGTAATGATGTTATGAAGTGAATTGCTCTGGTTTATCTAGAATCTATAAATCTTTTAAAGGTTCAAATAGCCAGCATTTTGTTAAGTCTTAATATAGTTCGCCTGATGCGTTGTTTTAGCATGCTGATGAGATCAGGTGGCATCACGTAAGTGTAGTAGTCAAGTGAGAGCTTTCTTCACACGCTAGTACCGTTGCTCATACTTGTGACCTGAACAAAAAAAAAATGGAAATTAATACCAGTAGAACCCCCATGAAGAGTGAACGTGTTTCTGCCCATAGCAATGAACGGCACAAAGTTGGGCCATTGTCACGGACGCTTCCATCGAGCTCTCTGAATGGGGCTTAAATGGTCATATATAGAACAGGAAATGCATTTCTGTAAACTCACCAGATGTTTAATCTTCGGTTTTTTTTTCACCGCATTTTATGCGGAACTGCAGGACAAACTTTGTCCATTTCATCAACTGTAAGCATGCTAACAGCGTTCAAATATCATATGACATGCAACAATCTCAACCATACACTGATAATTACTAACCCCAACCCCCAGCCCCTTCCATGCTCAAAGAAAAAAAGGAAGAAGAAGAACAAAGGTTTCGCTGATATTTTATCAATTTTTTGCAGTTTCATGCGACCAGTCTGTGGCAGCTGATAGTATTTGACTCTCCTAGCGTGGCATTTTCCTGTCGCCAGTTCTCTGGTATCTCTACAAAAAGTAGTTCTTATGCAGATCAGCGGTCTGTTCTGGGGTTGAGAACTGAAAAACCTCTCTCAAATGTTTTGTTACTTCCATAATTGGCAGCAACAGACGCTGAGTCTCTTTGGGGGAAAAGAAAGACAAAATGGGGTTATAAATGGGGAATCCTTAGTTAGGTGTTAGACAACGGAAGGCGCACATGAGTGATATCGGAATACGGGCTAGTTACCAAGTACCCATTGCTTTTTTAGCCCAGCTTACGTTGTGTTACACGTAAGCTGGGGTATACCTATCGGTCTGCAGACGGCGTCCGTTAATTAATTAGTTAGTTTGTTGTTTATTTAGTAAACGTTTGTTTCAAAGTGCATCTCCTACTACAATTTTGACCCAATGTCATTCATTTTTGGTGTGAGGCATTCCTAGAGGGTTGTGCATACGGCTTGTGCTTTTTTATTCGATCGGGTGATTTTTGAATTTTTGGAGAATTTTTGAAGAAAAAATTTTAAAATGTATCTCCTACATTTTTGATCCGCTGTCATTTATTTTTGGTGTTGGGCACCCCTAAGCGGTCAAGCATACGGCTTGTGCGTATTTAGTCATCGGACAATTTTTTTATTTTGGGGGAATTTTTGAAGAAAAAATTACAAAAAATGCACCTCCTACAATTTTGATCCGATGTCATTTATTTTCGGTATGAGGCATCCCTAAGGGATCTTTCATACGGCTTGTGCTTTTTAAAAACCCAGCTGACTTTGTCGGACTGGGTTAGTCGTGTTACTATAGGGGGCTTGAATGTATGTGCGTATGTTAAACCTTTTCTGTAAAATGTTTTAAATGTTTTACAGTTTTGCTCCAACCCTTTCGATATTATTCCATTTGATATGTTTCCAGGGTGGTCCCCCACTGGCTATTACTTTTTGACGAATGACGAAAAACTGATAAAATGGCGGCACCTTTTGTGCCCGTTTTGATCCATTTTTAAAATGCTACTCCTCCTACAGCTTTACTCCAATCGCTTAGACGTTACGCAGGGATATTCCCCAGGTGTTCGCCTACCAGGCTATTATTTTTTACGCGGTTCGCCAAAAACTGGCGAAATGGCGGAACTTTGAAGTTTGGCAAAAACTGGAATAAATGGTAGTAAATAACTGAATTGTCAAACCATTCATTTCTCTGTCTTTTTCAAATAGTTATAAAATTTTAATCGAAAGTTTCTTAGGTGCTTCTCCACCTGGACTTTGCTTTTTTTCGCAAATGACAAAAAATGACGTAATGGTGGAATTTTAAAATTTTTGTAAAATTGTGTAAATGTCGGTAAATATGTGAATCGTCAAAACGCAACCTCTCCAGCATCCCTTTTCGGGTAGCTTCCATCCGGGAAAACTCGTTTTTGTGTATTAAAATTATGGAAAAGTTACGTTCAGAAACAAACTTCTTCATTTTTTGGCCCAACATTATTCGTTTCAGAGTTTTTCTCTCTTATCTTGTTTGGTAACTCGGCTGGGTCAAGTCCTTGAACATGCTTCCTTAGTCGATCGGACAATTCTTGTATTTTTGGGTAATTTTTTAAAGAAAACTCCTCAAAGTGCACCCCCCCCCCTACAATTTGTATCCAATTTCGTTTACTTTTCGTGTGAGGCATCCCCAGCTGGGTCCTGCATATAGCTTTGCTTTATTAGTTGATCGGACAATTCTTGTATTTTGGGGGAATTTTTTAAGAAAAAAAAACTCAAAATGAATTTTCTCCTTTAGTTTTTATCCGATTTCATTTATTTATGGTATGAGGCATCCCTAGGTGGGTCTGGCATACGGCTTGTCCTTTTTGACTCTATTTGGGAAGTTTTGATTTTTTTTTCGGGAATTTTTGAAGAAAAAAAACTCAAATCGCATCTTCTCCTACAGTTTTGATCCGATATCATTTATTCTGGGTGTGAGGCATACTTAGGGGTTCGTGAATACGACTTGTGCTTTTTGAGTCTGTCAGGGAATTTTTGAAGAAAAAAATTGGAAATGCATTTGCTCCTACGGTTTTTGCCAGATGTCGTATCAGATTAGACCGAAATAACAATCGCGCATCGACGCAAGTTACACAAACATGCGCATTGGTCCGAAATACGAACCGCGCATCAACGCAAGTTAAATAAACATGCGTACTGGTCCGAACTGCAAACCGCGCATCAACGCAAGTTGCATAAACCTGTGCACTGGCCCGAAATACAAACCGCGCATCAACGCAAGTTAAATAAACATTTGCACTGGTCCAGAATAAGCAGTGTGTATCAACGCAAGTTAATAAACTTGCGCAGTGGTCCGAAATGCGAACCGCGCAATAACGCAACCTAAAGAAATATGCGCACTGGTCTGAAATGCGAACCACGCATCAACAGAAGTGAACGAAACATACGCTGTGGTGCGAGATGCGAAGCGCTCTTCAGCGCAAGATGAAAAAACATGTGCATTAGTCCGAAATAAGAACCCCGCATCGACTCACGTTAAACAAACATGCGCGCTCGTTTGAAATGTGGATCGCGCACCAAGATAAGTTAAATAAACAACCACCCTGGTCCGAAATGCGAACCGCTCATCAATGCAAATAGAATAAACATGCGTACTAGTCCGAAATGCGAACCGCGCGTCGAGGCAGGTTAAATTAGAGCCGCATTTCGCAAGCGAAATCTTCAACACTTGACAAATATTCAAAGTTAAAAAGCAAAGCTCATTTTGTCATGTCCTCCTTGATGACTCTAAAGCCTCCCCCCTACCACCTAGACCACCTAGACGCGCCCCACCCCTTCCCCCCGTTCTCAAATACTGTTAATATTTTGGACTTATAAGTATGTCAATTATTTTATTTGGACAAGTTTTTTCTAATGAAATTGTCATGCCTTTGATATATTAGCAAACATCACAGCTTGAATTCGTTTATAAACCGTGTATTATCTGCTTGGTTATGTTGGCTCAACGGCTTTTTTGATTGAGCGGACTAGCATCTTTTCTCTATGCAGCCAGAGCTCGCGTAACGCCCATAAGCTGTGTCGTTTTGCTCAACCGTTACTTTCATTTTAAATGCGCTGTATAACACTTGTTATTTATTCTAAAATCGGCTGTGTTTGCATGGCGTTTCAAGCATGAAACCGAAATCGTAGACGAAAAAAATGGGATGCACATTCTCAGATCAAGTTCTGCATTAGTACAAAGTTTTGTGTTCCTAGGGCCTGTAGTGTCAGAGGAGAAGCTGAGATAAGATAATGGATTTTACTGTCAAGAAAAAAAGCACCGACGGCTGCCCACACAAATTCATATAAGCCTTGACCAAGTCAAAGACTTGTCAAGTGTTAATAAACATTCGCACTGGTCCGAAATACAAACCGCGCATCAACACAAGTTAAATAAACATGCTCATTGGTCCGAATTGCGAACCGCGCATCAACACAAGTTAAATAAACATGCGCACTGGTCCAAACTAAGAACCGGGCATCAACGCAAAATAAATAAACATGCGCACTGGTCTAAAAAAGAAACGCGCATCGAGGCAAGTTACATAAACATGCGCACTGATCTGAAATGCGCACCGCGCAATGATTGTGTATGTCCGACCAATTCCGATACGTTGTTCGAATGTATCTCTGGTAGACTATTCCATCTACCAGAGATACACAAATTCTTTTTCCATTTTTTTTTTTGGGAAACAAATCTTTGTATGTATTTATCGGTCTATTTTTGGGTCCTTTGCTAAATTGATTATTTAGCTAGCTCTTTACCATCTCGACTTTTGAAGTCTAATTTTTTCAGGGAAATTCTCTTTCTCTTGCATGTTGGAATTGGTCTTATTGCTTTTCATAAGCTGGGACTTTGTCCTTGGACAAGTTGTTCCCAAATTCATCTGGGTGAAGTGTTCATGAATTGTATTTCAGCTTTGGCTTATACACACGTTTGTGTATTGTATACACATTGAAAAAGACAATAATGCATTTCAAAGTCATATCTCTTACGTTTAACACTCTGTCTTTTAAAATATGAATAGATCAAGCAAGTAAGAAATTAGATATTTTATCCTGGGTAAAAAAAAGCACTTTCGACACGGTAAGTCTCGACACATGGCCGTAAATTATACTTGAAATACAGCAATAAGATTGAACATAGTGGTAAATTTTTGTTTGCTTCATATGTTCTTAAAAAATTTATGTCTGCCCGACCTAGGGGAGACATATAGTGTTTGTACGTTGTGTGTGTATGTGTGTGTGTGTGTCAGTCTGTTGTGAACGAAATGTGTGCAAGATATCTCGAGAACGAATCGTCGGATCGACTTCAAACTTGATCGATTTATTCCTTGGTTAGTCGGACCGTTCTTTCAACTTTTGACGCATTTCACGTGATAAGGGCAGGTGTATGACGTCATTACGTAAAAACTTGTGTGCGCCATTTCTCAGCCGCTAAACATCGGATAAAGTTGAAACTTAGTGGGATTTTTGCTTGGAAGACCCGAAAGAGTCTATATTTTTTTCGCGAGTAGTACGAACGCAATGTGGCGTATGACGTCATCGCGTAAAACATGAATATATTTACAGTTGGGGATTTTCAATCCCCTAGGTTATTGCTTTCTGCGACTCGGTAAAGTGTTTCCGTGTGTTTCCTTTTTTTTTTGCCAAGACCCTGTCACGCGAACTCCTCTGAGATGGCTATTGTTAGAAAGACCAAATTTGGCAGAGACATAGTATAGCATGTCTAATTAGTCCAGCTCAATTTTTTTTTAGAAATTCATTAACATTTTATATGCAAAAATGGACATTGAAATTTAAAATTTGATGTCTCTGATGTCTGCACGTCATCTGATGCGCAGTTATAAAGAATGCCTTTCTAATTCTTTTTGGCCGATGGGAATGTATGAAGACAAGGTAGTAAAGCATGGCTATATCTACACTTAGGATACAGGCTGTTGCCGTTACCTTGGATAAAAGGGTTAGAGTTGCGTTTACAGCCGTACCTACATTAGATAGCTGGAGGGGTGTGTGGAGGATGATGGTTAGCAAAAAAAAAAAAAAAAAAAAAAAAAAAAAAAAGAATCAGACTACCATCAACACCTGAATAAAAAGATGTAAAGTAAGAGCCGTTTGTCGTGACCCCTTTCCGATTCGGGTAAAAAGACTTACGGTAAAACCTGCATGTCTTGACCAACTTCTACACCGGATAAAAATGTAACGCACAGTGAAACTACTGTAGTGACCAACTTCAGACCTGCATAAGAAGGGTCTACAGTAAAACCCATTTTAGCGACCACCTTCCAGACTCGAATAAAAAAGAAGTGCAGTAATAATAGGAAAATAGTTTTCTTTTCTTTTCTTTTTTTTTTTTGGGTGGGCGGGGGGCAATTTTGGGTTTAGTCAGGGGGACATTTGGTTTTGTTTACAAACACAAGAAATTAAGTAGGTATCGATTGAAATTGTAATATAAGCCTGTACTCTTATGTTTTGTGTGCACTGGCCGCTCTAGCTCAAATAAGGTGTTGTTTATTTATTTTTATTTTATTAGATTTTCTGTATGATTCCTTGCAATTGTTGAAAAGTTAATGGGACTTGCAAGTCCGACGTCGAATGGGTAAAAGAATCCTTTTCTTACTATTCACCGCCACCCTCATCCTCCCTTAAAAAAGATGGAGATTTTTCTTTTCATTTAGTATTGAAAATATTTGATGTAATATTTGATTACTTTGAAGAAATACCCAGGGGTATAAATAGTAGTTGTATAAAAGAGCCCGAAGTGATGTTTAATTTAAATCGAAAACGACATGACACAAGGAAGTATAAATTCTTCGAAGAATCAGCTTTTTATTTTCTATCGACCTCAAAGGTCCTCCACAAGTGGTCATGGGGCTGCTGTGAACGTTCGATGTTAAATATGCGCCTCGTTAATGTTTTTTATGGATTTCAACTTTCACGTAAAAGGCTCATAAGTGTGTCTTTTGAGAATAGCGTAAACAATTGGCTTCGCCTGTAGGTGTTGACAGTGCTTTAAAAAATGAGCAGGTGCATAATTGATAACTTGCTGACTAGCAGCTGTAATGGATGAGGGGATGAGTTAGTTGAAAGATGGCAAGCCGCCCCGTACCCTTGCCTGCCCCTTGGCTGTGCCCTTTCATGATTTATCGGAATGCGCTTGTCCATCCGTTCCTAAATATTCAGGGGATGTATTATCTTGGTGTTATGCGGATGTGTTTTTAGGGTTGAACAAAAAAAAAAAGTGAATGAGGTGAGTGAGGTGTATCCTCCGTGAATGTGTTGTTTTCAGTCGCTGAAATAAACGCTAAGCCTTTTCCAATTAAGATGTGGTGAGTTGTGCTTTCTTGCTAATAGTTGGTAATTGGAGGACGTTAATTGTAATTTTCGGATGTCTTATCCTGTCTTCCCCACATGAAAACAGCGCAGCATAATTTCAGAAAGAAGTTATAAAATTTCGTAATTTTCTTCGGGGCAGCATTTGAGAAAAAGAATTGTCAAAGAACACAATTTTCACGTTTTATTTTTGCCCGTGCTAAACGTATTCAGTTTTGGATTTTAACCATTGAAGTATCGTCATGGCAGTCGTTTTTGTTTGAAGAAATCTTAGTTTACCCAGGTATTGCCAAATCATATACTGATGGATGAATATTGCGCTGCATACACGTTAGCAAACGAGAAAACCATTCTTTAAATTCCTGGTGAGAGGCTTAATTTGAAACTCGTCAGAAAATATCGATATTGCCAAAGGTGTGTTAGTGGCTATGATACCAAGTATGTGTGACAGGCGGGGCCCGTCTCATATTCTACCAGTTTCATAAAAACGTTGATGGGTAACTAGAGGAATTTTATGGCTGTATCATGTGACTGTGGCTTCTATGTCATGTAACTGCAGATTCTAGGATTGTGTTACTCTGTCAGATGGAGGAGCTGCCGCACTTGCCAATCCCTGCCTTTGTTGTAGCAATTTCTAGAAATCTTAGAGGTTTCTAGCAATACATTGCTGGTGCTAGTTTTCAAAAAAAAAAAAAAAAAAAAAAAAAAAAACAGCAAAGAAGGGATCGCACGATTGGTGGCCAGATGAACGATCGATGAAGTGCTGCACAGTTCCAAATCATTGTGATTATTGTATCTGTCGAATTGCATTTCGATGGATAATGCAGACGCACACTTTTTCAAAACCATCACCCCGAATATATCACTTCAACACTTAGTGAATTAATACATCTTTGAAATCGAATTGTGAGATTGATCAATTCATGGAATGACAATTAATTCATTCATTGACAGGTCGTCGGCTATACTGCTGAAGAACTTTTCACTAAATATGAAATGAAGTCACCACAATTATAAATTATTCTTCCACTTTTTCCTCTTCTGTTTTAAGAATCAATTACAAAGATCTCACCCACAAACATAATTTTCGACCACATGTTGTAGGTTCCACATTCGGCTAAATGTTGCTCGGCTAAATTTCGGTATGCTGAAACGAGAGGTAATATCTAGGATATGCAATTGCTTAACTTCCGTTTACAACTCTTTCTGACACTCCGTGATCGGAGTGCGGTCCGGTTAAGGGCTGTTCTCTCGATGATGGGTTGTTAACTTGCCCCCGGGGGGGCGGGGGGGGGGGTACTTGATATCCTATGTGTTACTGCGCGTCTTCAAAAAAAAAAAAAAAAAAAAGAAAAAAGAAACGCGGAGAAGGGGCAGTTTTGACGTCAGACGCGGCCCGCATGGAGTGCCAATTTCGTTAAAAAAAAGGGGGGGGGGCTATTTTTCATTGAGTACTCCGCGTTTCCTTCAAAGCGGGGGTTATTTCGGATTTCACTACGCGTTTAGTTACAAAAAAGGGGTATTATTTCAAAATGAACACTCCGCGTTTGATGGTTGTTTCAAAAAGTTAAGGACACGCATGGTAACCAATTGGGATGTGACTGACCCTTAGATAATTTACGTTGTGCACTGTGCGAATAAAGTATGGCGACCTAAGGCAGAGCAGCGAAGGAGTATCTGCTATAATATAATAGGCAATAAAGCAACCGTTATATCATTTCAGTGAGTACATCAGATACTTTGCCTTTGATATTGGATTGTAAAACAAACAAATAAACAAACAGACAAACAAAAATAAATAAATAAAATAATTACGTAAAGGGCGGTGGAATTGAGGCATTGTTGTTTCTGATCTGTCTGCCGAGCACTGTTTTTGAACCTTTTTTGTTACTATTTAGAGGCACACTTCTGAAACCATTGGAATAAGATGAAAATTGTGGAATTCCAGTAGCGTGCTATAAACAACACACTTGTGAATAATAGAAGCTGAAAAAAAAAAAAGAACTGCGATCAAAGTTTTCATTACTTGGTAACTGTTAGTGAAGGGATTAGGTAAATATGAAAATAAGGAAAAAAAAATTGTTTGGTATGTGTAATAGGCTTGTTTTCGCCGACCTATTTCATTATTATTATTATTTTTTTTTTGGGGGGGGGGGGGAGAGAGCTAAACACGCCCATCTCAAAACTGCAAAAGTTTTTTTGGTTCCTTCATCCAATTTAAATCTGCGGGAATTTAGAATGTTGTATATTTTTGTTTACAAGAACAGCTTTGCTCCGAGCTCTATTTTAACTCGTATTAATGTGATCTACTGGTGCTTCGTTGTTGGGAACTCCGTTGTTGGGAGCTCCGTTGTTGTGAGCGTTATTAGGAGCTCCGTTGTTGGGAGCTTCGTTGTTGGGAGCTCCGTTGTTGGGAGCTTCGTTGCTGTGAGCTCCGTTGTTGGGAGCTTCGTTGTTGTGAGCTCCGTTGTGGGGAGCTCCGTTGTTGGGAGCTCCGTTGTTGTGAGCTTCGTTATTAGGAGCTCCGTTGTTGGGAGCTTCGTTGTTGTGAGCTCCGTTGTGGGGAGCTCCGTTGTTGGGAGCTCCGTTGTTGTGAGCTTCGTTATTAGGAGCTCCGTTGTTGGGAGCTTCGTTGTTGGGAGCTCCGTTGTTGGGAGCTTCGTTTCTGTGAGCTCCGTTGTTGGGAGCTTCGTTGTTGTGAGCTCCGTTGTGGGGAGCTGCTCTGTTGGGATCTTCGTTGTTGGGATATCTGTTGTTAGGAGCTCCGTTGTTGGGAGCTCCATTGTGGGGATAGCCGTTGTTTGGAGCTCCGTTGTTGGTACCTCCGTTATTGGGAGCTTCGTTTTTGGGAGCTTCGTTTTTGGGAGCTTCGTTGCGCTGTACTGTGACGTTGGTATTTTGTTGTTTTTTTTTTTTTAATGATCGAGCCTTTTCCTGTCCAGTAGAATTTACGGTGAGTTCGTCTAACCGTAGCGCAGGCCATCTTATTCCACTGTACTGTAGCAGTTACCGGTACATGAAAAAAAAGATTACTAAATGTTGTAATGAAAAGATAAGGGAAGGGACTGGTCGCCGACCACACCCATCGTATCGTGATATGCAAGTATAATCAGTGAAGGACGCAGTCATTATGTGCCACTAGAAAATGCTTCTCAGAGGGGATGTGATTTGTTGCGAAAACCTTTGTCTTTGTGTTATAAAGCACGAGCAAAAAACTGTGTTTCAGAGCAGTTCGTAAGAAAAATAAGTCTGTAAACTTGAGAAGTTGTAGAGTGGATGAAATATTTGTGATTAAAAAAAATATTTGAGAATGATGTTACAACATAATCACAGTAATTCTTTTACAAAGGTTAATGCAAAAATTGTTTCAAACGCATTCTGTTGTTTTACCTGTTTAACAACGCAAACACTGCACATCGCTCCACCCCACCTGCACCTGATATTTCGAAGTGCGATAATTAAAAAAAATCTACCGCGGATCTCACAAGCACATTTTCTCGGGAGGAATTTATCATTTGATTTTTCTATGGTTTTGTATGGTGTTTTCGATAACAACCTCGAAACACAGTTAATGCAGTTTAACGAGATACAGAATGTTGTAATTATCGAATTCGAAAACACAGCAGTATTTTGAATCATGGGATCTGTGGACTGGTTTCATTCAAACTATACCTCGAGTTTTGAAAGTGCGAGTTATCGAATATGACCATTTCCTGCCATGATGGTGAGTTCATACCACGATGGTGAGTTCCTGACATGGTGGTGAATTCCCGCCATGATAGTGAGTTCAAGCCATGGTGGTGAGTTCCTACCATGCTGATAAGTTTCTCCCATGGTGGTGAGTTTCCACCATGGTAGTGAATGTTATGTTTATCTACTGGCGCGTGCTTTGAAAGTACAGTATAATTTATCTACATTATACCAATTCCCACTTGCAAACTTCTTTTGCAAATGGGTGTAAGTTTGTAGTTTTTCTCGAAGTTTCTGCCCTTTTTTTTCTTTCTTTTTTTCTTCGCTGTTTTTTTCTGTCTCGTTCAAGAACATGTGATCGGTATCCGGGTATTTCAGCAAGACGTGTCGTTAAGCCCCCCCCCCCTCCCGCCCCTTCCTCTCCCCTTCCCCCTTCCCCGCCACTCATCATTTACTTGTAAGGTACAAGGCGTGCGTGGTTGAAATAGTGAATCCCAAAACTACATAGAAATGTAAATAATGGGACCTTTGAAACTGTTCGCGTCATACTGTTAGTTCTCAAAGTTATGATTACTTGGAACGGAAAACATTCTTTAAAAGAAAAACACGTCTTTTAAACATATATTTTGTTTGTAAAGCATAAGCTCGTTAGTTTTGTCCATTATTAATGAAGTGATTATTATTCTGTTGCAGATCTGAGACCATAGTTATTGAGTGGCGGAAATTACAGTGGCGTGATAACCGAAACTAATGGAGACAGTGAAGATTCGGTAACTGGAATATGGACTGATGAAGAATATTGTAATACCCTACTACATGTAAGTGTATTAGTGACGGGCCAGTCTGCTGCTTTTGGCCGTCGGAGCTTCAGTAATGTCCTCTTACTAATGAATACCAGGGAGTGCTTCAAGCCACCTATTATTATTATATCTCACCGACCGAGGCGATACATAGTTTTTTTTGGTATTCTGTATTTGTACGTGTTTATATGTGTGTCGGTTTGTTGTGAACAAAATGTTGTGTGCAAGATATCTGGAAAACGAAAAGCCGAATCGACTTCAAACTGCCTATTTGTTTCTTGGGTAGCTCGAACGGTTCTGACAACCAGTGACGCGTGTTGCATTATTATATGTCTCCCCCTAAAGGAGACATATATAGCATTTGGTGTGTACGTCCGTCTGTCCGTCCGTCCGTCTTGCCGTGTGTCAAACTTTGGATGCTGTTTTTACCACGCAAGTTCTCCGAAACTGTTTACCCTAGGCATATGCAACCTTGCACTGTGAAAATATATATATATTTAAGTTGTGCAACGTCGTGTTATTTTTCAAATCGGTCAAAAATTGCCAAAATGGCGACTTGTTAAAAACTGTGATCTTTTGAGATAACTGCAATGAAGATTTGGGTGCTTTCCACGCGAATTCTCCGAAACTATTTATCCTCGGCAAATGCTACCTCGCACAGTGAATATATATATATATATATATATATATATATATATATATATATATATATATATATATATATATATATATATATATATATATATATATATATATATATATTGAAGTTGTGCAATGTGGTATTATTTTTCAAATTGGTCAAAAATTGCAAAAATAGCGACTTGTCAAAAATTGTGAATACTTTTACATAACTGTAATGGAGGTTTTGGGTGGCTTTCCACGCAAGTTCTGCGAAACTATTTATCCTAGCTATATGCAACCTTTTGCAATGAAAATATATATATTGAAGTTGTACAACGTCATTTTATTTTTCAAATCACTCAAAAATTGCCAAGATTGCGACTTGTACAAAATTGTTATTTTTGAGATAACTTTAGTGTAGCATTGGGTGCTGTCTACGTGGGTTCGTCGAAAGAGAGAGGCAAATGCTTCAGTAGCTAATCTGATAATCTGTTGAGCTTCTGTCACAAAGACGCCACGAACACGGTACTATTTCACTGTTCTCTCTTCTCTATCAGTTCAAGTAATGTTTTTTCCTTCCAATCATTGCTATCGGTTGCTGATTCCTATATTCCAGTGATTATTATCGTTTAGTCAATCACAGTGTTCGGTTGGGGTCTGCGCCCTCGACAATGGCTTGTTAGTTTTGGAAGAATTTTTAAACTAAACATGCGCGCTGGTCCAAAATAAGCACCGCGCATCAAATCAAGTAAAATGAACTGCGCACTAGTCCGAAATAACAACCGCACATCGACGCAAATTACATAACCATGCGCAGTGGTCCGAAATGCGAACCGCGTATCAACACAAGTTAAATAAACATACGCCGAAATAAGAACCGGGCATCGACGAAAGTTAAATAAACATGCGGTCTGGTCCGAAATGCGAACCGAGCATCGGCGGAAGTTAAAAAAACATGCGCACTGGTCCAATATAAGCACCGCGCATCAGCGCAAGTTAAAAAGCATGCGCATTAGTCCGAAATAAGAACCACGCATTGAGTAGACATGCGCAGTGGTCCAAAATGCGAACCGCGCATCAACGCAAGTTAAATAAACATGCGCACTGGTCCAAAATAAGCACCGCGCATCAACACAAGTTACTTAAACATGGGCACTGGTCCCAAATGCGATCCGCGCATTAAAGCAAGTTCAATAAACATGCGTACTTTTTCGAAATGCGAACCGGGCATCAGCGCAAGTTAAATAAACATGCGCACTGGTCCGAAACGCGAACCGCACATCAACATGAGTTAAATAAACATGCGCACTGGACCGACATGCCAACCGCTCATCGACGCAAGTTAAATAAACATGCGCACTGATCCGAAACGCGAACCGCGCATCAACATAAGCTAAATAAACATCCGCACTGGTTCGAAATGCCAACCGCGCGATCGACACAAATTAAATAACTGCGCACTGAACCGAAATGCAGACCGCGCATCACCGCACCTTAACCAAACATGCGCAGTGGTCTGAAATGCCAACCGCACATCAACGCAAGTCAAACAAACTGATCTAAAATAACAACCGAGCATCAGCGCAGATTAAATAAACATGCCCAGTGGTACGAATTGTGAACCACATATCAACGCATGCTAAACAGACATGCGCACGGTTGAAATGACTGTTAATGTCCAACCAACAGTAGATGTGTGTGTATACAATTTCGATACGTTGTTCGAAGGTGTCTCTGGTAGACTATCCAGTCTGCCAGAGAAACACAACATCTTTTTCCCATTTTTCTTGGAAGCAAATCTTTGTATGCATTTATCGGTCTATGTTCGGGTCCGTTGTTAAATTAATTACTTAGCCAGTTCTTTGCCATCTCGTCTTTTGAAGCCCAATTTTTCAGGGTGATTCCCTTACTCATGCACACTGGAATTGGCCTTTTCGTAAGCTGGGACTTTATCCTTGGGCACTTGTTTTCTTCCAGAATTTTAATCGGAATGCGCTCAAAAGTTGTATAAATGCTCACTAGCCTGCCATCTCTTATAAAGTTACGTGTCTGGTGATCCACTCAAAAGTGCCCAAATGGGGAGGGGAGGGGACATTTTTCTCAAGCCAACTTTCAAAGCCCTTATTCCATGATTTTGATCGGATTGTCTTCAATTTTTTTCATACCTGTTCATTAGGCCGTCCTCTTTTTGAAAAGTAATTTTTATGGCCATCCGCCAAATATTGGCTAAATGAGGGACATTTAAAAATATTTAGTACAATTTGATCGGATACCTTTATAAATTAGTAAGGATTTTCATCAACCGGTTTCAATAATATGACAACCGCTTTTTGGCGACCATGCAGGCCTATTGATAGGTGATTTCCTAGATCTCAGCTGGTCACAATGTCACTGGACATTCTTGTTAAAAATATTTCACAAGTTAAAACGCATTTACTACAAGTTCACATTTGGAGTAACATTGTGTCAGCATGATTTTGTGATGGAAACTTAGTTTTGAACAGATAAAGCATAATTAATAGTTGCGAAAGTGTTAAATTGAGAATTGTGATCATTTCACTTTTGATGTTTGAACTTTTATGGGCTCGGTTTAGCTCATTACTTTGTCCCATTATAGACTTCCTTTGTTCTTAAAAGTCATATATTGATTAATTTATAGCTTTCAGAAATGTAACCCTTTTGTGACGCATTGACTGCAGTTAACGGTTGTTTTCCTTAAATTGAAAGAAGTTCCGCAGATTTCTTTCAGTATTATAAATATTTTAGTTACGGCGTGCCTCATGCCTCATGTAAGGGTGGGTATTGGAGGGGAGGGGGGCTCTGTAACAGTGAGGTTTTAGTAAAGAACAATTTTAGTTGAGGGTAATTTACACCCCGAGAATATAATTGGCTTTATGGTAGTAGCTATTAGCAGTTGAGTATTCTTTTTGTAAGTGATAATTTAACAGGAAATAATCAAAGTTGTGAATAAGACGTAAATGGCGAAAAGTGAAGAAGTCCCGGGCCTTCTCGGCTTGTGTAGGATTTCCCGTGCGACGAAGCGTTGGGGTTGGGAGGAAGTGGTCAGTGGACTAAGATGCTGTAGCAAAGTGTGATTTCTGAAGGCGCTGTGTGACACAATCTTAGTTGTCTAGGGGAGTAAAAAATATGTTCTGTAATATTTCTGAAAAAAACAACCCTTACTCATGTGTAAAATTAGAAGCGTTGTGGAAATTGAACGGCAAATAACGTTGATTTGATCGGAATCTGACAACAGCCTCAGGGCTGGCACAGAGTAAAAGCATATACAAAATCTATTTTAGTCTATTAGCATTTGGCTTTGGTCTCTCTGTTCTGGGTCGAATATTTTTTATGTTTCCCCCGTAAAGAGGAAACTTTTTTTTTTTACTTTATGTGTGAGTGTGTGTTAGGGGTGTTATGGTTCGCACGGTAATAACTGAAAACCGACCGCGGTTTTTCGGTTCGGTTAAAAACCGAAAGAGAAAACCCCGCGCTCAACGATAAAACCTCAATATGTTGACATGTTGTTCTTTTTAAAGAAAAATATGTACATATGTCAAGTTATCACTTGCCATTTTAATGTGATCTGTTCCTTCAGAGGCAATAGCGTTATGTTTTCTAAAAGTAATTCAATATTTAAAACTTCTTGTAAGATGTGTAAAGGCGTTTTATTTATGGCGTTATAATTGCGAAACTCTGTAAATATTCTTATTTATAAATTTGAGCGTAATAAATGTTATGAACTGGCGTTTTTTTGTTTCTAAACACATATAGCTAAAATACATTTATTGGTTGTTATACAGTAAATAATTAACTAAATACAAACATTATGCCACCTCGGCAAAATTTCAAAATGTTTTTGCAAAATCGTACCCCCCCCCCCCCCCCAAAAAAAAAAAAAAAACCGAACCGAATAATTGAAGTGTGCCGAACCGAACCGTGGGAATGGCGTACCGTCACACTCTGAGTGTGTATGTCGTGTGTGCGTCTGTTGTAGACACTTGATTTTGTTAACACGAAATCTGTCGAACGAAACGTCAGATCAGCTTCAAACTTAAGGGCCTATGTGTAAATGTTTTACGAGCACTATGAACAATGGACAAGAATGATTTCATATTAATTTCAATGACACTGTAACTGTAAATAGATGCGTACCTTATAAATTTTGTGTATGGCAACCCTTTCTGATACTATTAAAGTGTGAAGTATAAACAAATGGTTTTGCTTTACTTGAATCTAAAAACACCTTCTGACTTCAGGAAATCTTGGACCTCCCTTTAGTGAGCACCTCGACATGGTAAACATTTTGCTAGTTCCCGAGAGCGTTCATTATATAGAGATTTTACTGTATATATATATATATTTATGAAGCAAAAAATCTTATAATTCTGAAACAGTACAAAATTGTGAAAATGAAACATTGTAAACCGAAGGAAGGGCAAGCGGTAAAAAAGGATGGAGGTGGTAGGGTTGTTGGTGTCGGGGGAAACATTGGTTTGTTTTATTTTATTTTTTTTTTTTACAAAAACCAAAACGGTAGTGCTTGGCTAATAAAAGTGTTTAGCATATTCAAGTACACTGGTGTTAGTGTGCACTGAACGCTCTAGTTTTTTTTTTACTGTTTTTTGCAGGTTTTGTTGATTATTTGGTATACAATTTTCTCCATTTCATGAAAATGATGGGCTGCCGATGCGCCCCATACTTCAGCTGATGTTTTTCCTTCTCCTTATACTTGTATTTTTACTTGCTTTGATTTACAGCAAGGTAGTTTTTATTCCCCCCTCCTTTTGAGGAATAAACGCATATGTTCAAAAAGGCGCTTTACAAGTGCGGTGCTTTCTGCAGCGTTCAGCTTCAGTGGCGGCATAGTCCCTGTGTACAGACGCCGTCGAAAGGACTCACGCAGGGTCTCACAGTTTGAACACTGACCCATGCGAATATTTGAACATTCAGAACTCGGGTGCATGAAGAAATTGTGGATTTAGCAAAAATTTCAAAGGTTTTCCTCGAAAAATCGCTTTTTACCGAGATAGTACAATAGATTGCTTCCAATGGAAAATGATACCCCGAAAAGATTGCTGGTCCGTAATAAACGTACTCCCGAAATATTGCAGAGTTCCAATAAATCCTCCCCAGAACGACACACCCACCCACCCGTCATATATATTGGAGAAACCGTCCTCAGGCCAGAGGGATCGCTAGCTCGAGCTGCTAATGTGAGATGATGCGACTATTACATTAACCCCACAGCCTTCAACAATCCAGCAGGCGGGTGTCACACTACCGGTAATCAGGCTCGCGGCAATCAGTATTTGCTCCGTGTACAAGTGGAGGTTTTTTTTTTTTGCCTTTTGTGCTAGAGGGTGAGAAGCCACCCCAATGACATCACCATTCACTTCTCTGCAACGTGACAAATATTGAATTATCGTTGCGGCACGTGATGTAATGGGTTACGATTCATAGACGCCTGCTGTTTAGGCGCTGCAAAAAAAAAATGTTCCAAGTCGAGGACCTAAAATGAATTCTAGTACAAGTACAGTAATAGATGAAACGATTGAGTGACTTGTGCAAGCCTTAGGAATTTACAAATCAGAACGATTGTTTCGGTCAAAAGAGCGTTGCGGTTAAATGTATACAAAATAGAGATAAATGGTTCTTCTGTACAAGTCGGGTTTGTGCAAGCGGCAACCGTTTGCGCGGACGGGAAGCGTTAATATTTTCGGTTTTCTGCGTTTGTAAGTCTGAACCATTGTTTTTGTTACCAAAACCAGTCTGTATATTGCGAAAGCTGAATCTCATGTCATTTTACGCTGCCGTGAGAGATCTCAATACAGCTTGGCTTAAACTTCATAAAACAGTGTTATTTCAAAGACATTTCAATGGCATATCCCAAGAACTGCCAGTAAACTTCTAGCAAAAAAGTCCCTTCGACTTCTTCGAGAAGTTCAAAGGAATTTCGATGGGAATAGAACAACAAATTCGCAACGACTTTCTCATGAAGTTCTTCACTGAAAATCAAAATGCAACTAGAACCTCATTACGCTAGCGAAATGCTAAATACTTGACAAAAATTAAAACGCAAAAATACTTCCTTCAGTGGGTTATTTCTTAAATGATATATTGCAAACAACACAGCTTGAATACATCTTATAAGCCGAGTAGTGTTTGTTTGTTTTTTTTTTTACGTAAGGTTTTATTGACTGATCAGGCATACGCCGTGTTATCTATTTACGCAGTGAGAGCTCGCACAAAGCTGAGCAACTGTGTTTCCTGTGCTGTGCGTTAAATGCTCCGCATTTACTTGCAAAAATACACTCTTTTCACATGGCGTTTTAAACAAGAAAACGAAATCGAAGGCGAAAATAAAGTGTCATGCACACGTTCGTATCAAGTTCTACTTAAGTCCCAAGTTTCGTGGCCCTGGGGCCAGTATTGTCAGTGGAGGAGATGACACAGGAAATCCGATCACTGTCAAGAAAAAAAGATACCAACGGCTGCTCGCACACATTCATATAGCCCTTGGAAGCCAAAGGCTTGTCAAGTGTTACATATAGTCATGCCGATATGCTGAGAAAGGAGTCGATATGTCATGGAGCTCCGAATTAAAAAAAAAATCCCTGTTTAGAAACAGAAAAATCTATCATTTTGCTGTTACCCACAAACTTCTTAGTATTGACTTTTGCTTTTACGAGATAATGATCCTCAGGGTATGAGAGAGTAACCGAATCAGATCAGGTATGATATTTGCCCTGCCTATAGAAATTTAGCCGGAAATTCTTTAAGTGCAATGTGCGATGATGAGTATTGGGTTGTACTAATAGTTTCTTAGCTGTTGCGTCAGCAGTTATGGGCTGTTCCCTAAGTGCGGTGTTTCAGTCGTTGACAAGCGTTGGATGGCAAGGTGACTTTCTTGCGAGTGAATGAGGCTTCGGCAAGAAGCTTGACCCGTAGAAGCATCAAGAGAGCAGCGGAACCAGTGTGGTGGTTTCCGTTTTTCTCCTGTACGTACCACTAGCTGAAAGTTCATGAAAGATGTTGTTTATTTGAAGGATGCAGGAGTGACTCTGTGACACCCTGTCGCTGGTTGTAAGAAGTTATTTGTGTCGTAGGAGGGAAAAGGGATCTCTGTGGTGAATGCATGTTATATTGAGCGGTGAGTGAAGCCCGTGGATAACCTTGTGATCCCATTAACTTTGACGGGAAGCATTCCCAACTCACCGGTACCTCCAGCATATCTATAAACTCGCTCGGTGTTTGGAATACATCATTACAAAAGAAGATTGCAGTACAATGTTTAACTGCCATTTATTTTACATTGAAATGTATTTTATATCCAAGGAATAGATATGTGTTGCTGGCTCTTTCCGGTCAGTCCTGGCATTAAGCTTAATGCGGTAGCTCTGTAGTGAAGAGTTTCCAGCATGCACCGCTGACGTATGACTCCTTGAGCGGCACTTTTTTAGTGTCTAGTGACGTGGATTACCCATTGCCTTATGCTCTTCACAAGTGAGTAACGGATAGCTCTTATTGCAATAATAATTTTCACGATACTCAAAAATCGCTGTCTGTTTTTTTAAGTTCATTCTGAAATGGATGTAAGCTCTTGAACTGGTTATACGGTAAGTTGCGAGATAAATAAAAGCTTGTGAGGTGCACGTGTAGGCCTTGAGCTGGGATCCGGACCCCGGGCGTGGGCATCGGGTATGTTGGGCCATACATTAAAGTGGTCACTAACCATTAATACCACCCAAAGTGCACATTCTTGTTCGGATCGTGGCATAATTTTTATAAAATATATGTGTGTTATAAGCAGTCTTATTTTTTTTATTATTATTATTATTATTTTTTTTTTTGGTTTTTCTATCAGCGAACTGACATGTTGAATATTTTATTAAATAAATGATCATATTGGCAGCTTCTGGTACGCTTGATTTCATTCAGATAATTGGACTATAGTAATTTAAAGCCCGTATAAAGCAGAGAATGGAGTTTCCTAGTTGCTTTCCATTCACTTGTGAAACAAGTTCCTTTTGTGTGGTGTGCTGGATTTATTAAGCACCATCGTTTCAATATTGCAAAATGAGTAATGTGCACAGACATATAAGGCAATATGTTTCTAATGTAGTAAATGAGTAGTCTGTGGCACTTGTATGTGATTGTTATTTTTAGAACGGCAGATAATGGAAGCCTTGGCTAATTGTCTGTACTCAGCTGTAATAAAAACAAAACCGAAGAAAGAAAATTAGGCTCTGTGGGGGAAATAATTTACTCAGCAGATTGGCAATGTCTTCGTTGTAACGGTGCTTACATAATTATCAAAAAGATGGTACCGGAAGCAAGCAGTTAATCATAATACATAAGTTTCAATTGAAGTCATTTCTTCTCTTAACACAACATGAGGCATCAAGTCGTGAGGCATCAAGTCATTAGGCATCAAGTCACGAGGCATCAAGTCATGAGGCATCAAGTCATGAGGCATCAAGTCGTATTCCCATTTGGAAAACCTCGTTTCAAATGTTTGCGGTTATTCTGGAAATTTCTGCGTTTTTTTTTTTTCTGTTTGGATGGTTTCCAGAAAACTCCATCCGTACAAAGAAATAATATGGTCGTAAAATGAGGTTTATGAATTATTTAGAGCCAGACAATTAAATTAGAACAATAATCAGGATCAAAATTTTATTTATTTTTTTTTGGGGGGGGGGTCAAAGTTATGACACATAATTGTAAACTCATAAGGTCAAACTTTCTTTCTGGGGTCAAAATGATTACCCATAATTCTGAAGCAATAATCTAGGTCAAATTTTCATTTCTTCGGTCAAAATTATTACCCATAATTCTAAAGCCATAATCCAGGTTAAATTTTCATTTTTAGGTCAATGTTATTACCCGTAATTCTAAACCCATAATCCAGGTCAAAGTTTCATTTTTTTTTTGGTAAAATGTATTACCCATAATTTTAATCCCATGATCCGGGTCATAATATCACATTTTGATCGTATGTTGAACTTGGTATATTTGTGGTTTATAAAGCAGAGTTGGTCCTATAACTTACAAATAAAAAAATAAATTTACAATGCTTGCTGACCCACTCCTCCCTCTTCTTAAAAAATCACCTGAGAAACATTCAAATAAAAAAATCATTCAAATAAACATTCAAATGGAGTAATAGGAATTCTTCCTTTCTTTATTAGTACTATTTATGACAGCCACACCCAAGACGTCGTCATGGCCGAGTGGATAAGGCAGTGGACTCGGAATCAAAAGATTGGCTGTTCGAGTCTGTAAGACACGTAACTTATTTCTAAAGGACAGCTGAAATATTGGTCATAATATCACCTATATTTTGAACCTTGATCCGAAATTCTGGTCTTAAATTGTGGGTTATTTTTATGGCCATAACGGACATTTTGGATCATAATTAATTTCACCCCGATTTTGGGTCTTTATTTAAAATTCCGGTGTTGAATGTAGGGTAATTTCTATGTCCATAACGGCACATTATGGGTCATGATACTGAGCAAAATTTTAGCCATAGTATGGGTGATAATATAGCTCTATTTTCGCATACTGTTTGACGCAGGAAGACGAAATTTGGCACACGTATAAAAGATAACAAATTCTCGCCGAATCCAATTGTTTTCTTTTTTACCTTGACCGTCAAGGCCAAGGTAAAATTGAGATGAAAGTTATTTTTCTTCAGAATGGTTTCCAGAAAATTCCTCATAAACCATGAGTCGAGGAGCTTCAAATTTATTAACCTGTTGACAGAAAAAAGATCACACTGAAGAAACCACACTTTCGGTTTACCTTGACCTTAAAGGTCAAGTTCAAACAGGTCAAAATATTTTTTTTTCAAACCGCCTGTTTATCACGAAAAATGGCTAGAAAATGAGCTCAAGTATCAGTTTAAATACATATACGTTTTAAGTAGGGAGTAACCTCACAACCAAGGGCATTAGCGACGTTACATAAAAGGTACCTCGGTGACCTTGACCTCGGTCAAGGTCGAAAACCGGAAGTTGACAATTATCTCGGAAAAGGTCAGAGATGGCGCGATTTAAAGCTCATTTTTTACCCTTTGGGCCTAAACGATGTTCGATAATAGGTAACTCAGTGACCTTGATCTAGGTCAAGGTTAAGTTCGAAAACCAGAGTTTGACAATTATCTCGTAAATAGTTAGAGATAGAGCGAGTGTGAACTCATTTTCTACTCATGTTTATGTTATTCTAATCCATTTTATAGTACATTTCAATACAGTTTTCGATTGACATGATTAAACGGAATTATTAATTGAAACGTTACAGACATTTTGTCATGAAATTCCTTTGGCTTTCGGTCCATCTTCTTCAATGTATCACTAATGACATTCATTAAATGTATTTTTGAGCGGAAAACATGATAGCTAGACGAGTGATGGTATACCCAACACTTTAATTTCCCCTTTGGATTAAAGTGTGAAATTTTCACGTTAAAAAACTGATGAAAGTGCAGTTTTTCTCTAGAAGTGAGAATTGAGATAGTTTTATATGGAGCTGCCCTGTTGCATTTTCTGCCACACATTAGCTGCAGATAAAAACACCATATTAACTGTGGGCATATACTTGTAAAGTGTGATAGACAATGGCACCAGTGTGCCATTGAGGAGACATGACATTAAAAAGGATAGCATCAATGCACCAGAAGGTGGGCAAGCCGTTAAGATGTGTTTGTGGAGAGCATCACTTTACCCCCCCCCCCCCAAAAAAAAACAAAAAAAACTGATGTTATGTAAAATTGGTTTACCTGCTTGGTACCAGTATATTGAGAGAGTGGGCATGCTGTTATGACTGTTAGGCGATCAGGCCAAAACGTCAGAGAATGAAGATGTTGTTTAAAGTGTTAGGTGATGAGACCAACATGTCACTGAATGAACATACTGTTATAAAAGTTAGGCAGTTAGGCCAGCATTTCAGAGAATGAGCATCCCGTTATAAGTGTTAGGTGATCAGGCCAACATGTGAGAGAATGAACATACTGTGAAAAGTGTTAGGCGATCAGACCACCATGTCAGAGAATGAACATGCTCTTATACGTGTTAGGCAATTAGGCCAACATTTCAGAGAATGAGCATGTTGTTATAAGTTTTAGGCCGTGAGACCACCATGCCAGAGAATGAACATACCATTATAAGTGTTAGACAATCAGGCCAACATATCGGTGAATGAACATACTATTGTAAGTGTTAGACGATCAGGCCAACAGATCAGTGAATGAACATACTGTTGTAAGTGTTAGACGATCAGGCCAACATGTCAGAGAATGAAGATGTTGTTTAAAGTGTTAGGCGATGAGACCAACATGTCAGTGAATGAACATGCTGTTAGACGATCAGGCCAACATGTCAGAGAATGAACATGTTGTTATAAGTGTTAGGCGATGAGACCAACATGTCAGTGAATGAACATGCTGTTAGGTGATCAGGCCAACACGTCAGAGAATGAACATGTTGTTATAAGTATTAGGTGATCAGAGTAAATCAGTGTATATGTCATTAATTTATTATTAACATTAACATTAATATTAACATTATTAATTTAAATCAGTGTATATGTCATTAATTTATTTTTTGCTGTTACAAATTGTAGTTTGAATGGCAGAAATTTATTTTTGAGATTAAAAAATCAATTTTACAAACTTAAAAATCTTAAAGGAGTCAAAATTTAACGAATCGTCAGTTAAATTTTGGAGAGGAAATTTTGAATTCTTGATATCAATCATTTTCTAATAAATGTGAAAATGGCATTCCAAATATTTTCAGTTACTGACATGTTAATTCTTCTCGGTATGATATTTATGAACAATGTTAATAATATACTGCGTATGCACCTCTGGCTGAGGGCTTTGCATTTCTGCTGCCTGTGTTTGTTTCAGGATCTCATTGACAATTTTGATCTCTTAAAAATGAGATTTTTTTGCACTCCTGTGAGGTTTTCTGTTAGTCAGTGACGTTGTTATGGGGGTGTTAACTACAATCCAGACACTGGGTCGATGCTGGGAAATGGCGGGAAACAGGACTGTCTGTATATATTCGTCATAAAAAAATAATTTCTTCTTTTGTATGCATGCTCTAATCATAACATAAATCCTCAAGAAGTTATTAGCAGGTACAGTCAGTGTAGCAGGCATTGCACACACGTTTTAAGGTATTTATTTCACTGTCACAAGTGACATCTGTGTGTCGTGGCATCAATATGGCGGGCACAAATACCGGTGACAAGGCGAACCAATATTATTGGCTTCCACAAGTGTGGATTGCTTGCTAATTGGCAAATGATCAGAATCCATTTTCGTAATTAAAGAAAATCATTACTTTAATCATGGGCGGTGCAGTTATGAAGCTCATATCAACACAATGGGACTAGTTATATGTTTGCCACTAAGGGAGACATACATAGTATTTGGTGTGTCCGTCCGTCTGTCTGTCCGCAGTGAGTTCTTATGAAATTAATGAGTCGATTTTCCTCAAAACATGCGTACATATTGGGGTACATGTCTAGATGCTGCTTCAACAGTCCAGAGTCTCATGTGTCACTTGCTACAATACCTACTACGGAGTTTGCCATAAACCTGAACATTGCTCAGATATTTACATCTCAACTGTGAAAATGGCATCAAAAAAGCGAGCGAAAATACAATGATTACTCAATGGATATAAAATTTAAAAGGTTAAAGCGAATAACTATATTGCGATTCCATGCTGAACAGTAACTGAACACCGTATTGTTTATAAAAAGTATTTTGAAGCAAATAAGAAATTTTCTGGTAGGCTGTTCCGGAATAGAATACCGATAAATCGAATGTCACAGAAATCGATTTTTTTTATTATTTCATTATTTTATATTGCAGACTACATAAATATATTATTTTCTTGCCTCACAAATAGAAAAAATGTGAAAAAATGAAAAATAAAAATAATTTTTTAAAAGTTTTAAATTCCAATGGTTTATCAATACTGAACTACCGACATTTTAATAAACAGTCAAATTGTAAATTCAGTTTTTCAATGTTTTCACTTTCCTTTCGCCAAAAGATAAGAATTTACATTGAAAAACTTATTTTCACTCTTTGGTACAAGAAAGATGAAACATTATGGATTACTCTGACATTTAAATTATGGATAGTCTATTCCGGAAAAGCCTACCAAAAAATATCTGGTTTCTTATTTGCTTCGGAATTCTTATTTTAAATAATGCCTTGTTAACTGGGAAATAATTCGGGTACACGGGCAAAAAATGCGTATTTTAAGTTTGAAGAGAGCTAAGTGATTTTCGTTCTCTTAAGTATTATAGCCAAAAAGTGGTAATGTTTCTCTAATTGGAATTGATAAACAGAACAAGAAACAAATACAGAAAAGTATGCTGATTATTTTTACAAATGGAGTATCTTAACTTCCCTCCACTACAGCAATGCTCCTCCGTCATCTGGTTCATATTTCTAACTTGTTTTCTCTAGTTTTTCGTACTTCATTTTTTTTTTACCTACAATTTATTCCATGTTATAAAAACCTTCCTTTTCTCTTTTACTGAGTGTGCCGTTATTTTCGGTTGGTTAAGCCATCTCGTATTTTTTATTGCCTGTGTTAGCACCCCCCCTCCACCCGAATTGCTCAGAACTACGCCCACTTACAGCACCCCCAAAAGCGGTAACTATAGCTTTGTTCTTTCGCTTTGACAGTGGAAAGCAGGAGGCGCTCTTCCTTACGACCCTACACAGATATAGATAAGTTAAAAGCCTCCACCCTCCCAAAATGGTCATTGTCCCCAGTGCAATGGAAGGATATAGTTATGAGCCTGTCCGTCCGTCCGTCCTCATGCGTGTCTGGGCTCTATCTCCGAAAATATAAGTCGGATTGTTTTGTAATTTCATACACGGACAGAGCAACAATTGAAGGTGTGCAACGTCGTATTTTTGTTCGGATTAACAAGGCTGGATGCCTAAAACTATTTATTGGATTGTTTTGAAATCTCACATACAAATAGAACACATATTTAAGGTATGCAATGTCGTGTTTTGTGTTTTTATTCTGATTCTTGAAAAAATGTCAGAATACCAGTATTTTGAAAGTAGTATTGCTTTTTACCAAATGTAAATTTTGTCAAAATTGGTCAAGTTTCTCCTTCAGCCTTTGAACTGTTATCGCTTTTACGGCTGAGTACAATGCCCATGGACATTCTTGTTATTCCGACTCATGAAAAATTGTGAAAATGACAGTATTTTGAAATTTGGTAAAAATTAGCATTGATGCAATTTTGTCCGCGTAATGGAATGCCGTGTCCGGAATATATCTCCGAATTAATCGGTCGGATTGTTTTGAAATTTCGCACACATGTATTGAATGTATGGAACGGTATACTTTTTCGGATTCATGAAAATTTGTAAAAATTAGTTTTTTTTTTCACTTATTGGAACTTGGCATATTTTCGACTTCGTGTCCAGGCTAGATCTCCAAAACTATTAACCGGATTGTTTTGAAATTTCACATGCAGATAGAACACATATTAAAGATGTGCAACGTCGTATTTTTGTTCAAAATCATGAAAAAGTTTCAAGATGACAGTGTTTTACAATTTGCTAAAACGTGTAGTGGAACGTCATGTCTGGGTTATATCTCCTAAACTATAGGTCGTTTTGAAATTTCACATGGGGATAAAACAGATGTTGAAACTTGCCAAAATAATTTTATAAATGTAAAACTTAGCTTTTGTCGGAATTTAAAATGCAAAACCGTTAGAATTGTGAAAAACGTGATAAAAGTGCCAGTAGTACGGTACTTTGCAAACCAATTTTAGTACCGATACCACTTGGGGTCGTGTCTGCCTGAGGCGCTAGTTGTAATGCGTTACATGCCCACTAGATAAAAATGTTCTTTTGAACGAAAGTAGGCCATTCACAAGGTTTTCTTCGCGAATAAATTTTGAAACTGACTACTGTTCAATATTCAATCCGAGTAGAAATGGTGGGGATGTTTACCAGTTTCACTTTCCGTATCAGTTGAAAGTCACTCTTAGTGAGCTGGAGTGGTATTCTGCTCTGTCCTTATTTTTAAGGATGTCCTTATTTTTAAAAGTAAGGATAAAAAAGCTATTCTGCCCTATCCTCAAACTTAACAAAGTCTTTTAAAAATAAGGATAAAAATTAAGGATGAACCATCTAATCTGAAGAATAAGGACGTCCTTAAAAATAAGGACAGAGCAGAATACCACTCGTGAAAGAGCATCTGACTACTGGTGGGGCAGGTGGGTGGGGCAGGTAAGAGTGCTGTTTGGGGCAGGTTGATTTAAAATCTTCTAGCCCCACCTGGGAGGTGCCGAAAAAAGTTAACGTAAAGCCCTGAAAGTGTTCCTCTAGCATTCATTTAGTTGTGATCGATAAATGTTTCGCTGTCTAACCAACCGCACATACCGCTTCGCCTACAATGTTTCGAAAATGAGATTAGAAATTGCATTTGTATTTCTTGTGTTTTGTGTTAACTTCATTTACCAAAACTGATTACTGCCCAAGAAATTTTCCAAAAATTTTTGAAAAAATTAGTTTGCGAAGATGAATGAGTGAAGAAAAAGGGTTATCTACAATGCAATTGCTAAACAAAAGGACTGAACTTTGTAATTTACTTCTTTTTCAGTTGCTAACTAGACCGTTTTCGCCACCGAAAAGCAAAAATTACACTTGGGGGTTACAAAAAATACCATTCTGAAATTCAGAACTGACCATGAAGGAGGAGGTCAAGGTCACAAAGATACCTCTTACATATCGTCTTTTAGGCCCAAAGGATCGAAAATAAGCTCAAAATCGCTTCACCTATAAACGTTTTCGAAATAATGGTCAACTTCTGGTTTTTGACATTGACCATGGCCGAGAGGTCAAAGTCACCGAGGCACCTATTACATGTCGTCTTTTAGGCCCAAAGGGTCGAAAATAAGCTCATAATAGCTGTATCTCTAATAGCTCTATCTCTAACCAGTTTCGAGATAATAGTCAATTGGGGTGTGACGGTATGCCATTCATACATTTCGGTGCAAATCCGTAATTCGGTTCGTTTCAATTTTTGTCGGTACGATTTTGCAAAAATTGTTAAAATTGTGCCGAAGTGGTATAATATTTGTATTTAGCTAAACATTAGAACCAGTAATGTTTTTAGCTATGTGCATTGAAACAAAAACACCAGTTTATAACATTTATAACGCTCAAATTGATAGATTAGAGACTGTTTTTTAAAACAAGGCATCACTCTTTTCAAATTTATTCGGCGATGCAGCACCTAAAATAGGTCTCCCCGAAGACATAATAATGATTTTATTAGTCACCCACCGCCGCCCAGCGCGAAGCAGGGAGCTATAGTATTCGGGTTTGTCCGTCCGTCTGTCTGTCTGTCGCCACTTGAGGTACATGAATACAGCTGCTATGCCTATGCTAAAATGTTTCCCACCATTCGTAGATGCGCAAACTCTATTTTGCGTGTCGATACGCCCACCGCTTAAAATATTTAAAAAGTCACAGAAACTACAATTAAGGGTAAATAAGTCAAATAACAACCAATATATGCATTAATTCACATCAGGGAACTTGCAATTGAGTTAAAGTATTTCTTATAACAATCATTGCAGTTTGGCCTTAATTTAAGTTTTAGTATATCACATAGCAGTCATTACAGTTTTGTTTTAACTTAAGGATATCTACAGAGTTCCTTTATTATAACACCATAAACGAAACGCCTTTGCACATATCAAATAAGTTTTAAATCTTCAATTGCACTGAACTCATTGCCGTGCTCATGGATTAATTCTCTGTTTTAAGACTCGTAAAAGCTTTGGTCTATGCACGTTTTATTTGCACGATTGCATAATGAAATCGTATGTTTTACTGTGTATAGGTGGTTAATAAAATTTGTTTGCTTGTGTCATTACTTAAAACCTTATTTTAAAACATTGATATAAACACATTCGCAAGCATTTATAAACTTGTATTAATCGACCCAACTGCCCCCCTCCAAACTTTCCCCACCATGACCAACGAAAAAATGCCTTCCCCGCTTATCTCGAACCCCTCTTATCTCGAAGTAAAGCGGCCGGTCCCGTCGACTTCGAGATAACGAGGGAGGACTGTATATCCTATAGCAGTCATTGCAGTTTTCTCCTAACTTAAGTTTAAGTATATCACGTAGCAGTCATTACAGTTTTGCTGTAACTTAAGAACATTTGCAAAGTTTCGTAATTGCAATACCATAAACAAAACGCCTTCACACATATTATAAGAAGCTTTTAATCTTGAATTACGCTTAAGAAACATAATGTTACTGCCGCTGAAGGATCATATCACATTAAAATGTCAAGTGATAACTTGACATTGTTACATAATTATGTCTCCCCGACCAAGGGGAGACATATAGTGTTTTATGTTCTGTATGTGTGTGTGTGTCAGTCTGTTGTGAACAAAATGTTGTGAGCAAGATATCTCGAGAACGATCAACTTCAAACTTGGTCTCTTTATTCGTTGGGTAGGTCGGACGGTTCTGTCAATTTTTTATGCATGTTAAGTTATTGTGGAAGGCGTATGATGTCATTACGTGAAAGTATTGTGTGCGAAATTTCTCAGCCGTTGAACATCCGAGAAAGTTGAAACTTGGTGGGATTGGTGCTTGGTAGGTCCGAAAGTTTTTTCACGAGTACAACGAACGAGTGCGGCGTACGTATGACGTCGTCACCTAGTAAATTATGTAAAAAAAATAAACAAGATCCTGTGTGCAAAATATCGCCGTAGTGGAAAGTCGTATCGACTTCAAAATTTTGTCTGCATATTCCTTAGGTCAGTCCTACGGTTCTAATAACTTTTGACGCATGTTACATTTTTAGGAAAGGCATATGGCGTCATTACGTAAAAATCTTGTATGAAAGATTTCTCAGCCGCTGAACATCGGAGAAATTGAAACTTGGTGGCTTTTAACTTTGTAAGTCCGAAAGATTCTGTCAAATTTTGTCGGAGGTACACGAACGAGTGCGGTGTGTGACATCATCATGTACGATATGCACACATCATCTCGATGACCGAAAGTCGTATCGACTTTAAATTTTGTGTTTTTTTTTTTGTTTTTTTTGGATCAGTGGGGAGGTTCTGTCAACTTTTGACGCTAGTAGCGAAATGAAGAAAGGCGTATGACGTCATTACGTTGAAATCTTATTGTGTACATTTCTCAGCGGCTGAACATCAGAAAAAGTTGAAACTTGGTGGGAATGTTGCTTGGAATGTCCAAAGGAGTCTGTCAAATGTGGCCGGACGTCATTAGGTAAAAATGTAGCGGAAAATCGGATCGACTTTCCGCTCCACCACTTCACCCCCGCCTCTCCCCCGATCCCAATCCCCGCTTCCCCCTTTTTCAGCTCTTTTGTCAACTGAGGATAGTTATTAACTGCGCTTGGGATTTCAGCGTTTTCCAGAAGATTCTGCAATATTCCTGCATTCTTTAGTCAAACTTGAAAACATCAACAGAAAATTATTGATCATTTCTTGCTTTTTGTGTCATGGATCTTTTTGAGCGTTACTCACCCACAGCTATTATCGTGTTTTCATTTGGCTTCCAAGCCGTTCCATATATGGAAATAGTTACGTAACGGCTCGCAATGTTTGTGCAGTAACTGAAACTGGTTTTCACTTTTAAAGTGGGCCATCTAAAATACATTGTGTTATGACAAGCAGCGCACTATTTTGACACCGAGATGCCTTTCCCACTCTCTCACCGAGGTAGGTGATGTTTGGGACACTTTTGAATAATGTCTTTCCACTGCTTTTTGTTCGATGGGAATGTACGAAGACAAGAGATGCATTACAGGTATAACTACACTAAGTGTACAAACCCTTACCGTAACGTTTGCTAAAATGGTTAGGGTTACATTAGATAGCTGGGGGAGGGGGTTGGTTAAGGTTAACAAAAAAAAACCTATTTAAAACTGCCAACTTCAAGATTAGGATTAAAAAGACGTAAAGTAAAACTTGTTTGTAGTGGCCAACTTCCAGTTTCGGTTACCAAGACGAACCTGCCTGTCTTGACCACATTCCAGAAACGGATAAAGAAAGTCCGTACAGTAAAACTGCTGTGATGACCAAATTCAAAACCGGGATAAAAAGGGCGTAGAGTAAAACCTGTTCCAGCGACCCCCGCCTGGAGCCGGACAAGAAGACGTACAGTAAAACCTCTTTAGTGACCACCTTGTAGACTCATATAAAACAACACTTAAGCCTAAACTTGTATAAAAAAGAGGATTGCAATACCTACAAATCAAGTTACGTAGCCCCTCCCCCCCCCCCCCCCCCCCGCTTCAAAAATTGGATAAATGTGACACACAAACCAAATTCATTGATAAAGGTAAAATTTCTTATTATTCTGAAAATAGTACACAGTTGTTCGAATAAAAATTTGTGACAGCACTGTGGGGGGAAACAGAAAATTGGAAAATGGTTACTAGTGAATTACGGGTTTAGTCGGGGAGACATTGTTTTTATTTACTTTGTGCCGTAAAATGGAGATTAATATCATGATATTAAATACGCATGCCTATACCTTTTAATTTTAAAATTCAATTAGCCAAAAATAATTGATGAGTAGCTTGTGTAATGGGTCAGGGCCTCCATACAAATTTGTAATCAAGTCGCACCTTCGAAAAATTAACAACCAAATATCAGAATTTCTTGTTGGCACACTTCCTGAGACGAAACCGCCAGGTTTCATGGTTACGAGAAACAAATGTTCTGGGCAGCTAAAGAATTCGCTTGTCAATATGACTCCGGTTGGAAATGCAGCATGGCTGCCAGTGTTAGAACAACATTTGCTGCCCATTGATTTTCATTTTTAGGGTACGGAAAAACCGCCAGCAAAAGGTTAAAATTGAAACGAAAGAGAGGATCCGTGTTGAAACCTCTGAGAGTGCTTTGCAGCAAATTGGATATGGGAAAGAAAAAATTTTGCAAATTTAATGCAGTGCAGGTGTCATATCTATGCATCTTCAGCTTGGCCAAAAAGAAAGCGATAAATGAAAATAAAAATAAAAAATAAAATTACATATTACACAGAGCAAGCAATCAGTATAGTTAGTGTTGTTTTTACGTTTGGTGTTTCAGTTTTCTGTGATCACCTAGTCTACTGTGATGGCTTATGCCCCACAAGAAGCAACGCGAACGACGGCCAGGACGCCCACCATCGTCGTGGACGACGAGCCCGACATCGATGGCGACGAGAGCGATTTCCCACAACAGCTCAACCAGCTGCTTACCATCAGAAAAAAGAGCTCGTACAGGTGAGCAAGTGACGGAAATATGCCCCAGGAGAACGGAGAAAGTGGTGTGGGTTCACTGACCCCCCCCCCCCCCCCCCCCACACCCACGCTTGTGCCCCTTTTCTCCAATTTAGGTGTAAAAAGCTTTACAACCGCGAAAGCCTCCATTCCAGTGAAGGAATTCTTGTATCCCCCCCCCTCCCCCCTCCCTCCTACACAGCAAATGCATGAACCCGGTAACAGTACAATTGGTAGTCCAGTTTGACGATACACCAATCTTGAAAGTGGCTATTAGTGGTTATTTTTTTTTTTAATTTTTATTGAAACTGACTCAATTTATCAGATAAAATGTGTAAAATATATTCCAGTCAAAGTAGTTACATTTGCATGGACAGCGGTACTCGCCAAACCAGATTTTGCTGTCAGTGTCGCTGGATGAATCTTTCTCAAGACCGGCTTTTTCAGTGACGATTCCGAAATGCATACAACTCTACAACTGATGAGTGCTGTTTGCAATCCACTAGTTTTCCTTCTGTTGTGTGACACATGAACTGTGTTTTAGAAATGAAACTGATAAAACTCCTGCGCGATTCTCAATATAGTAAGTGTATAGTTTTGGAGTTTGATTTCACTACAGTAAGATCTTAAAGTCTTACAGAAACGCAACTTAGAGCTGTGAAATTTAAGGTAATAAGGGCAAGCATGAATTCGCTGTTTTCTTTCAACTTAGAGTGGCTGATTTCATGAAATGAATGATCCTGAACCCGTGATAGAATTGCTAATAACAATTTATTACTAAAGGAAACAAAACAATACAAAACAAAGCAAAAAAAAAAAAAAAAAGAAAAAAAAAAAAAAGAAAAAAAGAAAGAAAATGTTGCGTAAGTCAATTTAGCTTCCATTACTTACTGATCCAAGGAAATGTGCCGTGATGCTTTTTCAGGGAGTGACGTGTGCAAATATTGTTTTGCTTTAATGGGCACAAGTCGGGTAAAAGATAACAATGAAGCAGTTTTTTTTACCTAACAGGGGACTGCGAAGCGCGACAACTGTTTTTATTTATTTCTTTATTTATTTATTTTGTGATATTGGCCACTGTCACGTAGAATAACGTTTCTAAGTGAGCTAATGCTGTTTTTATGACAGGAGTATTGTCACGTTTTGACACTTTTGTAGCAATTTCGTCATCGTTATTTGAGATATTCTTACATTCTACGACAGATTCTCGTTAACCCAAAGTAATTTAGACCGGCAGACTGTGCTTGTAAATGTCTGGTCAGATTCGATAAAAAAAATATGGGGAACATGTCAACGTTACAAAGCAAAAGGTTAAAAAATGAAAAAGTGAATATTGTTCCGCCACCTGTTATTGATCCATTCTTTCATAAAACCGTATGACAGTGCGTCGGATTTGCCGTTTGGTTTTGATCATGTCATTTTCACCTTTTTCCGAAAAAAAACGTCACATATTCGATTGGCTGACCTGTTATTTTAACTCAGTGGGCTGAGCTCAAGTTCTGCGGGACCACAACTGGCGTCCGTGGGCTATAGTCACCACTTCTCGTCCGTTATGTGTGTGTGTTTAATAAAATTTTCAAGATACTACTGTTCCTACATTTCGTGTCCGATTGTGAAGTTTGGCAGGAATGTTCCCTGAGTAATCTTCCATACAGCTTGTATTTTTTTGGCGATTTGACCAAAATTGGCCAAATTTATGAAAACACGAAAAAAATGCTACTGTTCCTACAAATTCGACCAAAATATTGGCCAAAAAACGGCGAGAAAAATCGCAGTTTGCACCTACTTGAGGCTTCTTCACTAGTCGTAATGTGTAGAGGCGAGATTGGCCGCGTCGGTAGCGCGTTAGGCCGAGAGGAACAGGTCATGAGATTAAGCACCGTCCGGGGCGATTTTCTTCATTCTTTCCCTTTATCGGTTTTACAATTATAGTTATGCCTACCATCTAAGCAGTAGTTTGCGTTGTCGCCTGCGAAGCAAGATGTTATGAGTTTTAAGTCTCACTCTATGCGTACTTTTTCAATGTCTCTCTTCCTAGGTTTTGCAGGCCATAGGTAAAATTCTGCCTTCCTTTCCTTCCCTCCTCTCTCTTCTCTGGTCCGAGGTAGATCTTCAGTGGAGTTGTAGTAGTTTTGTAATCGGGTCGGCAAAAACTGGCCAAATAAACGGATAGCTTTATAAGCACAAAAATGTCGATCGTTTCACCAATCCTGTCGATTACTTTCGATGGGAACGTTGCCCATGAGGCCTACCAAATCTAAATTTTGTCGCAATTGGTCTGTTTCTCATTTCACCTTTGTAATATCCTCACTTTTGTGGCTGGGCACAATGTCCACGGACATTTAGTTATTTATTTTTTTGCAATGGCAAAAGTTTTCACTCCGACTTTTAAAAGGGGGATTTCGTTGTACCAACACACTATTTCGACTGTTTCGTAATTTTGTAGCCTCAGAAGCTCATCCAATAGAGAAGCAGAATTTCAGTTATTTCAATGAAAATGTAATATTCTTTACCTTTTGCAAGGGGTCAGCCAAATTTTATAGGCGGGAGTAAGGTAATAGTTGTGGTCTACGGCTGTTCGCAGGCTGATTTTATGTTTATTGGAAGGCAGCTTATAAACCTTGCGCAACTCAGTAATTAAAGCCTTAAAACTTCATGCGCGATATTGCTAAAATACTTTATGTTGTTTTTTTTCTGTTCCTATTTCCTGTTCTTGCCCAAGAAACTTCATCCGTTGTATATGTCGCAAATTGGGAATCAAATTTTCCGGAAATATATAGTGATTCTTCAAACTTTTTGACAAGCCCTTCTGATATCACAGGCACTCCTACAGAATTGATGCTTGAGTAAAGTGCCTGAATCGGTGATACCATCTCATACAATTACGTTGTGGGGTCAGTGATCAGGGTCGATCATGGGTTGATGTACTTTCCGCACTGGATTCAAGAACGGATACGGTGCCTTTGGCTGAACACGTGCCGCGGGTCGTTGTGGCCGAACACGTGCCGCGGGTCGTTGTGGACGAACACGTGCCGTGGGTCGTTTTGGCCAAACACGTGCAGCGGGTAGTTGTTGACGAACACGTGCCGCGGGTCGTTGTGGCCAAACACGTGCAGCGGGTAGTTGTTGACGAACACGTGCCGCGGGTCGTTGTGGCCAAACACGTGCCGCGGGTCGTTGTGGCCGAACACGTGCCGCGGATCGTTGTGTCCGAACACGTGCCGCGGGTCGTTGTGGCCGAACACGTGCCGCGGGTCGTTTTGGCCGAACACGTGCGGCAGCTGAATCCAAGTGCAGGGGTCGCATTTGTCTCTCTTTCGATCGATCTCGACCAATCGATCGTTCGATGGTTCTAAGGAATGGCTTATGGTCACGATATGATCTGGAAAGTTGGGTTTGATCCTTTGTCACTCATCAATGAGACTTTGTGGTGAGAAGAACGTAAAATAATGATAAAGTTCAACAGCGTAATAACATTTTTGAAGCCTATTAAAACATTCTTATTTTTTTTTAACAATTTCAAGGACGGTCAGATTGCAAGAAAAATATTGAACTCTGCACTAAGAACATTCTGTAACCTTCTGTAACAGCAGACTTGATTAACTCAAGATAACCCTCAACGATGAATTAACTAACGGGTGGTTTAAAACTACTGCCCCCTTCCCACCCCTGTCAGTCTTGCATACCAGAAAGCATTCATGCTATTTTTCTTATTCGCTCACTAATTTGAACTTGAAAAAATATATGTCGTCATTTTTAATATATTTTTTTAATATTTAGTTGCACTACATCGAACATGCTCGTTGATCATTAAAATTTCAAAATTACTGAAATGTTACAATGTGCTTTCACTGATGTGTCCATTGAAAACCACTAAAATCACTAAAATATTATTTTCACAAACCTAACGTTTCGAATGTCGATCTGGAGAAGACTAAATGTGCAGTCACCCCGCGAAGTGCGAATGACGTCAACTTCACAGATCTAATTTGGGAGGAGTTAAGTGCATATGCAGGGGACAATGCCATTAGGGGTGCTGATACCCATGATGATGATTTGAGACAGACAATCCAACCCTAACTCAATAAACTGCGACCTAACGTGAGTAGCTGGTATCAGTCAATCGATCTAAATAAATACACTTAGTTTTCCCTGTCTCTTTACTTTGACAGTGAATGAAAAAAACAAAGCTATTCAACTGTAGCACAAATACCAATCAAGGGGAACTTCGACCAGCAACAAATAGCAGCACAGGTTGGGCTGAGTTCCACGTGATTAATCTATTCATTCATGGACCGTGGCGCCCCGACCATAAAGTCATTTCCTTTGGACGCGACTGTATCTTAGACAGGCATCGAAATTCAATGCTTTCCTTAGAGCAGAGTTTATTAGCGCTTTACAGTAGACGCATAAAACCGTTTTCCGGATAATTCAACTCAATGCTTTCCCTTAAAAGGGGTTAAAAGAAGCCCCAGTTTCAGACTTTATCCCGTAAAAGCGAATCAGCCATATTTGCATGGTAATGATTGTGCCCTTGGTGAAATGGTAGGTATTTATTTCCAATTACCAACGCAGAGATCACAGTTGGTTTGCCGAGCCGCGGGAAGGTGGGAGGGGGGGGGCGGTTGGGGAGTATTGTGTTTTGGCAGGTTAGTATTATGCGTGCCTTTTAAACATGTTGAAGGAATCTATATTAGCTTGGATCGAACTTCTCCTTTCCTCCCAGCAGTCTCGAAAACAAACAACAAAAAAATTCGGAAATTTTTTATCGCTTCACCTCATATGCAGTTCAACCGATTTCAATTTCCTTTTGCACATAGAAAGACCGAGTAGTGGAGCTGTGCGACGAAGCGTTGTTTTTGGATTTATCGAAAAATTAAAAGAAAAAAATGCGGAAACTTTGAAATTTTTTACGCTTGACTGATTATTGTGTCCGGTTGGGGTCTGCGTCTTCGACGATGGTTTGTTTGTTTGTTTCTTTTTTTTCTTCAACAAAAAGAGAGATATGCACAACTTCAGATCAGTAACAATCATATGTGCGAAATTTGGTGCTCCTAAAGCCACTAAGGTCAGAGGAGTAATAAAGACAAATTGACGGACCAGTACGTTGTTATAAAACAGCTGACCTCTGTTGAAATCTGCCTGTTATGTATAAAGAGCGGATGGATATTTTAAGAGTAGTTTGACTCTGTTATTAGTGTTATTTTCGCGAAATCCCCAGTAGGTCTGTTGAGTACAAAAGCATTATACACAACAGACCGAACCGCCGTAGAGGTTGGTGGTTGAAATTGTTTTTAAAAAGTAGTTCCTTTCCTTTTTATGAGTACTGTTTTCCTCAATGTATATTCGGAGTATAAAGGTGTCATACCCAACGGACCGAACCGCCGAAGAGCTGTTGAACAACAACGCGAACGAGTAAAGAGAAAAAAAAGGTCTGAAACAGTGACTCTGTACAACTTCAATATACTCTTTGCAAGTCTTGGACTTGTCAAATGTTAAATATTGCGCCCTTATAAAAAATGTTTGAGTGTAAAAGTAACCCATGGTTTATTTATATAGGATAATATAGAATTTTTCCAAGGGGGTAATCGTTGAGGTAATAACGGCAAACGACAAACGGCAAAAAAAAGGGAAACGATAAAAATGAAAGTGTTCTAAAAAGCGGGACAAAAATTTTAACCAATATAATGTGCTCAGGGATGTTTTCTTTTGCTTAAAACTTAAACTGCTCAGGGTGTCCAAAACAGAATTGCACTGTTGGATAGCACTTTCATCAGTGCATGCACTGCTTTTTATCTCAAAATAAACAAAATAAAGTACAGTGAAATCTCGTTAAACCGACATCGCCGGGACTGAGCAAAAAATGTCGGTTAAACGATATGTCAGTTAAAAGGTACTGGGGGTCAATGGGGTAAATCCTTCGGGACCGTGAAAACATGTCGGCTAAAACGATATGTCGGTTAAAGCAAAATCGATGTCGGTTTAAATGGATTCGACTGTATTACTAATTAAAATCTACGCAGTTTGAACTAAGCTTTTCATTTACTGCCGTCATTTATATATATATATATATATATATATATATATATATATATATATATATATATATATATATATATATATTTATATTTATACAGCCATCAATCTTTCCATCAACCTATCCATCCATCCATCCATCCATCCATCCATATAACTTCCCATCCATCGATTCATCTTCCCAGCCTCCCACCCATCCATCTCTCTATCCATCTAATTCTCTCTCTCTCTCTCTCTCTCTCTCTCTCTCTCTCTCTCTCTCTCTCTCTCTCAGTAGGGATAGTGTGTCTGTTCTGGATAGACGCCCCCCCCCCCCGCTGTGATGTATCTAAAATAGACATGTATGTTCTGGATACGGTTGGTATAAATGATAGAAAAAACCTCAGTCAGAATGCACCCGTTTATGTCGTTGTTGGCAAAGTGTGTTGGGGGAGGGGGGTGGACGGTAATAACAGGTTTGAGGGGGTGTGGTTGGTGGACGGTAATAACAGGTTTGAGGGGAGGGGAGGAGGTGGGAGAAACTGTACTGGGAAGAAGCACTCACCCGTTGATTCTTTTAGAATGAAACTATTTGATGTTTATCCGTTTATCCATCCATCCTTCCGTCCCTCCATCCATCCATCCATCCATCCATCCGTCCACCCATCCATCCATCCATCCATCCATCCATCCATCCATCCATCCACCCATCCACCCATCCATCCATCCATCCATCGAGGGACAGGGTGTCTGTTCTGGGTGTACCCCCTTCCCCTGACTCCCGCTGTAATGTGTCTAGAACAGACATGTATGTTCTGGATACAGTCGGTATAAATGATAAAAAAAAATAAAAAAAACGCGAGTCAGAATGCACCCGTGTATGTCGTTGTTGGCAAAGTGTTGTTGGCAAAGTAGAGGTTCGTCATAACGTCTCCAGCATTTATACCAACCATATCCCGAACTACATGTCTGTACTAGATACATCACAGGGATGAGGGGGGAGGTATACAAGGGGGAGGTATCCCTACTTTTCTCTCTCTCTCTCTCTCGCTCTCTCTCTCTCTCTCTCTCTCTCTCTCTCTCTCTCTCTCTCTCTCTGCCCCGTCTCCTTCCCTCCCTCCCTCCTTCCTTTCGTTTATTCCCCATAGATAGAACCTGTGGGGAATATATGCGATCGACCGTGTGTCGGTCTGTCGGTCTGTCATCAACAACTTGTTAACACAATAACTTAAAAACTGATGCAAGGATTTTAATGAGGTATGTAGCTTCTATGGGGACAAACACAGATCGGTATAGTAAATGGGCCAGGTTCGTCCAAGGAGAATGGACCAGCTGGACTTAGAAAATTTCAGCTCTTGATTGACTATTGCTAAGACGATATCTCAAGAACAACCGCAAGGATTTTAATGAAACTTGATATATAGCTTCTATGGGAACAAACACAGATCGGCGTTGTAAATGGTCCAGGTTTGTCAAAGGAAAATTGACCAGCTGGACTTTGAAAATTTCAGCTCTTGATTGACTATTGTTAACACGCTATCACAAGAACAACTGCAAGGATTTTAAGGAAGCTTCGTGTGTAGCTTCTATGGGCACAGACAAGGATCGGTATTGTAAATGAGTTATGTTGGCCCAAGGAAAAACAACCAAATGGACTTTGAAATTTACCAAATCTTGGAAATTGTTCAGCATCGGAATGAGTTTGTTAACACGATATCTCAAGAACAACTGCAGGGATTGTAATGAAACTTGGTATGTAGATTCTATGGGAACAAACACAGATCGGTATTGTAAATAGGCCAGGTCCGTCCAAGGAAAATGGACCAGCTGGACTTAGAAAATTTCAGCTCTTGATTGACTATTGATGGCCGTGTTTAACTGATGGGGGGCCTGTGGGGAATATGTGGGCTATGCACACTGCTCTAGTTTTCTAGCCATTGTGGACAAAAAATGCAAACAAGCGTACATTATACATTTAGCTTTTGACGTCCGAACATATTAGATCTTGTGACCAGGTTGTGAAAAAAACCCAAACTTTTAGATAACTCGTGAAGAACTCTTACCCATATCTTGCTATATAATACCTTTACCACAGATAAACTTGAGAGCTAGCCTTTGCTTTATTTAACTGAAATAAATAACAGCTGATAAACTCATATTAAACAATATAATTTCGAGTACGTTCTGCTTGAGTGTTACGTTAATAGGCTAAGATAAGTACAGCAAATTGTGTGGTTGTTTTCCGGGCAGAGCCATTAGTGCATGACCCATAACATTTACGTGAACCGTGTTAATTATCTGTTTTCTGTATTATTTGTTTATCTTTATAGCATTTGCAATGCAATAGAACATTGTTCCATTTACACTCAGCAACCTGAGTGATTTCGCTTTCACCGCTCAGAAGCAACAGTCAGGAAAGTGATATTCGGAAAAAAAATATTTGTCGCATTTATACAAACAATGTAGCAATAGTGCTTAGCATTTATGTATTATTGGTTACATAGCATTGTAGCATTCCGTGTGACTGGGAAAAGATCCAAATGGGTGCATCATAGTATTAGGATGGCAACCCAAATTACCATTTGATTTTGTTACCATGGCAGCAAAACGGATACGCAAGACGTTCTTCAAAAAGTAAGCCTTGGCACTTCATTATTCCTTTATGATTTAAATTGTGCGCGATGCGGTGCATATTGGTAAGATTAGACAACAGGGTAGTTTCCGCTGCCCACTGCGTGTGTGCGCGTGTGTATGTGTGTGTTTATATTGGCATTGTGAAAACTCGAATAACCGCCCCAGAGAAAAAGTAACCGCTGTCCCTGGTGAAAATATCTCGATTTGCGTGTGCGGATGGGACTCGCTGACATTCTGCAGGGATTCCGTTGGAAATAAACTGTGACAAAAAGACGTCAAGCTGTTGTTCTTGATATAAAGTGAACTTTCTTATATCGACACGATCGACTTAGGCAAAACTCGGGAGTTGAGATAAGCATGTGGGTATGGTGGTTAGTCCGATGTTATTGAAATCAAATCTTCGAAATGTCAAGTTTGGCACGGAGACAGCAGCAGTATATATCTGTATGTTAGTTGCTTTCATAAAGATAGCAGTGTGAACAGTAGAATCCCCACTTGGCCAATCATGGAACAAAGATGGACAGTGCACAGTGCCATTTGTAGATGCATTTGTATTCGCGTTGAAGAATCAAGGGATAATTAAAACTCGTTACTGATAGTGATCATTCACTTACTTAATGCCAGTTACCGTTAAGCAGAAATCTAGCTCTGAAACAAAGCACCATGTTCGAAAAGAACGAATAATTTATTTATTCTTCACTGTTGTCGTAATATCGGTTGCGCTCCAATTCAAAGGCAGTTTGTACACTGACAACTTCCACAGTGCACTAAAGTGTTACCGTATGTGCTCTTATAGATCTGGGTATTATAAGAGGACATAATATCGTTGTGAAATGGTACGACATGCGCTGATGTTACGAATGAAGAAGAAGCATCAACTTGGAGCATATTAACTTCCAGCTGCTGGACAAAAATGCTTAATTAATTACCTGTAATCTGTTCCTCTCCTCCACATTTTTAGACTTAAACTTGTCCTAACGCATCAGTGTGGGCATCTGTCGTCTATATATATATGTGTGTACGGATGTAAACTTAAAATGCTGCTTCACCTACAACTTTCAAGTGTTGCATGTAGAATACTCCCTTGATCTCTCTTGTTTTTTTTTTTTTGTTTTTTGTTTTTTCGATTTGCAAACGATTGGCCAAATGACATCATTTTAACAAGGTTTTTGTTACCCGTTTTCAAAACGCTACTGCTCCTATAATTTTGATGCGATTCCTTTGAAATTTTGCATGAGCATTCACGTGGTGGTCCCCTTTTGCAGATACAAATTTTTGTTTCTTCCCCACAGGGAATATATGCGATCGACCGCTTTTCGGTCTGTCGGTCGGTCTGTCATCAAGAGCTTGTTAACATGATAACTTAAAAACTCCTGCAAGGATTTTAATGAAACTTGGTATGTAGCGTCTTTGGGAACAAACACCGATTGGAAAATTTCAGCTCTTGATTGACTATTGATGGCCGTGTTTAACCGATGGGGGGCTTGTAAGGAATATGTGGGCTATGCACACTGCTCTAGTTAAATTTGCTGGAGATTTTACATGAAGGTGGTTTCGGTCAGGGGTGAAAAAAGTGCTAGAGACGATTTTTGATTTACGTCGAATTGGCGCCAAAATATATTCTCTCTTTAATTTTTGTATTCACTCTGAAATTTTAGTACTGGTACCGCCCCCGCCCCCCCCCCCCCCCCCCACTGCACCCGAGTCGAATTCAATTTCTCTTTTTTTGCTCGCGCGCAATTTGGGCGCATTTTTCGCCATTCTAGCTTATGCGTTTTTGGTGGATTTCACGGATGTGGAGTGAGTAGAGAGTTGCAGATTGTGAGGTGGTATATTAGTGCCAGAAAAACACAGTACAGCTGTATTTCGAAATTTATTAAAACTACACATTTCGTATAATTTTGTCCATTCTGTTCTGATGATTTTTTTTATTTCACGCATGGACAAAAAGGATATTGCAGATTGTTATTTTTTTTTAAATGTAAAAGCTTTTGTCGAAATTTAAAAAATGCAAAACTGTTAGAATTGTGAAAATCGCGATGAAAGTGGCAGTAATGTGGCACTTTGAAAACCGACTTTACCGGATCGTGTCTCCCCGACGCTCTAGTTAATGGAATAATCAAATTAATAAAAAGCAACGGAGTGAAATGTGATATGTTGGAGGGCGTGTATAGTAATATTTATTTCGTGCAAATCTTGATTTTTTTTTCAAACTAAGTGCAGCCATAAACACGCAATAGCTGAGTTTTTCCATTTCTGGTGAATGTTTGGTTTTAGAAAAAAAATGTGAAAAAAGTGAAAGCCATTTTGAATGAATTGTTTTTATTTTAAAAAAATAAATTCTGTGCTTTCGGGTCATGGATTCCTCGAGCGCGCGGTTTGGGGTTTAAATCGTTGCTGTTGCCTGGTAATCACTTTCGGGTCATGGATTGCTCGTGCGTTTTGGGGTTTAAATCGTTTCTGTTGTCTTGTAATCACTTTCGGGTCATGGGTTGCTCGAGCGTTTTGGGGTTTAAATCGTTTATGTTGTATTGTAATCACTTTCGGGTCATGGATTGCTGGAGCGTTTTGGGGTTTCTATCGTTTCTGTTTTCTGGCAATCACCTTCGAGTTTCAGAGTGAACGTCAAATAAAATTCGTCTTCAAGTTAACTTTTTAATCCGCCATGAAATTGGATTAAAATGTAGTTATTGAGTTTGCCTACCACAGATGCTCTTCTGAACACATTTCTACTTTACGACAAGGGTGTGGTCTAAAAACCGCATTTTTTTTCGAGTGGCGCCAAAACGAAACCGTTTCCAATGTGTTGTGGTCAAACGCAGGTGTATTTATCTACACTCTAAAGTCCCTCATGATACTGAGCTGACAAAGAACATCAAATATTCATTTCCCTATTTCCACAGGAGATCCAAACAAGGAAAAAAAACTTACATGGAAAGTTGCACTAAATAAAGATCCTTGTGCTTAATAAGCCCAATAAGAATCTGTGTATGTTAAGCGAAAAAAAATTTTTTTTTTTTTTTGCTTTTTTAGTTTTTAGTCACGATTAAAAACCAGCTTCACAGAAAAAGATGCCTGGACCTGCAGTATGAGAATAATGTAGTTCAAGTCTATAAAAGGGATTTTTCCACACGTTTTCCCTAATTTCTTACTCTTTGCCTGTTAGCGGTTTGGCTCTGACGATTTTGCCGATAAGTCTGTTTTCTTGAAGGCCATCCCTAAAACGATTGGAAGGGCTGCCGGAAGTGGAATTACAGTTAATATAAATAAATAATATAATCAATAACATACGTTGTAAAATGTGGAATTGACATTAAGTTGCGAGGTGCGGTAAGGGAATGGGTGACACGTGGGCTGTTGAGTATCTTCCCCAGTACCGTTTAATTCACGAAAAAAAGGACAACAAATCTATGGCAAAACTTAAGGAAATGCTATAGACGCTAAAATGCCAATCGAAGGCCTTAAAATACACAGAATTAAGCGTAAGAAGTTTGTGTAATCATTAAACACTATAAAAACATCGTATTATTTGAATAAAAATTCTGAAGCAAAATAGAAATCAGATATTTTCTGGTACGTTATTCCGAAATAGACTACCGATATATCGAATGTCACAGAAATCAAAACGTTTTTCATTATTTCATCATTTAATGTTGTGGAGTATGTGAAAAACTGATTTTCTTGCCTTATAATAGAAAAATATAATTTGCATTGTTCAACTTATCTTCACCCTTTGTTGTAAGAAAAATGAAGCATTATTGATTTCTGTGACATTCGAATTATCGGCAATCTATAACGAAAACGCCTACAAAAATATCTGGTTTCTGATTTGCTTCAGAATTCTTATTCAATACGGTGTTATTAACCGAATGTGCAATAAAGTATGAGGAAGCGGTAAGACCAGACAGAATTCCGCTAGATAGCGGAATGACCCACTTGCAGAAACCACTAAAGAAAATATTTGTTTTAATTTTTGACCAAGTAGCTCATTCTTTGTCGTCGTTTTTGCCGAAAGGGTTAAATATGAACCCCAAATCGCTCTATTTCCAACCGTTTCGAGATAATAGTCAACTTCTGGTTTTTGACCTTGACAGGGAAGGTCAAAGTCACCTAGGTACCTCTTATGTGACGTTGTTTAGGTCCACAACGGTCGAAAATGAGTTCACAATGGCTCTATCTCTAACCGTTTTCGAGATAAGTCGGCCAGTCCTTAACGGCACATAAGGTCACTTGACCTTTGACTTTGACCATCGTGGTCAAGATTCAGGATGGAAGGTTACCCCCTACTGAATACATCATGTATTGAACTGGGGTTTTAGGCACTTTTTATATCCATTTTACGTGATTAATTGGCGTTTTGACAAATATTTTGACCTCACTTTGAACTTGACCTTTGCTCAAAAATATTTGCGGTTTCATGGACATCTGATGATTGTCATATAAAGCTCCGCTGACTCAAACGCTAGGATGAGTTTTCCGGAAACCATTTGATGGAAAAAATAACTTTGACCTCGATTTGACCTTGACCTGGACCATTGAGGTCAGAAAACTCTGCGGATTGACCAAGACCTCGTCACCCTCTACACGTGCGCTAAATCTCATCTTTCTCTGTCAAATACTGTAGGAGGAGTTTTCTGGAAACCAAATAAACGGAAAAAAAGCGAAGAAAAAAGATAAGAAAAAGGGCAGCAACTTCCAGAAAAACTACAAACTTACACCCAGTTGCAAACGAAATTCGCAAGCGGGAATTAAAGTAGCCATTAATACCACTACAGAATCTGCTTTTCTTGCCACATCAAAGAACATTCACTGTTTTCTGTTGATGTCGTAGAGATGCAGGCGCCATTTTGTGAATCAAGTTTACCAGTAGAATATAGAGTACATTTTTTCAATATCCACTGGTACCAAACGAATTCTTATGGGTAGTACATTTTTTTTCTAACTAGCAGTTTTGATATTAGTATGCAACTTTGTTGCGTTCAACAGTAAAAAACTTGTTTTATTGCTCTTCCGTTGCTTTTATTGTTTGACCTACCTCTCATTGTTTTTACTGTTCGATTTTAAAGAAAGTGACGTCCATGAGTGTATACATCCTACTTAATGCGAATTAGGCAACAGATTAGGAGAGCGTAAACCTACTCGCATGCTGTACATCTGATTTATTCCCCACAAGGGGGAATATATTCGATCGACCGCGTGTCGGTCTGTCTGTCGGTCGGTCTGTCACCAAGAGCTTAACACGATAAGTTAAAAACTGCTGCAATGATTTTAATGAAACTTCTATGGGAACAAACACTTCTATGGGAATGTAGCTTCTATGGGAACAAACACAGATCGGTATTGTAAATGGGCCAGGTTCGTCCAAGGAAAATGGCCCAGCTCGACTGAGAAAATTTCAGCTCTTGATTGACTATTGATGGCCGTGTTTAACTGATGAAGAGGGAGGAGGGGCTGTGGGGAATATGTGGGCTACGCACACTGCTCTAGTTGAGATAATGACATAAAATGCATGTACTTTTGCGAACCTCAATAAGTGAAATCCTTTGAATAAGGTATTTAAACTGATGGAGACCCCAACAACCCCCTGACCGGGATGAAATAGTGAGATAATCTTGTGGTTCTTACTTTGATAATGGGATTTGACAAATGCAGAAGAAGATTTTGTATTTTAAATGCCCGAAATTTAACTAGTCGCTGATAGAATTTATAGAATTCATAGTGATGTTTTACCTTATTGTATGGCTGTGAATTGCATAATTTATAATTTATTTAAAAAAATTGATGGCTTTTTTTTTACATTGATGCTTCTGTGCAGTGTTCATTCTAGTTTATCTTGTCTTGTTAATTGCATGATGTTTCATGGCCCACTTGTCTACTTTCGGTGATACATGCTGTTGTAATTAGGATATATTGTCGTAATTAGGATATATGAGGTAGTTAGGATATTCTTTTATTATCCCACGTGTCTACTCAGCTTTTCCTTTGAAAGCAATAATGTGGTCAGTTTTGCTCGATATCTTCTCCGAAATATGTGGCGAGTTTGTTTGTGTTTAAAGTTTTGGCAAATGTTATATTTTTTCAAGTAAACTGTATAGTATAACACAGAATGTCTCGTCTTTCAAGACCATCTTAGGTCATATACTATTGTCAGTTTGATGTTTTTATTGAGCACATAAATACGATTTGACCGAAATAAAAGGTCTTGTGTAGCTCTTTCACAGGACATGTATATAGGTATTCCGACATAACGCCTCGCGACATAACGCACAGCGACATAACGCCTCGTGATAAAACACTTTAACAAGTAAATTGCAATAAAACGCTTCCCTTTTTTGAAACAAAAATTAAAACACATAGTAACAGTTTTTCGTGTTGGTGAACATTAGATTTACACCAGCTCTCATGGGCTGTATCCGATGTGATATCCAAATCTTCCAGTCTATTGCCGATCTCCTTGATTTTCTCGAGTGATCGCTTTCCAACCTGTGTTGTGACCGACACCGCGCAGAAACTGGTGCTAGCGCAAAGTTTCTGTCTGTGAACCACACATTCGCTGAAGCAAGCGTGTGAAGTCCAGCGAGTGATCGAAACACTAAAATGCGGGAATCTAAATCCTGATTATTGCCATAAGTGAGAAACTGTTCAGGATTTGCATCTGCCGTTGGAGCACACTTGCCATTACAATAAGATCCTCGATTTTTAATTACTTCATTTTGTATGAATGCATAAAGCATTTCTTTGTTGTTCATTGCGAGCCGTTATGAAATATTTTGAATATGATTTTCCCATGCTTCTTCTACAACTTAGCCAGTGTTTTATTCTAATTATTACCTTATCGGGATTAGGCTCGTGATTATGCATATCTACAATTTCCGGATCTGCCATTTCTTAGGTCGTTTTAACCGTTCCTTTACATGCTATATTTCGCCGAACAAAGGACCATGTTTTGAACTTTCGTTCATTTTTCTTATTGTTCATATCTCTGTTAAGCACGACTTTAGCTGATTGTGTTACCAGTTATTAACACTTGACAAGCCTTTGGCTTGCAAGGGCTGTATGAAGTTGTGCGAGCAGCCGTTGGTGTCTTTTTTTCCTTGACAGTGATCGAATTTCCCGTGTCATCTCCTCCACTGGCACTACGGGCCCTAGGGCCACGAAATTTGGAAATTAGGTAGAACTTGATATGAACGTGTGTATGACACTTTTTATTTTCGCCTTCAATTTCGTTTTCTTGTTTAAAACGCCATGTGAAAAGAGTGTATTTTTTGCAAGTAAATGCGTTGGATTTAACGCACAGCACAGAACACCACACAGCTGCTCAGCTTTGTGCGAGCTCTCACTGCGTAAATAGATAACACGGCGTATGCCTGATCAGTCAATAAAACCTTAAGTCAACAAAAACTAAACGCTACTCGGCTTATAAGACGTATTCAAGCTGGATTGTTTACTGATATATTTAGCTGGTATTAAGTTATCAATCTATGGAGTTTTTTTCTTTACAGTGGTCCGATTTGTTTGTGTCGCCTTCTTCTCTGGCACTATGGACTCTAGGATAACGAAACTTTGGACTTGTATAGAACCTGTGAATAATAATAATAATAATAGTAACACGGATAATTTTGGCGGAGGCCATGGTCCCCAGTTTCAGAAAGTGGCCCCCTAAATTTTTCGCTGGGGCCGCGATGGTCCCCAGATTCCATAAATTGCCCCCAGTTTTTATGGCTGGGGGCCATGTTATGCGTGCTGTAAAATACTTTTTATTATTCAAGAAAAAACCCATTGAATTAAGTATTTTTGCGTTTTAATTTTTGTCAAGTGTTTAACATTTCTTTGCTAGTGAAATGTGGTTGTATTTATCTCCATTGTAGTTCTAAAATACCCTGACTTACCTCCTAAAATCCACGAGCCTTTATACTGCAAAGAACGACTAGAGATTAGGTGTTATCTGCGTCTGTGGATTGAGCAATGTTGGCATTGACTTTTTATTCAATCAGTTTGGCGAGGATTAAGTGCCATGCAAATCGTATAGGTGTACATTTCTCAGCCGCTGACCATCGGATAAATTTGAAACGTGTTGGGAATGTTGCTTGGCAGGTCCGAAAGATTCTGTCAGATATGCCTGGACGTCATTAGGTAAACGTATCTCGATAGCGGAAAATCGGATCGGCTTTCTGCTCCACCGAACACCCTGCCCCCTCCTTCACCCCCGGTTCCCCCTTTTGTCGGCCGCTTTGTTAACTAAGGATAGTTAACACTTGACAAGACTTTGGCTTGCAAGGGTTATATGAATTTGTGCGAACAAAATTCGTCCTTTTTTTTTTCTTCTTGACACTTTTTCCGATTTTTTGTGTCTTCTTCTCCTCTGACACTATGGACCCTACGACCATGAAACTTGGGACTTATGAAGAGCTTGACCTGAACATGTGCATGTCACTTTTTATTTTCGTCTTTGATTTCGTTTTCTTTGTTAAAACGCCATGTGAAAAGAGTGTATTTTTTGCAAGTAAATGCGTAGCATTTAACGACAGCACAGAATACGCATTTGCTCAGTGAGCTTTGTGCGAGCTCTCACTGCGTAAATAGATAACAAGGCGTATGCCTGATCAGTCAATAAAACTTAAAGTCAACAACAACCAAACACTACTCGGCTTATAAGACGTATTCAAGCTGTGTTGTTTGCAATATATTATTCAAGAAATAACCCATTGAAGGAAGTATTTTTGCGTTTTAATTTTCGTCAAGTGTTTAACATTTCGCTACCGGAATGTGCTTCTCGTTTTTAACTATACTTGGGATTTTTAAAAGATTCTCCTGCATTCTCTAAACACTCTTGAAAGCATTTGCAGCACACTTATCGATCATTTCTTGCATTTCGTGTGATTGGTCTTTTTGAGGGTTGCTCACCTACAGCTGTTAGCGTGTTTTCAGTTGGCTGCCAAGCTGTTCCATATATGGGAGTAATTACGTTACGGCTCGCTGTGTTTGTATAGTGCCTGGAACTAGCTTTCATTTTTAAAGTTGGACATCTAATATATTGTGTTATGACAAGCAGCGCACTGTTTTGACATCAAAGTACCTTCTCGCACTCTCCCACCGAGGTGGATGATGTGTAGCGCACTTTTGAAGAATGTCTTTGTAGTGCTTTTTGGCCGATGGGAATGCACGAAGGCAAGGTATAGACTATGGCTATAACTACACTTAGTGTACAAACCCTTACCATAATGTTGACTAAAATAGTTAGGATTGCCTTTAGAGTCGTACCTAGATTAAAAAGCTCGGGGGAATGGGTTGGTTAAGGTAGTCGATAAACCGGTTTGCAGCTGCCACCTTCAAGATCCGGATAAAACGACGTGAAGTAAAATCTGTTTGTAGTGGCCCACTTTCAGTTTCGGACAAGACATACGGTAAAATCTACCTGTCTTAACCAACTTTCACACCCTGATAAACAAAGTACGTACAGTAAAACTGCTGTAATGACCAACTACAAGACCGGGATTAAAAGGACGTACAGTAAAATTTGTTTTAGCGACCACCATCTGGAACCGGACCAAAGACGAACAGTAAAACCTCTTTACTGACCACCTAGTAGACCCAGATAAAACACCTAAGCCTATAAAAAAAGAGGATTGAAATACCCACAAATCAAGTTACGTACCCCCTTCCCCCTTCAAAAATGGGATAAAGCTGGGCACATGCCGATTCAATATATAAGGTAAAATTTCTTATTATTCTGAAAAAAGTAAAATAAAACTTTGTGGCAGCCCTGTCGGGGGAAACAGAAAAATGGAAAATGGTTACCTGTGAATAATGGGTTTAATCCTGGAGACATTTGTTTTTGTTTACAAAAACAAAAAAAACTAGAACCTTATTTCACTAGCGAAATGTTAAACACTTGACAAAAATTAAAACGCAAAAATACCTCCTTCAATGGGTATTTCTTGAGTAATATATCGCAAACCACACAGCTTGAATACATCTTATAAGCGGAGTAGTATTTGGTTTTTGTTGGCTTAAGGTTTCATTGAATGAGCAGACATACGCCGTGTTATCTATTTACGCATTGAGAGCTGGGACAAAGCTCAGCAACTGTGTCATGTGATGTACGTTAAATGCTCTGTATTTACTTGCGAAAAGACACTCTTTTCACGTGGCGTTTTAACAAAGAAAACGAAATCGAAGACGAAAATAAAAAGTGACATGCACACGTTCAGATCAAGCTCTTCATAAGTCCCAGGTTTCATGGTCCTAGGGCCCATAGTGTCAGAGGAGAAGACACAAAATTTGTGTTTGCTGGATAGAAGTTCATCAACCAAACAGTATTTCTGTACAAAGGATTTACAACCCTCTTTTTTAAAGCGTTGAAGAAAACTCTTAAATACTTCAGCAAGTAAAATTTTGAAGACTTGGTGAACAGCATCCAGTCCTTCATATCTGAGACGCTTCTACCCAACAATTGTCAGATAATCAACTTGTCTCTGTGCTTAGTTTGCCTGTGCGCACGTACTTACTCTGTGAGGACGCTCAGGCTGCGACCCACCCTCCCAAGCATCCACAAAACACGTCTCTTCAATTACCAACGGAGCAAAGAGAGAGATTGGTAGACAATTAGTTATGACAAATGAATGTTTGACCTGGCCATCATGAAATATTCAGCAGCTGCGAGCAGGTGTGCTTTCAGACGACAAACTTGCTTACTTAGAATACATTAAAAAGAACATCTATAATGATACGAGACAGATAGTTGCGTTGTTGCCTGGGTGATGGGGATGTTTTGCCAACTGACATCCGGGCCTTGTGTCCCTTGACAGAAGATTAAGAAAATGTATTGGGATAGAAAAAATGCCTCTCAGAGTGAATTAATGTGGTAAAATTTCATAGGAAATTAAGCTCCTTATAAACCACTGGCGTTGCCTTATTTCAGAGATATTCAAAGAAACCAATGGCCGTTTCTCATACGCGACCTTTACAGTAGTAATTGAACAAGAAACCATATGTCCTTGCGCTGTAATGGTCCTCTCAGCTAAATAAAGCGCGGAATTATGAAGGAAATACGAGCTTTAGGAAAAAGTGATAGAAAACACAAGAGTTCATTCGGCTCTGGTACGATGTGGGCGCGGATGTGAATTCTTGCTGTTCGGGTGTATCGCAGTAGAATCTGGCTAAGCCGTCTGTTTTGGATTGATATTATTACCTTATATAAGTGGTTCGTTTCAATTTACATTACGCAGCATCTTTAACACTTGGCAAGTCAAAGACTTCCAAAGAGTCTATAGAAGTTGTACAGTGTTTCGGACATTTTTTCTCTTTACCGCTCCGTCATTATGTCTTGAGTCCTCCTCTGACATTGGTACTGGCCCTAGAGCCACTAAATTACGCACATACGTAGTACTTAATCTGAACCTGTAAACGAAAAGCAACGCGTAAGGACTGCAGCAGCATTTGCACAAGCATTCGCCAACAGCCACACCGTGCATCACATAAGTGTTAGTTTTGGTAAGAACGATGCGTGGATGTAAAATTTGACCTGGTCATTATATATATACTGGATGTTCATATGAATTACTAGCTTCAGTTAGGCACCATGTTTGATAAGGGTCTAGGTGGGGTGAGGCAGGGTAGGGGAGGAATGCCATTTCATAGAGGAAGTAGCAAAGCTGTTTGGAAAGGTATCCAGACATTTTTCTGAAAGTCAGTTTGTCGAAGGACATTTTGTCGAAAGTGAAATGCGAGACATTTTGTCAAAATTTATAATTACTTAATAGCGGATAATAAAAATTGCGGATTGCAATTAAATGGCAACTCAGTGATTGCCATTAAAACCACACAATACATCAGAGAACAACTGAATATCTCAGGGAGATTCAGTAACTGCAATTAAGCAATTGCAATTAAAACCACACGATACGTCATAGAAAAACTGAACCTCCTGAATAAATTTATAATTGCACTTAGGTACTTGCAATTGAATTCCTCACAATACATCAGAGACAATGATTTCACTGACTGTATTTGTCACGCGTAAATCTGGGGAGTGGAGATGTTGTGGGGAGTAGGTCTAATGCACATCGAGAAATCCCCGCGTAGGTCTAGTGGGGCGCAGGCCTAGCTGGACTTTGGTCTAATGAACAGGAATCTTGGTATCATGGATGTTACCATGCATGTCCACTAAAAAAAAAGCGCGGAGAAAACGAATAATTCTGAGGACATTGTCATTTGACGATTTTTTTTGTGACTTGGACCTTGTAAAATTATCATTACAGCCGATACTTTAAAAAGCGAAAACCTTAAACAGGACAAAGAAATTGTGTCGTTCTGGGCTGTATGTCGTTCTAACACGTGCCACTGTACTCGCATTTCAAAGCTGCAATCAGTCAGCTTGGTTTCGTGTCGTTGTCAGTTCGATAAGATCACCTTTTTTTTTTTGGTTTCCGCGGTTTTTTTTCCCTGTAACTCTGTTTGCTTTCACGTTTCCCAAAATTGGATTTTCGCTTCCTCGGTGCCACAGCTGCACTTGTCCCTGTTTACCAGACATCTCATGGCTGCCCGAAACTCGTTAATAATGAATATGTCCCTTAAATGTTTGACAAAAGCAATGGTTAGACGTAAATTATCTCAAATACAATCGAACATGATTAGTGTGCTTTGACTGCGAAACGATTCCGCGTCAGTGTTGAAGCGAAAGCAGTATTTCATATGGGAGACTCCGTCATGTGGCCGTGTGACAAGCGACCATACGTAGATAGTTTCTATTTTGAGTGCCCATTGAATTGAACCTACAATGACGCAAAACTTAGACTTAATTGCTGCCAGTTTGTTCTGTGCAATCACGAATCATTAAAACTTGATTAAGCCGTTTGAGTGTGGTGCAGGGTGCGGCAAGACGTCAGTTGTTGGGACCCGAGACAATAAAAAAACCCACCGAAATGCACTTGATATTTCCGAGATAGATGTCACTTTTAATGGGGCGTGGAAAAATTAATTTGAGTACAAAAGATTCATAAGGGGACACTCAGCAACCGAAAGTGTAAGTGATCTTAACGTATTTATGGCAAGGTTGTTCAGTGTGGAAGTATTAACGGATGTGTCCTGTTCTCTTCGGTGTCGTTTGTGGCTTCTGTTTTAGTTAAAGTTTTGTTTTGCGACAGTTTTGCGCTCGTTTTTATTGGACTGCTGAAAGCACTGAACATTAAAGCTTTTATTTTATCTTTTTAATTTTTTTTATTTATTTATTTTTTTTGCTGGTGTTTTTCTCACGCACATTGATGTTTGATACTAAGCGGAGCTATCTTATGTCTTCATGTTGACTCGGAATAGGTCAGTTACGAGACTTAACTGGCATTTTGATTACAGATAACCAACATATATCGACCTCTGCGTTCCGGTCAACATTGAAAAATGATTGACTTGGGAATCGCCCGATCAAATTATTGTATTTACACATGTCATTTTTGTCATTACGTTGCATTAAATTGTATTAAGAGTACACTACTTTAACTCACGTGCTAACACAATCGGGTATGGCGTGCTCTAGTCATAACCCTTCCTCCACGCTACGCTGTGGTCCTGTAGGTGAGTCCTGTAGACGCCCTGGGCCTTTCGGTGTCCTTGATTGGCGGGCATCCACATCACTCACCTTGCACTCTTTATAAAATATCTGAAAAAAAAACCATCCACAGCTGGCTTGAAATTGTCATGCGATATGAGAATCTGATGAAATCTGCGCACGAGTATTACAGGTTAAGAACTGTTCTAGCACAAGACACGCAGAACTGGGAATTAAGGCAAAAAAAATGAGGTTCACGATTGTAGATGCCCGCGGCAGGTGCGCTCTGAGAGATGTGTGTCTCTTTGGACCAAGGGGCGGGTTATGGCGGGTTACAAGCAACCTCTTTTCTTCTTCTCATGCACATTTTTTTATTCGTTTTATGTAGAACTTTGTCTTCGTGTTTTAATGTGTGAATCTTTTGTCGTTTGTTGTAGCGGTGCTATACAGCGCTCAAAAGGAATTCGCAGGTAAAACTTAAAGGCCGTCGGTGTTTTAAAGTTCTCCATTTACCGAGTGCTCTACATGTACAATTTCTTGATTGCACCCTGCTCATCACATTTCTGATTGTGTACTCTAGTTCGCTGTGTTTAATACATGTATGTTAATAATTTTTCGTGTGGTGTAATATGTGGGTACTAAAGCATGAAGTAAAATCGCTTTTGAACCTGGCATGCCTGGCTCAACAGGTGATAATGAGTTGCTTTTGAATAAGGACTTAACATTTGAAACGTTTTATAAATATTTTTTTTCTACACTTTTCGACTGATCAGGTTTAGTTCTGGAACTGCCTGACCACCTTGCCCCTAATTTAAAATCAGTTGTTTGATATAAATGTCAAAGTGTTCATGAATCTGTTGCTTAAAAATTGCACATTCTGAGAAGTATTTAAGCATGTTATTCGTGAAAGATTTAGCGTGGGTTCGTTGCTCCGTAAACACGTTTATTTTCCATAGAACCCTGTGTTTAGTCATGCGAAAGGTTCAACACTGTTTTTCATCGTTTAACCTTGACAGAAGGGATATGACAAGATCCCGTGAAAATGTCGTTTCATTTGTTTTTTTTTTCCTTATTTTTTGCTGTTGCTAAAAAGTGTCATACCCGCTTGTCTGACTTCTCTGTCGCTTTCCCTCCGTCTCGTACTTCGCTCAGCCTCTTCGGTTTTCATCCGTTTGTTCAAGCCATTTGATTTGTTTGCTTGAAATACTTTCTGTTACATGGTTTCCGTTATTGCCCGGATCCATCATTCTACAAAAAAAAATCAATAAATAAAATACTAGATAAAGAATAATAAAAGAAAGTAATAATAATAATAATAATAATAATAATAATAATAATAATAATAATAATAATAATAATAGTTTTGAGGCCGTGACCGGCTTTGTGAAGTTAATCGTTGTGTTCCTCAAACAGTAGAGCGAAGTGTCATTTGTCACCTACAGTGGTTCCTGCTGGGTAGAATTATTGTGTTGTTTGGCCAGTGTAGTACATCAGTGCCTTGCACTTATCAATATTTATGTCACGTGTTAATTATTAAATCTGGAGTCAATATTCTTTGTCCATTGTTTTTATGTTAGCATAGAAACATTCCGATAATAACATTCTTTGGTATAACTTGCACTACCTCTTTCTGTTTATCTCACTGTTTGATATAAATGTATCGACATAAATTTTCGTTGGCCTCAGATAATACGGACCACTACCAGCATTTGGTATTGTCCGACGCTTTGATTTTTTTAACCGGTAACTCTTTTTTGCTTGCTGTTAGTCAAGAAAGCAAAGATATGATTTTTTTTGTGTGTGTGTGTGTGTGTTTTTATTCATGTTTTTTTCAGTGTTAGTCGTATTTCTGTTATGTACTTGTTGATGCACATTGCCTTTGTTCAGGCTCTTAATACTCGGCTCCACGTATCCTTGGATAATTTGTTGTATTGTTTTGGTTTTAGGTTGATTTTGGAACACTTAACATATTGACAAGATATTTTATGTTCACTGTTTATGTTAATCTGGTGCATGTTACTTGGAATTCAATTTTTGTTTTTTTATACTGTAATTTGATTTTATTATCCTTACATTCTTATGCTAAATCCACTCAATGTTAAAATGAAGTGTAAAGGAAAAAAAATATAATGTCCCCCGTATTGGATACCAGCATTCCGAGATGACTACGTTTTAGGCTGGGTCAGTAAAATCCACCGGTATCCGGGCCGGTCAAACCAATAGTTTTTCTCGGTACAAGCTGGACCGTCCAGTACAAAAGCCGAAGCTTGGAATATTGAGTTGCACGGGCAGACAAGATGCACATTCCTGACGTCTACAGTGTGTGGTAAATACCTTAACATCACACATATGGAGCTGGTAAGAAGGTGGCAATTGCTCAGTAACTGCCGAGCGCGTTCGTTTTGCAGTGAATTCGCTTAATCGAAAAGCCAAAAGGTTGGTAGTCCGGTCCAGCTACGACATTGTGCCTTATGTGAGGCTCGCTGGAGTTGAAAGCGTAAACGCAAACGTAGAAGAAAAACTACTTGGCTTGACAAAGCGGTCGCCACACTGTTCATCCCGCAGCGCATTTGTGGTGTTTTAAATTTTTAAAAGTGTCAAGTATTGTACAGTTTTATCTATTAAAAAAAAATAAAACAGCGCAGTTCCAATTTTCAGTTTGATAGATGTTTTGGTGCATTGATGTTTATTCATCATTGTAATAGATTTTACTCACTGTGGACCTTGATCGAGGGTGAGGATATAGGTCCCAAGTTGCTCTTGCCTTTTGGCCTCATTGCTTTGTTGTTTGACTGATGAAATACTCAACCCGTTAGGACACCTGCCGTTTCTTCTGTTTGTTATTCAGGTGCATGTCCGTTGTGTCTGCTCTTCCTAGCGCATGTCACAGAAGGGGTGTCACGTGATGTCTTCCCACTCATGTCTTTGGGGGTTGCAGAGCTCAATGTAATATATTCTTAGTGGAATTCGCGTGGTTTTCGTCTCTTTGTGACACGATGTGAACTATATATTAAGTAAAGTATCTGCACAATTTTTTACCACCCCAGCCCCTCCATCTGCCAAAGGCAGTCGGCGTGCAGAGATTTCAGGTGCCTTTCGCCTTGTATGTTTGTGTGTATGGTTCCTATTGGTCTTTGAATATTCAAATTTAATGTTCAAACATATCTATGTCTTTTAGATGTATATCTGAAATAAAGATAGAGGGGTTATCGATCCTCGCATATTTGGACGATGGATTATTGAACCATATTTGGACGCGTTGTCGCAAATTGAATCGTGGATTGATTACTTGTGGTAAGACGGATCTTTGCGTCATTTATTTAAGCGACACAGAGATGACTTGCAGGTTATCCACACTCTCCAAATCAGGGCAGTTGAGGCTCGGAAGCAATCTGTCGCTGCATGGGCGTATTTTGACTGAGCAAATGACCACTTCAGGAATTCGTGATTTTGAAAGCTGCGTCTGGGCATTGCCTGGGTGATCATCCAGCGAACGAGTTTTGTTTGCCGTTGTGACCGGCCGTGTACACCTGGTCATTCTTGTGGTCACATCTCTTCGCTGTGCTTGACCTTGTTGGTGACACTGACTTAATACACAGAAGGGGGGAGGGGAAATGTCTACAGTTAATTCTGTTACACTTTTTGTCATCAAAATGTATATGTTCCAAGCGACATCGTGCGAATCAGTTTTATTACCACCACTTTCACCCCCCCCCCCAATACCCCCCTCCCCCCTGCATAAATGACAATAAATATAAGTGTAGCAATATTTAAACTATAAATGTATAAAGAAAGAAAGAAAAATAACACTATGACGGTTTGACCTTTTCGTGACTTAAGGGCTATGGCGTAACAACATTGCGTTGATCTGGCGGCGGGGAGACCAGAAAGTCCAGGTTTGAAGTACTGGTAGGAATAATCAATGTAATTGTGTATTATCAGTGCTAATCGAGGCATCATTTTGCAATCGGCATGAAATTTAGGGAGTGCCCAGCAACAACACTAACCACAAGTGAAATGAGCCCTCTTGTGACAGGGCTGGCAACTAAAATGAGTTGGTTCATAGTGGCGTGGACTTCGAGAACTCCGGACGAGTTTCGTGAATTTGCTGATGACTTGCAGACAAGGGGCGCAGCAAAACACTTTGGTCCATTCAATCCGTTCGCCATGTTCTCACCTTTTGAAAAGCTGGAAAGGATTGCTGTTGTCAATGGAGCATGGAGTGATAGGGGATTATGTGTAACTCTTTCAGAATCCGCTCAGTAAATGCGGTAAGGGATTACACACAAGTGCTGACAAGGTTTACATCAACAGATATGATGCGCTGTTTCACCTGAAACTTTGATACTTAGAAGATGAATGACTTGATTGACTTTTCAGGTCTTAAAGAAAAGAGAGGGAGAGAGGGAGGGAAAATCAATGGCCTTTGCTGAAGTAGAGACATTGTTTCGATGTGTTGCATTCTGTGTACAACCGTATTGAGTAGCCCGTATTGAGTACTGCTGACAGAGCTTTGGCAAATGCTTCAACTACAGAGATACCACACTTCTTCTTTTTTTCTATCTCTCTCTCTCACTCAAGAATAATGGACTTGCGGGTATGCTGAAGGCTGTGTGCCGAAATTACAGACACTCGGCTATCACCCAGTGGAAGAATGACTTCTTGTCGCTGTTTTAAAAGTACTGTGTGCTGCATGTGACATTTCATTCTTTGGAAGCGCCGCACTAAGTAAGGACTGCGAGGACAGCACTTGGAATGAGTCTTTAACGCTAGCCATTATGTTCCCCTGTTACTGTGCTGGCGGAGGATATAATTTTATGCCATCCGAAACCTGTGTGGGTGTTACAACATCACTAAATCTATGGCCTGGGATGGAAGAAAGCCAAGATGAGCCTAGCAAGAAACTTCCTTGACGAAAAAAAAGAGCAACATAGATTAGTGTTTCGTTTTCGGTAGAGAAAAATAGAAACATTCACTGGGGATAAATAAAACCGTTTTGGTGATGAAATATCTTTGGATTAAGAAGACATTTAACTTTCAATTGCTCTACGCCTTGTTGGATACAATTCACAAAAAATCTACTATTACATTAGACTGAAGTTCGCATTTAATTCGAAATTACGCGTGTGTGTTTGATGTGTGATACGTCTTGTATAAATAGTCAGAAAATAACTTAATAGGAGCATAAGGCTGTGAACAATATATATATATATATATATATATATATATATATATATATACAGTGTATATATATTACAACTCGCATTTTATCGCTGAGGAGCAACTGATTACAAATTAAAAAAATGAACGCGCTCTGTATTGCATCGAATGCAGTGGTGTACAATATAAATATCAAAATCATCCAGTTTGTCCGTTTTTAGAACTGCTTTTTCTGTTGTCTATGATCTATAACTGACTACAGTAAAAAAACCCTCCGCGCGTGAACGTCAGTGGTTCAGTAGCAGCTCTAACATACTTCAACTAGTTCTCAGTTTAAAAATTGTAATTCGTGATGTTGAAGGCTCGCTAAATAACACGATTGTGGAAATCAAACTTCAGTTTTAATCGACATCGAATGTCCAGATTTTTTTAAAATAAAATTTACCGGACCTTAAATATCTCGGGCATTAAATAGCTGAGAGGGGCCAATAGGACTGATTTTATCTTTGCATGTACCTGGGTTCTCATGACCTTGGTGGGTAGAAGAGCCTTTTATGGTATACCCACGATATCTTAAAAAATTTATGCATCTTTGAAGTAATCCTTTGGTGTCGAGAAAAATGTTCCTAGTGCAAAAATATTACGCACTAATGAGTTGATATTTTTAGGAGGTGGGCCATGACGCATGCTACACTACACCGAAACACATGCTGCACAAATAGAAATTGTGTGGAGTTTTAATTGAAGGTGTTCCTTCACGGAGGTTTTACTCAATCCCCATCGATATGTTGACGTTGTGGTGTTATGTTTGATCGGAGCTAAACTATTTACAGTCTTTTGTGCAAAACCAAAGAATCAATTCATGAAAGAATAGGTACTGTAAATAGGGTCATTTAAAAAAGTGCAAGTTGATATGGACGGGAGCATCAGAAAACGATTGCTTCTCACTTGTGTGCAGCAGGTGCACCTAAATTAAAGTACTTTCATGCGAAAACTGTTGCCACAAAAATACCAGTAAAACACTGAAATAGAACATGAAAAGTTAATTGTTCTCGGTAAAAAAATGAACATTTTTCGGAGAGCCAGGTCACGATCTCCTTCCATTCCTCGCCTGTGTCTGCCTAAAAATAAAGATAGGAACAAAGACGATGCAGATCTGGGCACGAGCCCGAGTTCAAGCTTCGAGGATGCGGCTGACAGGCAGCCGTCGCTGGAGGTGTGCAGCCTCGGCGTGCCCGTGTACCATCGGAACAGATCGTCAAGCTTCGACAGCAGCTCGTTGCGGCGGGCCGACAGCGACACGGACAAGCTCACCGTGCCCTGCTACAGTGTCGACGGCTCGACGTCGGAGTCGGACAATGAGCAGCCCAAAAAGGAATCTTTCAAGCTCAAGGTGCCCGGCTTGCATAAGTACTACCGGCGCCGGTCGCTAGAGATCCCAAAGTTATGTATACACTGTGTTCACCTCGAGTCGCTGTCGAGTCATGAGGGCAGTCCAACTTCGCCGACATCGTCCGGCAAGTTTTCCTACAGCAGTTCGGATTTCCACTCGAGCGATTCGTCAGATATGGAAGGCAGCGAGGAGTCCGACAACTATGTCAGCGACGACGAGGACATGGGCCTGGCTGATGCGGCACGGCCTCACTTCGTTCATTCTTTGTCTGACACAGAGGATCTTGTTGCAGGGCTCAGGTATGGCGACACCCAAAGACAAAACATCACACGTCAGTTCTCAACGTGGGATGAAGAGGATTTTGCTCAATATCATAATCATTCTAACGCTCACAAACATATCCGTGGTAATAGAAATGGACACAATAACCAGGCAACCGGTGGGAGTGGCGTAAGCATTAGTGTCGTGGGGAATTCATCTGACACGCGGTGTGATGAGTCAGTGGAAATGACCAAGAAAGATTGCGACGTAGTGGTCACTCTACAGGTGCCTATTGTGAAGCCTCGCTCCTCTTCCGTCGATGCCTCCTGTTTCCAACATGGTCTCAAACATGTGGTCAGTGACAGTGCATTTAACAGGGAGGGATTGAAAGAACCGCCGCAGTTACGTGCATCTTCTGTTGACGTGACGCTGCCCACAGCGGAAACCAACTGTTATACAGCCATATCGGGATCCAATAAATCTAAAAAGTACGTTGTTGTTTTCAGTTTCACCTTTTTTTTTTTTTTTTGCATGGATCTATTCAGTTTAATGCCTGGTCGTTGATTAAAAAGTATTTGTTGAGTACTCAAGTTTCTACAGTTCAGTCAATAAATAGCCAATAATGCATTGCCATTTGACAGGGTAGTGACATATTTCTTGTAATTGGTTTGGTTGCGGGTTCAGTCATTCTGTCGTTTCCCACAATGTCACTGGTCACTTTATGTAGACTTAGGATATCAACCGCCCGTATACTCAGCTTTCAAAAAACGAGTCTACAAATGATTTCTCTGTGTATCTTCTTCTTCTTCTTCTTTTTCAAGTCGGCTCAAAGCAACTCTCTAAAATAAACAAACCAACAAATAAATAAATTAAAAAAAATACACCAGTTGATTAAATTTGTGTGCGCTGAGGTGGGCGTGCGCATCTGGAGGTTATTTGCTTCACTACTCTTTGTATCATTGTTGGCGAAGCAATGCTATTGTTCCTGTGCTATACAGGAAGGCAGGAGAAGGAGGCACTGGAGAGGAAATTGAGCTTAATCAGATGAACATTTAACTATTTAGATGGAAAATGTCACGCAATGTAAACGGATACACAACATGTTTTACCCTTTTAAGTTAAAAAAAAACCTCGCTGCTGGCAAAAATGTCACGGCTTTTCCCAAGGTCCCTAATCCATGCAGTTCAGATTCTCGTATTTCATTAAGCTATCCCTTTGGTTTAAAAAGTACTGAAGTCATCAGTTTACTGGCACACGTGTCATCTGCAAGACAATGAGAGTGAAAAACTGTCCCTAGAAGTTTTGGTTCAGCAATACTAATTGAATCAGAAACGTAACCCTGCACGTTGGCGGATCTGGATTGAAACCTGCTGTCCATTTTATTTAAAGCGACAACAAGAATTATGCCCCATCCCCAACCCTCCACGCCTGCAGAACTTTAAATCCTACTTGAACTCAGATCCTCACGTATTTGATATAACATTTCAGAGGTACTGCACGAATTATAAAACTGATAACACTCGGTGAGGGTGTGGCCTTTTTAAGACGGGATTTTTCTTTTTTGCTGCCTCGGACGCGTTCACCCAGAAAATGAGTGGCCTCTGCGGAGTGTACAGATCGTACTCCGAGTCGCTGTGATTTTGAAGGGTTTGGGATGAGGCTGTGTGGCCCAGTAGTTCTGAGAAAAAGAAATTGGAAATTGGAACTGCATAGCAGGAGTTGTGTGGGAAAAATATGCTAACAAGGGCTGGATGTGACTGCGGTAGTTTCAAAGCCCCGGCATATGAATGCCATAATTAGACCGTTTGTAATGACCCAACGCTTGAGAAAGCCGATTCCTTTTATCGCTGGAGAAAAACAAAACGCTAAGAAGCAGGTATGCCACTTGCTATGAAAATAATCTATCCCATCTGAAAATTGTGAAACTTGCACCGCCTTAGAGGCAAATAAAACTGATTTCACCACAACAGAATGTACGAGGATAGAGAAATACTTTTAGTGTGGTTTTGAATAATAAATGAAAGTGACATAATAGAGCCCTTTTTAGCCCAGCCGACTATTGTCCGGTGGGCTCATACTCATCATTTGTGAGGCATCCGCCATCCATTATGTGTGTGTGCGAGAGAGCGTGTATGTGTAAAGAAGTTTTCAAAATCCTACTCTTCCTACCTTACCGCTGTTCTAAGCTGGAAGCACGTGTAACTGATAATCACGTGATATATGTGTATATGTATATATAGAGCGATACTTTTTTATATTTTATTTCCCCTCTGAGGCTATATATAGATGGCAGGTCTTCAGTAGAGGTGTAGTATTTTTGTTATCGGTTTGGCAAAAACTGACCATATAAACGGGTGGATTTAAGAGAAGCACAAACAATGCTGTTCGTCCCACAGATCTAGTCCAGTAAGTTTTGATAGCAATGTTGGCCATGAGGCCTTCTTCCAAATAGAAATTTTGTCAAAATTGGGGGGGTTTTGCTTTTACTTTTGTAGTATCTTCGCTTTTACGGCTGGGCACAATGTCCGCGAACATTTTTGTTATAAATGTATATGGTGTAAGTAACCGTTGTAGTGTTTTCTAAACATATTCTGTAGTTCAGTATGCACCACCGGACATGTTTTACGATCGGGCAAAAAAATACGAACCATAGCTTTAAGCTACCTGAAAACTCGAACTTAAAAATTAATTGTGGTTACTTTTCTTCACCATCGTTAACAGTTTTTCCATTTTATTTTTTGACCAAGTGCGTCAGTACATGTAAGTACTACGTATGCACTTTATATATTTTTATAATTCCTTTTTAACTCTTCAGTATCGAAGATGAACCCTTTAATTAAATAGTCTTGCTGCTTATCTAGCTATGAGACAGTCGTACTCAAATGCCACATTATGGACTACTAGGACAATATGAGAATAAAAAAAAACTAAAAAAAAAAAACTAAAAAAAAAAAAAAAATAGAAATAGGTGAAGAATTCTAAGCATTTCAACCTCATATGGTATCTTTGATACCACGTGACAACAAGTTAAGTGGCGATTGGTGTCTCTTATAACCAATGAGACGCTGGTCGTGGCACCAATGACCATGTCTCGTGTACTAGTGGTCGATATGCAAATTCCTGTGACCTGTGACCTCTGCCAGGAAAGTAGTCATGATGGACCCGAAAATTCCGACAGTTATTTGGTCGAATTGCGTTCAAATCTATTATATATCGCTACAATGTGGGAAGTTTTGAACTGTGCGCTAATTCGGCAAAATCGGCAGTTTACTGTGTCATAGTCAGGTTGCGTTATGTGCTTGTTATATTGCTAATATTGGTGATGTGATAACGCATAAAAATTCACGTGAAAGCGTGCATATTGGGAAAAAAATGACCCTAGTTTTGTGCTTCGTTGTTTATTGAATAAGTGTGACGTAAGAATGAGAGCCTTGATGAATTGTTGATGAATTCAGAGTTTGCGTGCAATTGCAGAATAATGGCATGCTGTCAATGCGTTATGGATAACGGTTCAAAATAGCGAATTTAAAATAAAGTTTGAGACAAGTTTAATTGGTTGCATTAAACTTGAAAGGAGTTCTCTTGTATCGATCAATGAACAGTTAACCACCAGATGTTTTGTTATGACGATCCTTCACAAAATTTATGCGAAGCAAGTGTCCTGAACTACGGCACCTTTTGTGTACGAACGATATTCATCAAGGTTGAGTATAAATCGAAGATTGAAACCAAGTTATCCTTACATCCGACACGGCTTTGATCAAGTAAATATCAGGTGTAGACATGTGGTATGAGTAATGGTTCATTAGGGATGTGCTGACTCGAGGAAAAAGGCACGAGCTTTAATTGAGTGGATGAGACCTTGTGGGATCGGTGGCCTTCATATATCTACTCAAGTATCATCACTGCGGTGTCGCTGGTAGACCGTCAGGTTTCAGATAGCCCCACAAGCGCCAGCCCTTTCCTTTGACAGCTTTATTCTGGTACCATTGCGTTCTCTCTTATTTAGGCAGTGCTTAGTATTTGCTTTATTTACCCAGCTCTGCTTTTAGGTTAATTTCTCGGCGAAATCCTCCCGAATTAGGCTCCAATTCAAGTGTAAGCCCCGCGTTAACACCATTGGGCTGTTTATAAGACATCGTGTAGAATATTATTGAGTCAAGCTTCTCTGGAAGGTTGGATGGATTTCTCAGATTGCTAACAACCACAAAGCAATTTTATTGATATGATTTGCTTCATTGCTCATTCATAATTGTTGAAAGTTGCAGTATGTTTGCCAGGGGGGAGGGGGTGGGGGTGATTATGAGTATTGGATTCCCATCTGTTGGCTGTGGTCTAATTGCTGTTTAAAGCGTCCCAACTGGTGCCTGGGATTGACTTGAAGCCACTGCAGCTACGATTATTCTATATCTGTGTGCGAATCGCTTTCCTTTTATAAGCGTCAAGTTCCTTATCAAAGTGTGTTCCTTTTATGGAAGAAAACAGTGAAAACGCATCGCAGACATGGCTGTGGGTTGTTGGTAAGCATGCGGTGGTGTGTCTAATCTTTGGGCAAAGGTCCATGCATGCGATGGTGTGGCAATGACTTGTTAAGTCGTAATTAGCTGAATGCTTACCGTATGCAGATATATTATTTCTGGCATTACCGTCTCAAATTATGGCTTCTTAGCCGTCATTTGGTTGCTTACAACCGTTCATTTCTAGTGTTTTTATGTTTGATAGGAAAGCCATTTCGAATAAGCCCAACTGCCCGGACTCTGCTGCCGGCAATGGCAATTTCTTGCATCCCGATCACGCAGAGGTGGGCTATCAAAAGAAACAACTCAACAGCTGCGTCGACTGGACGGTACAGTATTGTTGTCTTATTTAGCTTCAGCATGTTACTAGACAACTCTTAATGAATGCACACTTCTACATAAAACCTCTCAGTAAACGTTCAGGCGTAGTGACGTCGACCCAAGCAAAGTGCAGTGTTGAATCTGGATGTAATTTGGTTGTGATTGGTCATAGCTGAAGACAAGCATCTGATCAACATCTTTGACACAACATTGAATAGACGTTTGATAAGCAACGTTGTTTAGACATTGCTTTTGGTCCCAACCAAAACCCAACTTTCTCTGACGTCTAATCAACGTCTTTGGTGCAGCGTTGAATAGACTTTGGAAAATCGACGTTGTATAGACATCGGGTATCCCCACCAAATAGTTTTCTCACCATGTTTTCACGCAACGGAAATGGAAACCATGGCAAGTCGCTTCAAAGATAGGCCACAATGAAGACGTAAAACATTGGTATTTCAGTAGCAATCAAATTTTTGCCGATGCTTTTGAAAAAATATTCATGAACATTGAATTCATATTTTACCCAGCTTTTTTTGACCGGGTGGCCCAAAATGTGGGGGTATTTTGACATAGGGGTCATCACAATACTTTATGAATGTAACTCTACCGATGGCAATTCCAGATTAATATTTTCCCGATGTCTGCGCAACATTTAGAAATAGACGTTGTTTCGACTTCTATTTGCAACCTTTTCGTAACGTAGTTTAGACGTCAGGTAATCAATGTCTATCCAACGTCGTAAGGTAGACGCTGTTTCGACTTCCTGATTAGTGATTATTCCCCGTAGAACGGAGGGATATAGTTATGGAGCTTGTCCGTCTATCTCCAGGCGTGTCCGGGCTATATGTCTGAAACTGTAGGTTAGATTGTTTTTTGAAATTGTACACACGGATAGAACACGTGTGGAATGTCTCGTGTTTTTATTCGAATTCATGAAATAATGTTATATTATTTTCGATTATTTGAACCTTTTCGGAGTCGTGTCCAAGCTGGATCAGTAGTATGACACTTCGCAAATCGACCTTAGCACCGATTTCATAGGTCACCCGCGTATTAAACCGACACGTCTTCAACGGGCCAGTGCAGTGGTCTTCTGCACATAAATGTCAGCTAAATCGACACGCCGCCAATGTTGAATGTGTTTTGGGGGGAGGGGGGAGGGTGCACTTGGGATTTAAACTGTGTTTCGACACTCGTTTTTCAAAACCCGGAGTATGTGAGATCTCATCGCTTTCATGCTTTACCGAGGTAATAAGTTTATCTTCAAAATACACCCGGAAACGGGCAGTAGAGTAGTGCTTGAAATATTAAACTTTAGATATGAATGTTTTAAAACTTATGTGAGACGCATAGAGTAAACTGTAGAACTCCTGAAGTGAAGAAAAATTAAACGATTGCTTGGGGTTGCTCTGATTTTATTTTTCAAGGCAAAAAAATACCAGGAATTGTATCCGTTGGATGTGTTTTCAGGAATTGGCCATGGGAGGCGATCATATCTGGGTAGACACCAACGCTTCCGGTGATTTCTGCTATGTTGGTGAAACAGATTGCTCAGTAAGTATGTGTGGAATGGGAGAAGATGTACGTATCTCTGGGCTTTGTTTGGCGTAGAAGAAGTGTTATTGGCGGTATATTTTGTGAATGTTCCAGGGGTAATTAGTTCATTCAGAACTTTGTATCGTTCTCATTGGCAATAACGTTGATGTTGAATGATACCTATCACGAAAGACCTGCGAAACTCTAGGCTGTTGGAATTGTGATTTACGTGAAGTTCGCAGTGAACTTTTCGCAGATGGCTGCATCAGCCAATTCAATCCCGGATAAAAAGAGCGTGCAAAGAAACCCACAATTTGTTTTCTGGGGTGTTCCCTGCAGGCTTTTCGATCTTGTGTGTGTTAAAATTAAGTTAGCGGTTAAAGAAGCATTTTTCCTTCAGGTCAAAGATGTATATATATATATATACTATGCACAAAAAGTTATTTGTATCGGTTTGTAAATTCACCCAAATCCGTGATAAGGGTATGAAAATGAAAACAACTCAATCATCTTTTTCAATATCTTTACTGCGTGTTGTAAACATATCAGCATTGAAAGTAAATTGTACAGCTGTTAAATTAAACCTCTACAGTCTGGAGGGTCAGTCCAAAAAATGAAACTTGACCTTAATAATGTGTGTGTTATGTTTATTTCGCAGAAAAAACAGTTCAATGTGGTCATCAATATTGTTGTTTCAAGCATGTTTATTTGTATGACCCGAACCACTAACAATAGAATTCAATTAAAGTTTGTTTTCACATCTTAAAATAACGGTAGCCCATAAGGAATGAATGGGGCCATAGGAATACAAATAACTTTTTGTGCAGCGTATATATATAAAATATATATTTAAATATATATATATGTATATATATTATAATAGAAACCAAAAGAGAATTAGCCATCGGGCAGCGTTTGCTGTGATTTGAATCGTTATGTATTGTTTTTTCATAAGAAAATGGGACCAAGAAAAAAGTGTGCAGCGTGCAAGATCCTTGTTCACACGGGTTGCATGTCACAGTTAGAAAAGGTGAGTTTACATCCTGCTATTTTGTAGTAACATTTTCTAATTTCTGCTTAAATTAGTAATTCAGAAGGCGTAAATAATGATCTCAGAAAATGAAAGTCCTGATCATTTCTCACACTTTATGTTCTGAGTGTAAACTTAAAAAAAGAGGATCTTTTTTAGATCAGCCCACTAGATGGTTGTGTCTTGAAAATTACTTTTTGGGGATTCGCCAAAAATGGCCAAATAACGCATTTGTGATTTTTTTTTTTGTTAATCGATTTTCAAAATGCTCCTTCTCCTGCGAATGTGTGCGCTCCTCCAAAAATTATCATCATGCTGCCATTTGAAAGTTTTAGGGATCAAGTTCATTACAACAGCTCTTACGCAAGTACTTTTAGCGAGATTGCTTTCATTTTTAGGCGTAATCCGACCTTAAGGTGATTCTACTCTATTGATACTTGATTCACTAGATCACAGCTGATTGCGATGTCCCTGGACATTTTTGTTTCAATGTTTTTGTCACTTAATTCCGTGTGGAGGAGGGACATAGTTATGAGATTGTCCTTCTGTCCCGTCCTCATGCATTTCCGGGTTGTATCTCGCTGTTTCTTTAAATTATAGGTCGCATTATTTTGAAATGTGACACACGGATAGAGCACATGTTGAAGGTGTACAACGCTGCATTTTTGTTTGGATTCATGGTAAACTGTCAGAATGACAGTATTTCGCGATTATTGGAACTGAGCGTAATTTCGACGCCGTGTCCAGGCTGGGTATCCAGGATGTCGTCGAGGATCTGCCTCCAAAAATATTTTTCTGATTTTTTTTAATTTCACACCCGGATAAAACAGATATTGAAAATGCCAAATTATCTTTTTTTAAAGGTAAAACTCAGCTTTTTTTTCAAAATTTAAAAAAGGCAAAACTGTTGGAATTGTGAAAGACACGATCAAAGTGACAGTGGTATGGCACTTTGCAAACAGACTTTAGCAACGATTTCATAGATCATCTGGGGGCTCATATCTCTGTGAGGCTGTAGTTCCCTGTGTCATGATAACTCTTTCATCACGACACGTGCGTGCCGTTTTTAGGGGTCTTAGGCCTGGAAGCTGTAGTTACCACTGTTGATGGCAGCAAATAGCAGCGAGTAGGTACTGTGTGCTTCTTGAGTATATCAATATAATAACGGCCCAAGTGGTTAGTAAAGTAAACTCTGACTAATCCGCGTAAACATAAGTATGTGGAGTTATTATGATAGCTGTTGCTATTCACAGCCTGGCAATAACTTGATTAACTCGAAAGTTTTCACAAGTTTGATTAGTGGATTAGTGAACTCGAGATAATTGAGGTCACATGTGCGGTCGAAAAGACCGGGATTGAACCTTGGTTTAAAAATTTATTTTTAGCCGGCTCAGACGAGTTATTTTCTTCCTAAAATTTAAAGAACCACTCGTACTACAAATATTTTCAATCAAAATAGGTCTTTTTATGATTTGCATTATATTTGCCCATAACTGATTAAAAAACGCATTTCTGTACCTTTCAAAATCATGTCACTTTGCTCTGGCACAGATGTTTTGTCTATGTATGCCTTACTGGAAGGCCTGTCCTTCACTGTTAATAATATTATAGATGAATATTAAAGATTTCCTTAAAAAAATACGAACATCAGTGGAAGTCGTAAATACATGTATGATATTCTGTTCAAGGTAGTAGCATGAGTGCCTCTAGGGTTGCTAGGACTCCGGTCATTATTGCCAAATGTTGTTTGTAATCGCTGATCTTATAACGCTTAACACGGGAAAATTAGTCAAACAAAATGAAGTCAAACAGAAATCAATTTCGCATCATAGTAAATAATAATTGCATCTGCTTATAATCTTATTTAATCCCTTAACTGAAATATAAGAGAAAACTTTTGGCAAGAACAGAGAAGCTTATCCACAGTGTAGCGAAAGCCACCAGTCGCCCACCCTAGGACCAACCAGGCTGAACGCTGCATAACTTCGTTACTGAAGCAAACGTTATCAATCATCGTTTAAAGCCCGAGCCAGTAGCTAGGGTTAACGTCACACTACTTAAGTAAAGGGGCGAGTCTTCACATCAGATCGGTATTTTTGTTCAAAAAGTTCCCGTCGTCGTATCTTAATCTTAATAAAAAAAAAAAAAAAAAAAAAAAAATAATAATAATAATAATAATAACAGTAAAATTTATAAAAATTGGTGCGAATGGGGAAGGGAATGGGGAGGGTAGTGCTTATTCACCAAAGTATATTTTGGTGAAAGGAATTTCAGAGAGGGTAGCATTGATCCTCACAGCAACGTGATGACTGGAGGTGGAAGTTAAAATCTACGACGTGTAATTGTAAGATATTGAAGAGAAAATCTTTCAGTGTGGGCGATAATAGCATATGTGACAGAGATTAAGCTGTATTGCTATTATGAAGAATGAAAACCGGATTGAAGGAAACAAGTTTTCGTATTTGCGTCAGTAAACAAGTTACCTACTTGCACGAACCCGGTGTCACATTCAGACTTGCATAGATTTTGCATGAAACTATTCAATATTTTAGCCGAAAATCACGTCGTGGTTTAAAAAAAAATCAGATCAGTGAGGCTGTCAGTGTACGCCCGAAGCTGAGCAGTTTCTTCAGAAGCAATCAACCTGAGTTGTATAGACGCTTCATAGCTAAAAAAAAAACAAACAGATACTCTGTTGCCTGTGAAAAGAGCAATCAGCACAAGAGAATGAAAGTAATAAAACAGCTAAAAAAAACTACGGTAGGACTTGGCCATGCCATCACAGGAGTCCCGAGACAGATAAACGGGCCTGATCGAGCAAACATGACGCGGAATCCTGAGACCTGGCACGCCGGCAGCAGTGTTGCTTTTGTCAAATCTGGCGTGATTGTTTCACCAGTATCTTGTTGGTAATATCTTATTAGGGCAGCTTGATGCTTTTAATATAGTGCAAAGAACATTCATTTTTGGCAATACATCACACGGTTTATAGGGCTGATCGCTTTTGGGAGGACGCCTGACAAGCCTTTTGAGACAGGCTTTTTTCTTTCTACAGTACGGTAAAGATCAGATGGAGAGTAAGCCAGGGTCAGTATCAAATTGAATTTGGGTTTATTGAAACGAAGTTACTTGACTTTCATGTTACATTTAAATGAGACAAGTCTCTGAGATAGCCAGAGGTAGGTATAGTTGTTGCAGTGCATTCTGCCAACGCAACTTTGGAAAAAGTTACGGCTTCTAAAGCCGTAATTCAGCATTTTGAAACCGCATCTTGATGAAAAGGAAGAAAAGATGGGCTTTATTGGCCTGTTAGAGTATAATTCCAGGACACCTTCATTATCGTGTGCTTTGGATATACTTTGTAGCCAACCTTTGGACAGATGCGACGTCGGGGTGACAGTGGGTCGACGTCACGACGCTGAAACAGCTCCGCTAAATATTGAAAACCGACCATTTGTCTACTGGATGTATTGGGTTTTTCGGTTCTAAATTTCAATTCTGAATCAAAACATACACCTGAAAAACTCGAGTTTGAATTTTATATTTGTTATTGGACAGAAAGTTCGTCTTTTGACCGACATTAAAGTTTTAATGATAGCGATTTGTCCAGATGTTAAAATCGAACTGTTGGTGTTAAACACGTCAGTCAGCGAGATTACTCATGAACAGGACAGCGCTTGCTAAGAAAGAAATGCTTGAAAAATATTTAGGCGCTAAAAATCTTAATGTCATGGATTGAGAGGACTGAAATTTTACTAAAAAGTTTTGTGCGTTTCTGTCAAACTACTTTTGAATTAATTTTCACATCGCTCAGAGAACTTGGAATTCATCTGTGATTTCCTTATGCGAAAAGGCATATATTATTTGGACGAAGTAAAAGATAGAGTGAGGCGACCTGTGAATAGATGCGTGCATTGTTGCGGCGAACAGGGTCACTCATCATCTGTCACCGGGTGTCACTAAGTTCGTAGGCCAAGGCCACAGGTCTTTAGATATCTATATTTCCCTGGCTAATGATTTGTCTTGTGGAGAACTGAGAGTATTTTAGAGTAGGGACACTTAAGTAAACTCGTGTTGTTTACGAAAACCTAGAACTTTATGCTCCATGTGTATAACGATTGTGCTATAGGCCCCCCTTCATTACTGCTGGTCATAACGATGCTAGTTATCTGCCTCACGAGTTAAAAGACCAGAAGACATGCTAGCCTTAACGAGCTATCCCGCGTTATTGGCGTGGGTGTGCTTTGTCCGTAATTGTAACAACGTGAAAAGAAGCCTTTGCATTTCTATAAAATTGTGGTCTATCGTGCCAGGATGGCGATTAGAGTTGCATTTCGTGGCCTGCGCTACGGGACGGAATGTCCTACGGTAAAGCTGCACGGGATGGGATGCATGCGGTACTCGGAACCGGCCAAGTACGGTTTATATACAGAGCACCTGATCAGCTGAAACCCGAGTTTTTTAACCACTACCATCATGTAGGTGTCATTTTAAGTGTCTAAATTTACAGAAGCAGACTGAAAAAAAAAACAAAGCAGACAGGAACTGTGATACTGTGGACTCAAAGAGTCATGGTCACATGGTCAGGGACCCTGCTCATCGTCCTGCAAAAAATCACGACAGCATCGTTGATCACATTTTTTGAAATCACCGTGATATTTTTTATAAGATTACAGGGTTCCCACGTCTCCTGAAAATCCCTAGAATTTAGAAAAAAAGTCCCAGGGCCCTGCAAACTCCTGCAATTGGCAAAACCTCCTGGGAAACCCCTGGAAAATGACAGTGCAATTATTCCATGGTACCTCTAGATCCAAAGGCCTGTTATAGAGAGAGAGACATAATTATTTTAATTAAGTTATCATGTCTCCCTGACCAAGGGGAGACATATGGTGTTTGTACGTTCTGTGTGTGTGTATGTGTGCACGTGTATGTGCGTGTGTATGTCCGTCTGTTGTGAACAAAATGTTGTGTGCAACGTTTTATTTAACTTTAATTGGCAATAACGAACAATGCACAGGCACAATCAAGCAAGTATCTAAACCACAGACGAGCAAACAACGCTCCCGTTTACCACTGTACTTGTGATAGGCTTAAGTGTGATTGACTGAAAATAATAATGAAACTACGTTTAATAATCTACTTATAATTACCATAACTTCTAATAATACTGACCTGAAAGCGTTTCCGTTTTTATGTAAAGTTATATTTTATTTTCCCATCTTAATTAATTAACCTACCATATTTCAACGATAAACATACAAATTATTCACTTATTTTATGTACATGTATATTAACCTTTGTTTGAACCTGTTTAGAATTATTATTTGAACAATACACTTCATGACAAAGAAAAAATGAACTCACCGTTGTAATTTGCACACTGCCCTACTCTTCTACATGTAAGCTTCGATAAGTTCGATACATGTATAACTTCATTAAAACTACTGATTGGAATCGGACAGGGGCATCTCATTATATACGGGTCGGAGACAAAGAAAATGCGACCACATGGAAAGCTTTCAACCTACACATTTTTTTTGCTAAAATTAATGGATTTGAATTAAGAAGTATCCGTAAAAACAGGAAAGAAACTGCATACTTTACTCAACCAAAACTGAATCAGCGGAAGTAAAAAGTGTGACGCCTATTTTTAAAAGAGAACTATAAAACATGTATATATAAATATAAATATATCATGAATTTTTTCAATTTACATGTATCTAATTAAAACATACTTCTGATATAATTAATAATATAATTTATTTATTATTTGGAAGTAACACTTATGTTTTGTGTGCATTGGCTGCTCTAGTTTAAACTGTGATCGTATAATTAATAAAAGGGTTGGACTGGAGGCTGCTGAGGGTGTGGGAGGCCATAATCCAAGCTAAGTTGTTTTTATTTCTGTGGTAAAATGAGCTGTCACAATAGGAAAAATCCATGGTCAAGAGAGGAGTACTGGGAAGTGCGTCCAGACGTCATAAGTTAATATTGACCGACCGCCTGGATGTTTTATATTGTAACCTCTTCAGCTCACGAATTTTGATGTTAAAGCGTTTGTATAAGGTCACAACATTACGATTCAATTCGTTTCGACGCCATGAGATTGATATCAATATTACGCAACAATGCAGTAGTCCAGCCTTGTCTGAGTTAAATTTGGTTAATGTCAACACAGAAAGATACACAAATTAACAGACAAAGATAGCAAAAAACAAAAAAACAAAAAACAAACAAAAAAAAAACAAAACAAAAAAAACTAAATCTTCACAATATATCTGAGATTAGGGATTGGAAGAACTGGGTGTATTTACGACTCCAAACTTGCCCCTGAAAAAGCGAAAGCGCTAATATAGCTACACTGACAGGACAGTAAATTCACACATAGCTAGAAGACCGGACGTGATAAGCCGGAGTGCAGAACGAAAGAATACTACACCCTTCGTTTCGCTATCAGTTCTTTACGTATGACACTAACGATTTAATAAAATTTAGAAAAATACATCTGGGAATCATAGCATAACCGCCTGGAAAACCCCTTGAATTTTATTTCGACTGAAGTATGAGAACTCTGAACCGTGAGATTAGTATACAGCAGAACCTCGTTAATTCGTACTTGTCGGGACCAAGCCAAAAAATATGAGGTCAAATTTTCGGCCTTACAAAATCCAAATATATACTGTGCAAGTTTTAATGCATTTTTTGTCTACTCTGACCAGTGATATAATACATATACACAAAAGCATTTATATGTCACAGGTATTCATAAAAATACATGTTCAATGTGTACACACAGATCGTCAGTTAAAAACAGTTTCGTTCTCGATATCTAAGGCAATGTTTTTAATTCACTGTTGAACACCGAAATAGTCACCACCCACAGGCCCTACATGTCAATCAATATCCCGACACCGTAAAAGATACAACAAATTTTAAAATTATTTTGAGTGTGGTATTTAGACATGTAGACGGCAAAGAACAGTGTTTGAAACGATTAATATGTGAGGGATTGACGGGACCGAGACCGTAAATTTCAGTAACTCAAAAAAAAAAAAAAGAACCATAAGGCATAGAACTTTCTTAGCATTTTAAAATTCTCTTCGTTCACCAAAGGCGTTGAAGAACATGGCTTTAGCACTTCCACAAGTGGAACACCGGCTGGTACAGAGCTACACTGCTTAAAAACAACCTCTTTCACTCCTTTTGTTATATACTCTATTTATTTTATGTATACGAATAAATTTTATCATGGTACCAAGGTGGAGCAGCTATATAAGCTGGCCGTGACGTCATACAAGTGAGACACACCTGTGCCCCTGTGTTACTGCGTATATCGCATGCATGCGTCAATTGTCTGTCCAATGTTGCTTTTTACCCAAAGTTTAGGGAATGTTGAGGAGAGAAGGGGGTGCGGGTGGGCGTGGGTGTAGGTCGCTATGCTTATACAAACGTACGACTCATCTTCTTGTGTTATACCTGAAGTTGCCATTCATTTACAGGTCATGTGGTTACGGGGTCATCAAGCGTTTTTGTAGTAAAAAAAAAGTATGAGCACTATTCTTTCCAACAAAGCAGAAAAACTGGACAAATCACGCGTGCACATGAATCGATTCAGCTGTAAATCTATCACGTCATAGCATGTTGCATCAAATTCATTGGCTCATGAAAATGCAATAAAAAAGCGACTATCTTGATTTAATATGGCATCTTTACGGCTAAAAGGCAGACGTATTGTGTTCTTTATACAAAAAGTGATATTTTGTTGACCTAATCATTCTGTGCTTTGCGCAACTAAAAGCCCTTTCTGATACGGTTAAGCGGGGAGCTGTAATTTCTAGGTAGTGAACCATTCAGTTTTCAAACCCTGGATGATATCGAGCGTAATGCTTGGTAATGAAAAAAACTATCCAATTTTGAAGCTAACGAGTGGGCGTAAAATTAAGTAAAAAGGGCAAAAAAAGTAGGCTTATTTTGAAGCCAACTGTCATCCGCAGGAGTAACGCTAAGGGTCGCACAGCTGTCGTTTCCTTGTGTTCATCGATAATAACTTGGCGAAAAAAAGGCATTCCATTTAAAATGCGATCAATATGATATAAATAAAAAACAGTGTGTAGGTATTCCGGTTCGTTAAGAAAAATAGTTCGATTATCTACATCAAACTGCGTCACATCTGCGAAATCTGTACTTATGTGGCAACTTCAGGTTTTGTGGCGCCTTCTTTTTAATCCCATGTCATCTTTAGCTTCGTCTTTCTGTTTTCAGATTAGCTTTAAATGCAAGCCCACGTTCCGAGAGGCCAGCCCAAGGAACTATAGAGAAGTAAGTGGTATTTTATTCGTATCTGATGCCAATTTTGTCTCGTCCCCAATGAGTTTCTGTCTCGTCAGGGCAAAACACATAGATGCCGGTCTGTGATAGAATCCGGGTTATTTTGACAGAAATATGTATAAAAATCAGACACAGTGGACTCGCAATAATTCATGTAACTCTAAACCATTTCCCCCAGTTAATTCTTAATTTCTGTAGCTCAGATTGTGTTGAAGCCGATTGTAGATAAAAACGTTTTTAGAGTATTTTCTCATATGGAATATTCTTATATCAGTATAGAACTGATATTTCAGAAACTCAAAAAATTAGAACTTTTTTATAATTTTTCATGTTTAAGCCCATACTAGATAAATGCGACCATGCCAGCGAACGTCTGCGGAAAAAATGTATAACGTAAAAACCTATAGTGCTTACGCATGGAAATCCGTTCGCAGCTGTGTAGCAAGCACCATAGGTTTACATGTATCCATTTTTTCCACGGACACTCGCTCGCAGAGTGTCGCAGTTATATAGTACGGGGCTTAAAAAATGATTGGATAGCTTATTCTCTGAACCTTAAAACCAAGTTGTGGTGAAATTTTAATGATTTCCGGGTTCCAGGAAAAGGTCTCAAAAATTTCCGGAAAATGCTTGTAATCGATAATGACCGTTGAAAAATCGTAGTTCTAAAATGCTTGGTAAAGGGGTAAGTAGTTGCTTAATGAGAATCCAGAGCTGTACATTGGTACATTAAGGAACATATTCAGATGGATATCTCCGGAAGAGTCTTTAAATACATACAGAAAATAAAACTGTTAACTTCTACCCCAAAAATTTTCGAAATTTTGGTTGTTGTTTGTATGAAGGAGACTATCTGGTTGAGTTCACCAAAGGAAGGAAATGTTTTGCCTCTTGCTTGAAATTTAATCTCATTTTGTGTGTGACTTCCTATCTGGTCTGATTGTTAAAAGTTGTTTGTTTAAGTTGGTAAATAAATTCCAATAAAATGGGATTGAAGTCAGAATGCTGATTATCAAGGAATAATCACCTTCTCCAAGTCAGGCTCTGGATGTACATCGATATCTGCATTTGTGTTTGAATACATTTCAGAACACATTCATGCGTCACCACTGGGTGCATCGAAGGCGACAGGACGGGAAATGTAAACAATGCGGCAAGGTAAGCTAGCATCCATCTGTCCATAGGTCTCCTCAAATTCTGCGCTAACATAACGGTGTGATGTCCTGCAGAACGAGTGTGTCCTATAGTGCGATGGTGTCGGGTGATGTCCTGCAGAACGAGTATGTCCTATACTACGACGAGGTCGCGTGATGTCCCGCAGAACGATTATGTTTTATACTACGACGATGTCGGGTGATGCCCTGCAGAACGAGTATGTCGTAGAGTACGATGATGTCGAGTGATGATCCGCAGAACGATTATGTCCCATAGTGCGGTGATATCTGGGAAGTCCTGCAGAACGGTTATGTGGTATAGTTACGATGGTGTCGGGTGATGTCCTGCAGAACGATTATGTCGTATAGGATGGTGGTGTCGGGTGATGCTCTGCTTATCGAGTATGTCCTGTTACGCGTTATAGTATGAGTATGTCCATTTATGTCATATCGTGTTCTGTAGTACAATTATTTGGGATTGTTTCGTGCAAAAGGCTTATGCCCGAGCATGTCCGTATGCCCCTTACCCGTTCTTGTATGTTCAAGGTTCAACTGTGCCTTTCACTTTCACGCTCAAAAATCACACGGCGCTTGTTGGCGTGTTGAAAGAGTATTGCGACTAAAATAGGCATTGTTATAAAAGAGAACGAATGGACTACAAAGGCATTATATCAAATCCCTAATGAATCGCTAATTCATTTCTGGCAATGCAACAGGCAGTAAACACGTCGACGTGTCTCTGACAGGAAAGCCGTTGGCGTAATGGATGATAATGTGATTGAGTCTGCGGCTTACCAACGTGTGTAAGAAGTGAGCTACATGGCATTGCTACATATCAAACGCCAAACGCCATACAAAAAAGTGCTAATCACAAACAGAGGTCATGGTGTGAAATAAAACAGTAAAATAATTTTGACAATTAATGCAGTGCGATTATTAAAATGCTGTTATTTTATCTATTGAACGCTCACAAATATATCCATACTTTGGAGACTCTCTGTGTAATGTTAGACACATACGGGTACTAACTGCGTTCTGTATGTGTAATGTTAGACACATACCGGCACTAACTGCGTTCTGTATGTGTAATGTTAGACACATACCGGTACTAACTACGTTCTGTATGTGTAATGTTAGACACATACCGGCACTAACTGCGTTCTGTATGTGTAATGTTAGACACATACCGGTACTAACTGCGTTCTGTATGTGTAATGTTAGACACATACCGGCTCTAACTACGTTCTGTATGTGTAATGTTAGACACATACCGGTACTAACTGCGTTCTGTATGTGTAATGTTAGACACATACCGGTACTAACTGCGTTCTGTATGTGTAATGTTAGACACATACCGGTACTAACTGCGTTCTGTATGTGTAATATTAGACACATACCGGTACTAACTGCGTTCTGTATGTGTAATGCAGGGTTCCCATTCACTTTTGAAAATGGGGGTTTCTGTACCCCCACTTACTGAAAACTGTGCGTGAATGCGAAAAAAATGGGGGTTCGGTCACTTCACAAGTAAAATGTATAAAACATCCACCGAACATCTCAGGACCAGTAGTATTGGTCAACATTTACGCAAGTAAAAGCGCAAAAAAAATACAAAATAAATCGCTCATTTCGTGTTTATTTTAACGCTTTGTAATAGAATGCAATCACAATAATAAAAGAACATAGGCATTGGAGATGCAGAGCTCTCAGCCAATAGCGGTTACATCACTGTGGTCCAGTTACTCTTGAAATACCGCCTGGACAAAAACAAATTACAAGGTGCAACGGATGGAGCGACGGGTGGGTCTTTGCACATCTAAACTATATATACTTTCTTCCTGTAAGATTTGATTAAGATCCGATGGATAGTTTTTGAGATATCGCCCGGACAAGAAAAAGTTTACAGTGCGACGGGCGGCAGACGAACGGACATGGGACAAATTGACCCCCCCCCCCCCCGTTGGACATCTGCACTACATATAATGCCTTCCTGTAAGGTTTGGTGAAGATCCAATAAATAGTTTTTGAGATATCTCCCGGACAAGAAAACAGTTTACGGAGAGACAGCCGGACGGACGGACCGATAGCAATAGCCTTCAGCCAATATTGGCTGAGGGCTAAAAATTAATACTACCCCGTTACATTAACAGTTTTGAATCCACTGAACTGAACACCTTGCAGTGGTTGCAGTAAGATTACCAACTAAAAAATTTTAAATTCAGTCAATCGCCCTGTAGTAACATTTAAAGGGGTCCATGCATAAACTTGATAACTGCAGTTATCAGCAGTGGAGAAAAACGCCGTTAAAGTTTGAAATTTTAGTAACAAACATAGGTTTTTCCCATCGCATTTTCCTCAAAAATGCCCACTTCTAATTGGTTTTGAGGTGTAAGACTCACATATGTGATAGAACAGAGGCCAAGAAATACCGTGATGGTAATAGTGCATTTTCCTGATAAGTGGAGTTATCAAGTTTATGCATGGACCCCTTCAATTTTGTTTTTAAAACGAAAGATAAATAAATTCCACAGATTTTGTGTAAAAGCTAGAATTTTTATCGGTACCGTACACATTTTACTTAAACTTGCTTCTGCAGGTTTGCATAAATACTTCTCGTGAACGAGAAAGTAAAGACTGTTCATCAAACGTTTTTGACGACGCAATACTTCTTATCAACATCTTGTTTGAAACCGACTAGCAGGACAATTTGTTTGTTAATTTACCATAAATAATATTTTGTTGAGAAAACCCCCGTTCACAGGGAACACTTGTAAGAGGGGTAACCTGTAGTATGCAAGCCAGTTTTGCAAAATTTGGAAAAATTTCCTGATAGTCGGTCCTTATTATTATTAAACAAGACGCTGTTAGTTGGTCATGTCTACTGCTATTTACCAGATATTTGAAGTAAACAAAAGAATTTCTGGTTTCCTCAGCGCTGATTATGCATTTTTGCCTTGTGCAAAAGCCTTCAAAATCGCTTCCATTGCCTCGTTTCCGCGATTTCTAATACCATCACTATCGATTGGCAGAAGCTTTGAATTCAAAGTTAAATTGAGATTCTTCAAAATTTTCATGTCTTCTGGAAATCTTTTATCAAATTCCTCTAACAAGTTTGATATGAACTCATCTTTGACTTGGACAACATTATTTAAATATATTTTTTATCACATGAATTTCTGTGCGTGACTGTACCCCCGATTCTTCAAAAGTGTGCGGGTTTGTGCGTGAAACACGCACAAACGCATGGAAATGGGAACCCTGGTAATGTTAGACACATACCGGCACTAACTGCCGTGAAATAAACAAAACCATATTATTGAAATAACGATTATGAAGCAAATAAGAGGACAAATTTTTAGGAGGCTAATCCGCAGTGGACTACCGGAAGCCAACCAAAAATATCTAGTTTCTTGTTTGCTTCAGAATTCTTAGTTTAAATAATACAGTATTGAATACATATACATATATGCATATACCGGTACTTAAAAAGAGCAGTTACAGTGTGTGTAATGCTGGGCACAATGCTAGGGTGTTCAATGCAGTTGTTCCATTTTCAGGGGCGCTTAAAGTCGCCTGTGGAACAGATGGACGGCATAAATCAAACACTGAGCTTTAAGTTTGAGATTTTCCCCCAAACCATCTAATAATTGGCTTTACTGACCGCTTGTATGTGACAGAAAAATTGTTTTTGTATATCTGCAGTGTCTTTTTAACAAGTGCAACTTTTGTACAAATTGCGAAGTCTTTTTGAGGTCAGCTTGACCAGTTTACAGAGCATATATCAACATAGGCAGTAAGTTGGTAGTTAGCAATATATTGTTTTTCTGTGTACATTTTTTTAAAATCTATTTTTAATCAGTGTCTAATTATATTCTGTTTATATTTCAGTCTTTCCAACAAAAGTTTTTCCAAAGTAAAGTAAGTGTTTGTCCGTTTTTTGTCCCTACTGGAAAAAAATTGCTATTGAATTAAATAAAGCCGAAAACAAATCGTGTATAGTAGTCAGTATCCGTTTTTTTTTTCGTGGGTGACTTAACGGGCAACGGCCTGGAAAAAATAGATGTCTGGGTGTCTTGATATCTGTCTGGGTGCGTGTGTTTTGGTGTTAAAACTTATCAACCTGACCAGGTGAGCGCATAGAATTTTAGTTGTAAACAGTTAGTTGATGAAACAAAAGTGTTTGTAATTCAGTTCTTAGATAAAAAAAAAAAACAGCATTGTTTCTTAAAATAAATACGAGACCGTATAATTAGTGCAGGTAAAAACAAAAAAAATTGTTTGACTTCGTTGTACAGGAAATCATTGCTATAAGCTGCTCTTGGTGTAAGGCCGCTTACCACAACAAAATCAGCTGTTTTATGATGCAACAAATCGAGGAACAATGCACACTTGGTGTTCACGCTGGTATCATCATTTCACCGTCGTGGATCATCAAACTACCACGCAAGGTAGGCCAGCTTCTCGAACCTACCCGCATTACACTGCCACATGCGTACGTTGCCTCTTTTTAACCCAGCCGACTTTGTCGGACTGGTTTAGTCGTATCACTGTAGGGGGCTTGAATGTGTGTGCGTATGTGCCTATGTTAAACTTTTTCTTTTAAATACTACTCCCCCTACAGTTTTGCTCCAATCGTTTTGATATTACGCAGGAATGTTACCTTGATGGTCCCCTACCTGGCTATTACTTTTTTTGACGATTGACGAAAAACTGACAATATGGCGACACTTTTTGTGCCCGTTTTGACCCATTTTTAAAATGCTACTCCTCCTACAGTTTTACACCAATCGTTTAGATGTTACGCAGGGATGTTCCCCAGGGGTTCACCTACCAAGCCAATTGTTTGTTTCGCGGTTCACCAAAAACTGTCGAAATGGCGGAACTTTGAAGTTTGGCAAAGATTGGAATTAATGGCAGTGAATAACTGAATTGTCAAACCATTCATTTCTCTCATTCTTTATAAAATAGTTATAAAATTTTAATCGAAAGTTTCTTAGGTACTTCTCCCCTGGACATTGCTGTTTTCGCAAATGACAAAAAAAAAAAAAAAAAAAAAAAAAATGCCGACATGGTGGAATTTTAAAAATGTTGTAAAATTGAGTAAATGTCGGTAAATACGTGAATCGTCAAAACCTCTCCAGCATCCCTTTTGGGTAGCTTCCTCCCGGGAAAACTCGTTTTGTGTATTAAAATTTTTGGCCTAACAATATTCGTTTCAGAGTTTTTCTCTCTTTGCTTGTTTGGTAACTCGGCTGGCTCATGTCCTTGGACATGCTTGCTATTTTGCTGTTGGTTTATGACCGGTGTTCATTGTCCGGTGGAAAATTGGTTGGGACAACCCCCCCCCTCCCCGCCCCCTCCCCATCCCCTCGGGAGACTCGGGAGAAGTGCATCGTGTAGGAAATGAGAACAGTTTTTCTTGTGTTTAACTGAATCTTTCGATTACTTTCAGTTGTTGTTCTAGTTCTCATTGCTCTGCTTATTGAACAAAAATAGTTGCACTTGCGTTGATAATATTCCACTTCAGAAAGGGCAAAAAGGCGAGACATTGTTTTTTGAGGTAATAACAGTTCACCTATTTAGGCCGATAATGTTAAAATGATATCCATTGGGGCAGCATTGACGCAGAGAGCAGAGGAAGGTTATGTCATTTCACTTTCTTATGTCTAAAAATAGGCAAGTGCTCTTCGTAATGAAACCGCGGAGAGAATGACCATGTCCCATTATGGGATTGCTTCATCCAAACAGATTTTTATGTACAAAGTATGTAAAGAAAATATTTCGTCTTAATTTTTGGAAAAAGTAGTAGTTTATTTTGTATCTATTCAAAGACACAGAGAGAGTGTGATATACCATGTAGGACAATGCTGTTTGCGACCTGAAAGCAACGCCCACGACTGCAAGTACTCATTCTGTGTTCCGTTTCTGAAAATATGTAGCGCCAAGTAAAGGTGCAGCCTCAACTGGCCCTTCATATTGAAAAAAAATGAAATGATGACATATAAAACAAATAAGACTTAGTTGGCGGTCACATTTCTATTTTTGTTCCAAGTCCTCACTAATTTTACACCAGGGTGTCTTGACATTGCTTTTACGTTCTATAAATGTATTTCCAACAGTGGAGTTGCGTTAAGTGAAAACAAGACACTTCCTTTGTCATTTTCTGGAGGTTGATGGCATGGTTGTCGGGCTGGGGTTGTTTAGGCTGGTCAGCTACCGTAGAGGTAGTCTTGTCTGATTAAGTTGTGTTGTTGGCCCTTATCAACGCCCATCTGCATGACCTCTGTATAAATCCACTCTTGATTTTATAGAGTGTCGGATTTAAAACATCGATTGTTAAAAGATCGAGGGATAAACGCCGACGGTCAGATCGGTGATAAATGTAAAAGCGGATAAAATTAAATAAAAAAGGTTGAAGTAGACATATCCGTAATACACTTAACTAATTGAGCTTAATCATTTCTTCGATGTGGTCAAATATACAGTTGTTTATAAACACTCACGATGTCAATAAAATGTAACTGCAAATGGCAATATTATTTTTATCCATACTGAGGGCTGAACAATATATCAACTATGGCCATAACGCAAACCACTACTAAAAAAACTTAAATAAATAGCAATCAACTTCAAGAACTTAAAAATAAATGTTTTGCGCAGCATGGGATTATGCTTAGTTATACTTGTTTTATCACGCAGTCTTTCCTGACTAGAGCCAGTTTTTTTTTTTTTTTTTTTTTTTTTTTTTTTTTTTGTAAATATCTCGCAGCAGCAGGTTATAGCATCGGATTATTATTAAAAGCACTTATCCTCAAGTCCGCTAGCCGAGGTGGGTAACCGGGTAACAGGTCAACGAATCTTCATCAATAAGTGCAGCGTTGAAGTTGTTCGACACCACATTGCGGCAGTTGTCTCAGGGGAATAAGAATTCATGCAATCAAAGCACTTCTAACCTCTTTATTTTATCTGTCTCATAAATATTCACTAAATGAATTCTGTCGGAGGGAAAAGGTGTGCCAGGTCTAGGGAAAATCTGAGGGTCTTTTCCGACAGTTTCCAAAATGCGGAGGATTTTTTTCCGGAGGCGTTGTTTTTCCGCGGGGTATTTTTTCCGGGATTATGTCGGCGAATGTAGTTTTTAACCGTGCAACGCACTTGCCAATAATAGTTTTTAGGGAGGATGGTCGATCTTTTTCCGCTTCTACACTTGTCGGCTTTTTTACTATTCGACGTTTTGGCAGTCGTCGGCCTTTTGACCGTGGACATTATGTCCGAATACGGATTTTATAGAATGGTGCCGATGCTGAAAGTTGGACGGATGAAATATCAGTAAACTAAACCAATGCTGAGATATAACAAGACCCATTGTCAGTACACAGGAACATTGTTGGTCTGTTCGACACAACTGTGTTTATGGGCAAAGTCAGCGGAAAAAACGAACAAATTTTGAGATCTGTATCAGCGATGATTTCGGTATATCCGGATGTTCAGTTTTCTATCATTGTGAAAGTATGAAGATCTTTTCTGCCGAGGGCATGAATTGACCAAAAATATTATGATTAAAATGAAATGAAAAATAAATATTATCTGACTTCTTTTCATACCCCCCCCCCTAAAAAAAAAAAAAGAATCGGCAGATATTAGTGCTGTTCTGTTGTGAGATTTTGAGATTGTAATACCTTGAAGAATATCATGCAAGGGCGCCATTAGTTTACATAATGTTGTTTTATCGTTTGCAGGGTTCTTTCAAATCATCATTACGCAAAAAGAAGAAAGCGTCGGTTAAGCGGCGGAAGAGCCAAGAGAGCAAACCATTTGTCATCAAGCCCATTCCCTCACCTCACATGAAACCATTGCTAGTGTTCATCAACCCCAAGAGCGGGGGCAATCAGGGTGCCAAACTTATGCAAAAATTCCACTGGCTTCTCAATCCTCGTCAAGTCTTCGATCTCTCTGAGGGTGGGCCCAAAATGGCGTAAGAGGCTTCTTAATTTTGTGTATTTTTGTCTGAACATTAATGTCAGAAATATGCTGTAATTTTGAAATCAAAAGAGGTCTTAAATTATAATAATTGGTAGCGGAAAATCACTTCACGTTTGTTTCATGTTTGCTGTGGGGAGTGGGGACACTGTTGTAAAAATGAAGTGACTTTTTATGCCGGATTTGACTAGGCGAGGAGGGGCATAATGTTTTTGACGTCACTGTCTGTCTGTCCATCCAGTGCAATCCCACCCAGTTTGAACTTTATCTACTGTTTATTGGCTGAGAAATTTCGCACGCAATATTTGTCCCGGTATGTCCCGGTGTAACAGGCTATTTTACCCCCTCCTCCCCTCTGTATAGCGTCCCCCATTCCCGCCCCCTAGGGGGGGGGTGAACTATACTAGTCTATCTTCCCCCTGCAGTATATTTTCCCTCCTCCATGAACTTTTTGAGTGTAAATATATTTTGATAATATTTGTTCATGTCAATAAATGGACTCAATTAAACTGTATAAAACTATCTAACACTACTGTATTGACTAAATTCAACATAATTCAAACAAAAATATAAGAAAGGCGTCCATGATCAGAAAGTTCTTCGTTTCCGGTTAATATCGTTTTTAGCATCTTTAGAGACAGGTGGATACTTCTGGTCGCTAAGATTATCATAAATAACATCCACATTATCCAAGAAGTGCTTTGTTGTATGTTCAACTTTTCCCTCCATTTATATAGTGATACCAGGTGGTGAAAAAGCTTCCGATTTATACTTACAGTCAGTACTAAATCTTATGCCGCAACTTAAAATTACCCGAGATTTCTTATCTAGCTGTTTTAATCTCCCGTTACAGTACATAAATAAAAGTTACAGCAAAAGAGATGTAGAGTCATTTCATTTCAATACAGCGGCGATGTGATTGCCTTTAGTAAATGCGAAGGAGATTAAGCCATCAGATTAACCTTACTAATCTTTGTTATCACAGATATTAACAAGGAGGATAAAGATTGATTGCAATTTAGGCTTTGATTTAGCAGCAGAAAGAAAAATGAATGGAGAAAAATAAGGGAAAGCTAGAATGGCTGGGGGGGGGGGGGGGGGGTGAACATGGGACAGAAAGAAAAACAAACAAACAAACAAAAAAATACGGGGGGGGGGGACGAGCTTAACAAGGAGCAAAAAATACCAGGTGTGGGAGGGGGCGGTAGACTAGTCTTCCCCCTGGGCTGGGGGGAGGGAAGCTGTACAGGGGGCAAGATATACTGTTACACCGGACCCATTTGTCTGGGATCTTTATATCCAAGGCCGTTATGTACCGGGCCCCTATGTCTGGACACCGGAAATATAATCCTTATAAACTGTTCTCCTGAGGTACTAGCTATTCTCAACTACCTACAATTTCATCACACATTTGTCAATGCGTGGTAGGAATATCTTAATGCCAAGCTATGTAGACTCGCCCGATGCTGTGCATGTACTTGGGTGGGCCAAACGAGGCTTACACGCAAGTGGAAACAGCAGCACGTCACAGAAAGGTGACGCTCTTTGCTATGTACGCAAGTCAGGGGACTTGTTTACATAACTCTAAATATACCTGAGCTCGAGATTCTTGAGAACAATGCGCAGACTTCTCAGACCAGCTTTCAGATTTTGTGTGATTGTTCCCTGGGCATTTTTTTAACTTATTTATTTATTTATTTATTTATTTTTTTGGTTGTAAAATTATTTCTTTGGTGATCCGTCGGACATTAGCGAAATTGCCGCATTTTTTTCTGAAGTGAGGGGGGGGGGGCGATTTTTCGAAATTGCATTAGCTCCTGCAGTTTTAACCGTGTTGCTTGTAAAGATTTTAAGAATCTTCTACATGTGATCTTTCCCTGAAAATTACTTTTGTTACGATCTGCTAACAACTGGCCAATGCCGCCATTTTAAAATTATTCAGGCTCCAGTTTTTCAAAATAGTTTTCGTACATGTTTTAACTAGACCTAGGCTGCTTACAAAGTCCCTGGACATTTTTGTTATTTTTTTTTCAAAGAATTTCCTGCTTTTAGGCCACTGTTGAAAAATTAAGGAGTGAACTGTCTTTTTTAATATAGCCATATGGTTATGCAAAAACTGCTCCATATATATACCAAATAAAATTAGTAGGTACGTGTAGGTTAGTGAGAAGTTTTTGCTGTTTGGATGGGCTTAAATTTCTTAAAGAATAACTTAAAAAAATATGACATCCGATTTATAATGACAGAGCAATAACTTAATAGAGCCCCTCGATCATTTTGCTGTATCAAGTATTGAGAGAGCAATCTGTCTTCGTATTCTTTTGATTAATTTGTTGAGAAATGACTCGGTAAGGTAATTAATCAGCCTATGATTAGCAGCAAGTGGATTCATTAGTGGCAATACACAGATTCCCAAAGTTTCGCCCGCACAATCATGGCTTACGCCAATGGCTCGTTTTTATAGAGAAACCTAAACAGGATTGATGCACCCTGAGGGAAGGTTTTCTTACGTGTAGGTAATGTCAATTTATTAGGCAGTCCGTCCCGTAAGACTCGTAGCCCATCACTTTCTGCCAGTCAAATTTCAATTCACAGTGCTAATCTACGGCTTGGCTATTTCTTTAGGCTAGAAAACAACACTTCTCAAATGATGTCTTAAAAAAATATGGCCGCACTGTTCCATGGAAGGACAGAAATTCCCCTTTTCCGAATTATTGCCTCCCGCCCTCCATTTTTCCCATTGCCCTCATTAGAGAGACCCCCATTTTCTCAGGTGAACGTATTATTGCCCCCCCCCCCCTCCCCCACCCTCCTGCAGCTCGACTGCACCTCGCTTTAGTGTTATCGAATACACATTTCTACTGGTAGCTAGAATTTCAGGACCTCGTTTACATGTTTCCGAGACAGTTGCTCAGATCTGTTGTCGATGAATGTAATTGTATAATCCTGTAATTAGAAGGTTTCTCCTGGATTCGGAGGTGATCCATCAGTATCTCAATGGTTTTGCATATCTGTCATTTAAGTAAAGATAATTTAAGTGTACACAAATTAATACATAATCAAATGTATTCGTTTGCAGGCTGGAAATGTATAAGAAAGTGCCAAATCTGCGTATTCTTGCTTGTGGAGGAGACGGGACCGCTGGCTGGGTGTTATCTGTCATCGACTCTTTGGGAATAACTCCGCCACCCCCTGTCGCTGTGCTACCCTTGGGTACAGGCAACGACCTCGCTAGGACGCTCAACTGGGGTGGTGTAAGTATTTTTTGAACACGTTCCAGGACAAAACATCAAAGCACCACTACAGGCGACACGTCTGTAGTGGTCGAGAAGGGACGGGTACGTAAGAATACGGGGGGTGTTTTATTTTTGCCTTTAAGTTATTGAAATAAAGAAGGCACATGACCGTATTACGTTTCCCCCGTAGAGGGGAAGCATTTTGTTTTTGTGCATTCTTTGTGTGCACTGTTGAGGATGTGTATGAAAATATATGCGTATAATGTGTGTGTCTGTTGTGGAATTATGTATTTGGTGCATATAGCGCAATGTGTGACGTCATATGACGTCATTACGTGTTTTGGACACAAGACTTTGTTAACAGGATAACTGTCGGACGACCTGTCGGATCAGTCTCAAACTTGATGGGATTATGCGTTGGGTGGATCCCTCATTCACTATTGTATTTGACGTATATTGGACAACGCGTGACGTCAGTAGGACGTGAAAACGTATAAGGTGTATCATTATTATAACTTCACAAAGAAACGTTGGGTCAGCTTCAAACTTGGTAGGAATGTGCCTTGGGTTGGTCCGAGGTTTCATATTGTATTTGGTGTATATAACGCAACGTGTGACGTCATATGACGCCATCATGTGTTGTGGATACCAGATTTTGTCAACAGATAACTCGAGAACGACGACTCGGATCAGCTTGAAATTTGGTGCAATTACGCGTATTAGACAACGCATGATGTCAGAAAAATGAATCATCACGGTAACTGCAGAACGAAACTTCGGATCAGCTTCGAACTGTGTTGGATAATGCCTTTAGTAGGTTGGAGATCCATATTTGTATTTGCGTTTATAGCGCAACACATGACGTCATATAATGTCGAACCGTGTTGTGGACACTTGACTTTGTTAACACGATAACTCTCTAACGGCAAAGCGGATCAACTTCAAACTGTTGTGGACTGCCGGTGTGATATGTAGACCTGACCCTCCCCCCCCCCAAATGTTTACCTCCCCCCCCCCCCCCGGTCAGATCTACACATGTAGATGTGACCCGGGGTCACAATTTCGGGCATGTAATATTGACCCCCTCTATTGAATTTTGACCCCTCTGTAATTTTTAATTTTTTCAATTATTATCGTTAACTGTACATCACTCCTTGCAGTAATGTGAATTTCCCCAAACCGGTCGTCACAGCCAAAATCTGTGGGTCAATATATGCGCATGTACTTTATCTTACGATTTTATGTAATATAGCATAATTATATGCTTATGATTTGCTGGTTTATGTATGTTTAGAGTTGTTCATCATATGACCGTTTTGACCGTTATAACTTGAACTTCGATGAGTAGCATCCAAAAACTACATCGAAAACTTAATGGCAATTAATAACTTATGTATATAATATTTTATATTTAATGATGCATCAAAATGCACACAGAAATGCACGCTATTAAATTTGAAGTCTTTTAATTTTTTTATCGTGCTCAGGTGCACACAGGTTCAACTGATCTTAAGCTATATTGCATGCACACATATGTACTTATTTTTAGCAATGCACCAAAGCCTCCGCTGTGTTTACAGCAGGCCTCAGCTGTGAGGTAATAGCAAACTAGATCGATTTCGCCACCTAGTGACGAAATTAACGCTTGGAAGCAGTCAGTTAGAATGTTAAACATATAATTTATCGTTAATACACTTTTGTATGGAGAGTTTTCAATATTCTGCGATTTATCGAGCTTCATTCCCATGGTTAGGCATAACCTGTTCACTAATTACTGCGTCCCTTTTGTTTTATGTCCACACTCTCTCAGCTGTGACAAACTTCGAAGTCACACAGTACCCCTTCGTTATCGCTGCTTTGATCCAATCTCCTTTTTTTTGACCTTGACCATGACAAAGGTCAAGGAAACCGAGGTACCTCTTATGTATCGTTGTTTAGGTCCAAAGGATCGAAAATGAGCTTAAAATCGTTCTATCTGTAACCGTCTTCGAGATAATAGTCAACTCCCGATTTTGACCTTGACCGCGACCCAGAAATTCATATTTTGAATAACCCCGTAGAACATTCAACCCTTTAATTGAACACTAACTAATCCCTGCCCCCCCCCTCCCCCCCCCCCACACACACACTCACTGTAAACAGATTCCTGTTTCAATGGCATTTTAAACTTTTTATTAAGTCAACGAATACCTACTTTTTGAGTGGCTCTTCCTTATCCTGCACAGAACTTTGTAAAACACAAGGACAAACAGCTTTTATAATCAGCTTTGTTAAATAAATAACTTGAAAAAGAGTATGAAATTTAAGAAGCAACTTGTTCTCTTTGTAATCAAAAACGCAGTCGGCTGCTTTATGAAAAAAAAACACTTAAGTACACTCCAGCGATAAGCGCAGCGAAAATGAGTGCCATGAAGGCAGCATTGCATGCGCACAGTGATGGGAGCCTTTCTGTATCAGCCAGTTACAGCAACATTGCTTATTTATGCTTATCCTTATTTGGCACACATACCGCAAATAGCTACTGCGAGTACTACAGTACTACATCTGTTTACTTGCTGACCTTGTGATAGCAGTATTTTGTTTACGTATTTTGGGGGTGGGATGGGGCGTTTACAGGGCGTTTGGCAGTTAAAAGTTACTTTTAACCGTCAATTCGTATACAACTAAGCTTTCTGTATACTGTGCGCAAAAATCCCGCTTAAACCGACCAGGAACAGAAAACGTAGAAATGACGTCAGAATTACGCAATACGTAAAAAATAGTGCTATCACGGTGTTCTTTGTCAAAAAGTAGTCTCATGACGTATTAGCTCCAAACCTCTAGATCCAGCGGTTTTGGAGATATTAAGCTATGAAATCTGCGTGACGTCACAAAACGCAGATGATGACGTCATAGGTCAATAAAAATTCATTTAGCACCACTTCGCATAGTCGACTTTAAGTGTGCCAAATTTCATTCTTCTAGCTTCAGCCGTTTCGTCGGAGATGTCTGGAAACCGACGGGGACTTTGCTTGAAAAAAAATAAAGAAGAAAAAAAAAAAAACTAACAAAAAAAGGAAAAAAAGAGGTACTTTAACCCCCACAATTCGAGGAAAAACAATAACTTCTTGGAACGAAGTTCCAAGCGTTAACTATGCACAGCGAGCATCAGTCTTTTGCTCAATGCAGAAGAAAGGAAAAATTACCCTGTCTTTGCGTATTTATTTGACCATGAAAACAACCTTAATAATAAATAAAAAATATTGGTAGAACTAGTTTACGCCAAGTTCTATATACTGCGAAAGGTTGGTGTCAATCGGACCAGTAGTTTCTGACGAGTTGTGATGACGAATTGACGGGCAAAATGTAAAGGAAAAAAAACGATGAAAATCTCACGGGTGCCCTAATACTAAAGCGTATATCTCTTTGCAAGACTTCGTCGTGCCAAGTGTTAAAATTAACCTTCAGCTATTATTACACGGTCAGAAAAATCGTGGATATTTGAAAAAACAAAAGTACGTTGATACGAATATAATCAATGAGCAAAGCTACTTAATCATTTTAATAAATCAAGTTCTACTTTACAATTAACTGTCACGATGTGATAAAATTGTTTTGAGCCCTGAAAAATTTTTTTTTTTTTAAAATCTGGTCGTCAGCGTGACTACCAGTTTGAAGACACTGGTTCTCTAAATATGGTCGTCCGTTGGTCTGTTCGTCCATGTATCCTCCACTCATTAAAAAAAAGGTTTGTGACGCCGATTTGAAATTGAAATCTTTCAGTGTCATTTAAAAGGCTAGACCGAGTGTTAAAATTATGGCAGTTTTGCGGGACGCAATTTCTCGTTGGTTTCCACTTGTTTAAAGGATTGATCAATCGATTTGAAATTTAAAACTCTTCATTTGAAATAACAGGCTAAGGATATTGGCAGGGATCGAACAAAATATTTGAAAGTGTTATTTCGGTGTTTTTCTTCGGATATGGATGTGGAAGACTGTGAGTGGGGATCGATAAACAGTGTCACTGGCTTCCCTGCTCTAGGTTTTTGTAGAGATGCTTCCTCGAACATGATATTTGAAAAATCAGGATGAATTGGGTTTGGTAAAAACTTTTTGTCTTGTTCTTGTATATTATTTAAACCTAGTATATCTCCAAGGCACTTTGCCACACTTTTTGTATTTTTACGCATTAATGAAATTTGGTCTTGTAATATTGGACCGGAAAAACCCTTAAAAACCTTTATTTTTGAAATTCAAACCCTTAAAATTTTCCACAGCTGCTTGAAAGCCTGGATGATGCTAAGCAAAAGAATCACCAATGAAATGGGGGAATTGGTTGTGTAGTGACCACCTTCCGGATCCGGATACAAAAGACTACTATAAAACCTGTTTGTAGCGGCCACCTTCAAGATCCAGATACAACGACGTACAGTAAAACCTGTTTGTAGTTCCCACCTCTTCGACCCGGAAAAGGGACGAACTGTTAAACCTGTTTTAGCCACCCTTCCAGAATCGGTTTAAAAGATGAACAGTAAAACCTGCGTGTCGTGTCGAGACGTAGTGTTTGGAATCAGTCCAGTTTCTGGAATCGATTCATCGGAAGCCCGTGCGACGATTAATCGACTCCGGAATCGGAATCGAAAATACAACCATATTCGTCCATCACATATATTAAGTCTTATGTTGTACCATTTTTGGTTCGAGTGTTAAAACAACTGTTTTGTCACCATAGGAATTGATAAACGTTGCAAATAGTCAAAGCAGCATGTCAATTTTAATATTCAGTAAAATTTTAAATATCTATCGACAGGGTTATTAGAAGGGTTTTTAGCCCTCAGCCAATATTGGCTGAAGGCTATTGCTATGGCCTTGTCCGTCTGTCCGTCCGTCCGTCTGTCCGTTAACACTTACCTTGTGAACACGCTCTAGCCTACAATTTTTTGCCAATCGCTTAGATATTTTAAATATAGCTTGTATATGGACTAATGAAGATCCCTATTGTTTTTGAGCCATATCCGACCATGGACAGTGGCTCAGCTGGACTTGGAAATTTTCTTATTTGTACCATAATCAAGTTTGCTTAACATGTTGTTTGTGAACACTCTCTAGTCTACAGTTATTTACCAATTACTACGATATTGCGGATATAGCTACTATATGGAACAATGAAGATCCCTAATGTATATGAGCCATATCCGACCAAGGACAGTGGCTCAGCTTGACTTTGAAATTTGCACATTTCTACCAATATCAGGTTTAGTGACATGTGGCTTGTGAACACTCGCTAGCCTACAATTCTTTATCAATTAGTAAGATATTTTAGATATAGCTAGTATATAGACTAATAAAGTTCCCTATTGTTTATGAGCCATATGCAACTAAGGACAGCGGCTCAGCTGGACTTGGAAATTTTTTTATTTGTACCATTATCAAGTTTGCTCAACGTGTGGCCTGTGAACACTCCATAGCCTACTATTCTTTACCAATTACTAAGATATTTCGGATATAGCTACTGTATGGAGCAGTGAAGATCCCTTTTGTTAATGAGTCATATCGTAACAAGAACAGTGGGCTCAGCTGGACTTGGAAATTTTTTATTTGTACCATTATCAAGTTTGCTTAACATGTGGCTTGTGAACACTCTCTAGCCTAAAATTCTTTACCAATTACTAAGATATTTCAGATATAACTACTGTATGGAGCAGTGAAGATCCCTATTGTTAATGAGTCATATCGTAACAAGAACAGTGCGTTCAGCTGGACTTAGAAATATTTTATTTGTACCATTATCAAGTTTGCTTAACATGTGGCTTGTCAACACTCTCTAGCCTATAGTTCTTTATCAATTACTAAGATATTTCGGATATAGCTACTGTATGGAGCAGTGAAGATCCCTATTGTTAATGAGTCATATCGGACCAAGAAGAGTGGCTCAGCTGGAGTTTGAAATTTCATCTTAAAGCACTGCCACCCTTTTTTTCTTTTCGGTGCTAAGGATTGAAATGAGCCTGTGACCGGCCTCAAACCTAATATTTTCCTTGTTTCGAATGTTCCGGCTGGCTGAGGGCTTTGCATCTCTGATGCCTATGTTTAAAGTCTATTATGTATTCGAAAAATTACAAGGGAATATACGTATCTGGGATCGATTCAACGTGGCTAGAAGATAGAATCGCCTACGAATCGTAACTTTAGCAGGATCGGCCTAACACTACCTAGAGGTATATAGTAATTTATTCCCCACAGGGAATATATGCGATCGACCGCGTGTCTGTCGGTCTGTCGGTCGGTCTGTCATCAAGAGCTTGTTAACACGATAACTTAAAAACTCTTCCAAGGATTTTAATGAAACTTCGTATGTAGCTTCTGTGGGAATAAACACAGATCGGTATTGTAAATGGGCCAGGTTCGTCCAAGGAAAATGGACCAGCTGGACTTGGAAAATTTCAGTTCTTGATTGACTTTTGATGGCTGTGTTTAACTGATGGGGGCCTGTGGGGAATATGTGGGCTATGCACACTGCTCTAGTTAAAGATTAAGATACCCGCAAGTCCAGTTACGTAGCACCTGCCCTCCTTCAGGAATGGGATAAAGGTGTTCTGTAATTCAACTTCTGGGGACATCATATATATATAGTGTACAGATATTGTATAGATATGTTGTATGTATATAAATATTGTAAACCGAGATCAGGGTAATTGGTTGAAAAGAATGGGTGGCGGGGGAGGGGTGTCGAAAGAAACAAAGGGGTATTTAACATGTTCGGGTACACTGACATTGGTGTGCACTGGCCGCTTTAGTTGGTACTGACTTCCAAGAGAGTTCGTTTCAAAAGCTTCCTTTTTTCAACTAAAGGCTGATCGACATTTTGTCCTGCCCTAAAATTATAGGCGTTCTGACCTGCAAACGTTTTGTCTGTCGAAATTTATCCATTCAGCACTCTGCTGACATTTTTTGCGCTTTGGTGCCGCTATCAGCCTTTATTCTCTGTATTATTAATAGCCAACAAATGTTCTGAATTGTTCTGTTTTCAAGGCAAAAGAACAGTTGTAATCTCAGGGAAAAGAACTGACGTAATGTCAGGGGTGGCGGCATTGTTCAAAATGAAACTTCAGACGCGTCGTGTGTATTTATATATTGCGTAAACAGGCTGATGGCAATGCTTACATTTTTTTGTCTCTCTAGGATTGCCACTGTTTAGTCCCCAGTGCATTGACATTCCGATTAACACGAAGTCTCATTGCTACTTGTAATTGCTTTCAAAGTATACGTGTAATTGCTCACACGGCCACGCAAGTGACCGTTTGTGATGACAGTTACTTGTTATAGGAGCCAGCAGTAATTACATCCCTGTCTTGAATCTAGGGGATAACTGGGCCACGTGATCTTTAAGCTTGCTGTGACCAGTCACTGTAAATAATGTTTGCTAAGCCCAACTATTCGCGACATCAAAAAGGTGGCTGTCCTCCCTCAGCTGTCTGGATAGACCCGTTATTTTAGGTAGAAAATAGCATTTTTTCCATTGCTTCGAGACATTTTTACTGTTTCCATTGGATGCATTACAAGGCGAGGTTCGCAAATTTACCGTGCTAGTTTTTATCCGGACCGTAGCGACTCCAGTCATTGTACCTTATAAGGCGAAAGAAGAGCTTTAAATCGCACCCCATAATCACCCAATCGCTACTGTCGCTTTTCGCCCAGTTGTGTTTTAACAGCGCAGGGGAGGAGTGTGTGAGGGAGGGGGGGGGGGGGGGGCATTTGGCAGCAATTTGCGCATATGTGGTGCTTTTAAGTTCTGCGCTGGGGTGACGAGCGGATTCTGATTAACGCAGAATTTGTTCAACACCTCTTGTGCCACTTGTCATTGAAGCGTCTGTCTGAAAGATGTTTTACAACATGTCTACCAACGTCACTGCTCAATATCGAATTATTAGATGCTCTGTTCTGCTACTCATCAAATAGTCCCCGCTAAATTTACAAGCCTTTGTTTCACTTAATTCGTTTGCTGCAGCTTGAATACCTGCATAATATTATTCGAATTACGTAAATCAACAATGCTGTTCCTGTTTCTTTTTTTGTTAAAGATCGGAAGCATTCAAACCAGAGTTATTCTTCAGAAGAGTGGGATAGCCTGAGCGTAATGGAGCGTGATCGTTTAATAAACCATTACGTATTATGTATTAACGTATGATGTCTAAAAGTCAGGTCAGATTTTATTTCCCCAGCCAGCGCGCAATGGATTCCCGTTTTACCTTCACAAAGAAAGACTACAGTGGAGCTCTGCGACGTGCGATTACTTGTTTTTTTTTTTTTTTTTTTTTTTTTTTTTTTAAAGTGAAAAATTTAAAAAATGGTATTACAGCAGTAAATAATATATAGTCAAAATGTGTAATGTCGTGTTATTTTTTAAATCGACAAAAATTGGATAACAACGTAGTGTGCAACTTTTTCAATGGGAGCTACCCCGTCAATTGAATTAGCTGTCGGGGAGGAGGGGGGGGCGGGCTTGAATCAGCCTCACTGGTTTACTGGAGTGGTATTCTGCTCTGTCCTTATTTTTAAGGATGTCCTTATTTTAAAAAATAAGGATAAAAAAGCTATTCTGCTCTATCCTCAAACTTAACAAAGTCTTCTAAAAATAAGGATAAAAATTAAGGATGAACCATCTAATCTCAAGAATAAGGACATCCTTAAAAATAAGGACAGAGCAGAATACCACTCCAGGTTATTTGGATTTCGTAATTTGCAAGTTACGTAAAAAATTAAATACAAATATAACTAAGACAAAAGGTTATGAGTAATAATATGCCTGCATTACTATTAACCTAGTTTTTCACGGAGCGGAAATTTGTTGGCGTAGCTGTCCCGCAAACGGTGCTGTTCCGTTCCAAAACTAGATGTGTCCGTACTTCTAACAAACAGCCAACCGCTCCTCCTCCCAGCCCATTATTTTAATTTCTTGAAATTGTACATTTAATGACAGCGGAAATATGCAGTTTGAAGGAGTTGACTGCCCTGTTCAAGACCATATTGCTCAGCTGACTAGAAATGTAGCAGGAGTGCAGCCTGTGTGTGAAGCCATTTATCTTGTCGACATTTCAAGAAAGCAATGTATTTTCAGTCTTGTCGGGCGCAGAACAAGTTTGGAAGTACAGGGGAGAGTGTTCGATCTAAATGACGTTCAGAAAAGGACAGGATTTCGCAAATCTTGATTCTTAATTTTTATTTTTTTTAAAGAGCGGGGACTTGACCTCTTGCACTGCCTGTATCTGCTATTGATGTATGTCTGTTGTCGCATCGCGTTCAGTAAAATGGCACATTTTCAGCTCTCAGTTTGCAGGGCCGCCCTCTGGTCCACAAATGACGAGTAGATCCTTTGAGGCACGCAGTCGCAGCAATTCATTTTCCTGAAAAAGGAATTTTTTCATGTATTTTGGAGATAATTTAACCCACCAATGCTGCCAACTTTGATAATGCAAATGCATATGTACTTCGGCACGCAAATAAAAACAGTGAAACAACTTCCACGAATTTCTCTTATTTATTCCTTCACCCAATGAGGTTAGGTTAAACTACAACAAAGGAGGTGACGTCACATTCAATTTTTGTGCGCAAAAATTCAGAAGCACTTTGTATCTAGCATATCTTTTCGTTTTTTACGCGAGAATTTCGGATATTCTAACTGGATTGTTCAGCGCACCTTACAAATGTAAGTTTTCTGCTTCGTTTGACAGCTAAAAACCTAGTTTTCTTGCTGGGTTGTTGCACAATTCGGCACTTAGTGCTGACGAAGCTACCAGATGTTTGCTTATTCGGGGCTATTGTCTCGCTAGGAGCTACATTCTGCCAATGGATCCATGCTGGGTTCGGATTACGTTGGCAGGCAGCCTAATACATTGTAATCCGGGTGCTGGCAGGGTCTGGAAATGATTTCTATCGCAGCTGTTTGATACCTCAAAGCGCCAAACTTGGCGGGCTCGCGTACGATGTCATGTTCTACACTCACCCCTACCAGACTGGACAGCTTGTGTCGGCACTGTGTTCTACACATCTTGGCCCTGCTGTCCAGCACAGGATTCACACCAAAACTGCGGTTACCAGCCGTTTAAGGCGTTTTTTCGTCGCCTGACAGTATCTAGGTCACGCTAACTGTCATGGCGGCATCATCCGCCCCTGCGGGGGAAAGGGGATTTCCCAGCCTTACCGGCAGGGCCAGTTCCGATATAAGGCTGCGTTCTCCCTCTCCACGGTCCACAGGCGAACTCGCCCCGAGTGACGCGGTTTGGGTGGGTTTTTTCGTGGGGATTCACCAAGGAATGCCCTGCCGGGTTTTTCCGTGTCTGTACGACGTCATGTGACTTGTTGTAGTGACAACAGCTGACATGGCGTACAATGGAAGTGCAAGATATATTTTGCACTTAAACGGCCGCAGTAATGGGGTTGGTGTCGGACTGATAGGGGAATGGCTACTTTATAGTCCTCTGTAAGACATATTTCACTCCACTCCTGGAATGCCCCCGTTTAGTCACGGTTTTAGCAAGTAAACTACGAGGAGCTTCAGCTCCGGGCTTTGCAGGGCACTGCTCCCTTCGTCACGTCAAGCAGGTTCGCGTGACCAGAGGATCTTGGCGTGACGAAAGTTTTTGCACAGTCAAACTTACAGCGAGTATTAGGCACGGGATTGTCAGGCCGCAGTAAGAGGACATGTCTCCTCAATGTTGTCGTTTCACAGATCTCTAGACACGCACTTGGTTCGAATTTCTATTCCAGAACGCTGCAAAGTAGCAGCCTCTAGTGTTGTCATGACAAACAAGGTTCGCGTGACATCGGGTTTGGTCATGACGAAATTGGTGTAGCTACAAGTTAAAGCTTACCATTTGTAATATATGTTTGAACGCAAAGTAGCAGTAAGGAGGTGCGTCCCCGAGATACTTTTTTGTTTTACTAGCCCTCCGCACTTAACTGACTCCAATTGCAAAAAAGACCTGCTGAGCAGCTGGTTCTGTTTCGTCATGACAAACAAGTTTCGCACGACAACAGGTTTGGTCATGACGAGACAAGTGTTACCACAATCTGAAACTCACCATGGGCATTCTATGCTTTAAGTTAGATCGCAGACGGGGAAGAAGTCGTACTACGTGCGGCCAGTATGTGAACATCGCATGTCGCACCTTCTCCCACACAGCTCATGTCCCAAGTGCCGTGAACGTGCTACGGAAGGTTTGCCACCGTGTACTCCCGAACATACGTGCGACGATTGCAGTGGTCTGGTCTTACCGACGGAAAGAAGGAGTGCTGGACGAAACGGCGACGTCATTAGCGAACACCGCCATACCGGACGCCGATGTAGTAAGAATGCCCAATTCAGAGTCCCTGCAAGACCTCACCCAGCCGGATCCAGCACCAACTACGGCCACGCTCCTCCCTACACCTGTTACCACAGTGTTGCCTCCCAGGGATTTGATCAGGAACTGGGGTGTGTATGCAGCCTGCCATGCAGGCCATCGTGGACAGTTCAAAGGTTGCGGACACTATACTAACAGACACGACAGCAAACACAGTAACTGCGCAGAAGTCAAATCAGGACAAAAGACGACGAAGGGATCCAAGTGAGTATCTACTTCGCTTGCACTTGCGGCTAAGGGAAGGATTGACTCGCCAGACATAAGGTAGTGAAGTCGCCGAACCAGGCCTCCCCCAAGAAAGCACCGCTTTCCGCTCTGGAGAAACTGGAAAAAGTTGCTGTCAAGTCACTTGACGCAAAGAAAATGCACAACACAACCAAGTCCAGACACGAGAGCAGCCGCAAACGTAAGGACAAGAGGTCGCGTGACGACACCAGGATCCCTGTCACGCTAACATCCTCACCACCGCGCCGCGAACCTACACAGTCGTCGGACAAGAAAACCGGAAATGGCCGCACGCCGGGTCCGCAGTGTCAAAACACATGGTGCAGGGGTGGATTCGGTTAAAGTCCAGCAATCCCGCGCTGACAGTGCAACAGCCGTACCGCGGGGCGAGTAGGGGGAGAAGGGACTTCGTCCAACCAAAACTCCAAATCTTTCGCCTAACAAGGTTGCCGGCGAAAGGATCTCCATCGCCCTATCACCGAGGTCTATACATCTGGGGACGACAGTGACAGTAAAAGTGAGTGACTATGATCCCTGTTGGGATTCATCCTATGCTGAAGATTCGTCTGAGCAGCAAACATATGCGACCACCTCACACGGGGGGGGGGGGGGGGGGTATTGGGACACGTACAGGATACCCTCCTACCATCCCGTCAGGACATGGCGTCACTATTTCCTGCAGTACGACACCAGGATGAATCACGCTCACCCGTCAAGGCCCAGTCTCTCACTTCACGTGATTTTACTGGACGCCGACGATAATGATTCCTCACCGTCTTAGGAGCCTACAGATATGCAGTTTACGGACTTATTGCGCATGACCGTCGCTCACGACAAAAGTGCTACCTACGGTGGAATGCATCAAGCAAATATTTAAGTCGAAGACAGAGGATCGTGCCAAGAAAATTTTGCAACGTAACCATGTATATCACAGATCTCCACTTGTCGTTTGCTGGACGTGAAGACTGCGCCTTACGTCACCCATGACCAATTCCTACCCATAACAGCGTTACAGCCTCTGAAACAACGCCTGCCATGGATCCAGGGGGGTAACACTGACATGGATGTGCCACTAGTCGGCGCCGATGCCCGGAAATTTGAGGAATGGGCCCGTCGTTCACAGAACATTCTGTCTTTCCAAGATTTTGTCCAGCTGGCACTGCGAGACATAGTCATGCCAGCAATACTCGCAGATGATGGCCCATTTGTGGAAAATCTCATTCGCTCCATCGCACGAGTCTCATTCAACATGCACAATTGCATAGTGCAGCAGTGGTGTGCATGGTAGGACTACGACGAGACGCTTTGTTCTACCACTCCCTGCTGCCGGTGGAAGACGCCGCGGCTCTGCGAGGTCAGTCGGTCGCCGGGCAAACAGAACTGTCTCCACCAGACGCAGTGGCTCGTCAGACGAGTGAATTCAAGGATTCCTTCAAGGATAAGTTCATGTAACAGGCCATCCGACAGCAGAGATGGAAATCCACAGCAGAGGGCAAGCAGAATAAGCGGCCGGCACCACAAGGGAAGAGGCAACGGTCACAAGCAAAGAAGTAGCACCAGGACGAGTCGATCAAGCCGCGCGGCGTCAACCAGAGCAGGTAGCAACTACTGTTCACATCGCACTGCGAGCGGTTATCTCGAACACTGGCACGGCGATCCAGTAGCTTCTCCTTCCGTCTCCTCTCCGCCTACACCGTGCACAGACACCCGACCGATTGGGGGAAGACTAAAACAGTTATGTGAGAAATGGAAAGTTATGGGGGCCCCGGAAAGAGTGGTAAAATTGCTTCGTTACGGGTACTCCCTCCCTTTTCGACGCCCAGGGATGAACATTTGCCCGCCTCTCACACTTCTACTCGCTCCCTATCTGACGACCACGTAGCCGCCTGGGAGCGAAAAAGACATTGCTCTGAACACTATGATTCGGGAATTGTTGAGCAAAGGGGCTATTGCAGAAGTGCCCGACTCAGAGCCAGGCTTCTACATCCGAGTGTTCCTACGCCCGAAGAAAACAGGAGGCTGGAGATTGATCATAGACTTGTCGGCACTAAATCGATTCCTACTCGTACCAACATTTCGGATGGACACCAATCACGTCATCCGCGAGACTGTACGAGAAGGTGTGTGGGCGAAATCAATCGATCTTACAGACACCTATTTTCACATGCCCATGCATCGCACCAGCTAGCGGCACCTCTGCTTCAGTATCGCTGGAAAGAAGTTCTGGTTCCTCGCCCTGCCATTTGGCCTGGCTCCAGCGCCGTGGGTCTTTGCAATGGTCATGACTATGCTGAATAAGTGGGGTCGGGAGAGGTTTATCCTGCTGTTCCGTACATCGACGACTGGCTCCTCGTAGCACTGTCCCCGCGAACTGGTTGCGCATCAAACTCAAGCCACCGTCATGCAGTGTCTGGAAGTAGGGCTGTAAGTGAACCTCACCAAGTCAGAATTACAACCCACGCAGGTTATCACTTTCTTAGTGGATGTATTCGACTTCCAGCAGGGTATGTGTTTCCCAACGGAAGACCGAATACAGAAACTGACAATACAAATCCGGACGGTACTCGGTCATTGTACAACCGTCTCTGGAAAGGCTCGAAAGCCTACTGGGCCTGCTCATCGCCGCAGAGAAGACTGTGACTCTGGGCCGCCTTCACTTCAGGGAATTTCAAGCTCTCGTCCGCCGAACATTATTCTAGGGTCGTACGAGAGGCCGTCGGGTTCGTCTGACGAAGGAAGCAACAGCCGACCTGACGTGGTGGACCGACTGTCACAACCTGCTGGCTGGAGCACCATTCACCACGGCAACCGATGCGTCAACGACGGGGTGGGGTATTTTTTTCAACGGTCAGACGTGGTCAGGACTCTGGGAGAACGATCTCCGGACGCACATATTAACGTCAAAGAGATGTAGGCTGTCAAGCATGCTTGCTTACTGCTGTATCGACAACTACACAAACAGACCATACTATTTCTGATCGACAACACAACAACTGTTGCTGCCTGAAACACTAAGGCGGCACGCGTTGCCGCGAGGTAACATCACTGACCAGGGACAAACTACTGTTTACCCAGCAACACCAATTCCAGATCGTTCCCCGGCACATTCGGGGCCTGTTCAATGTGGTGGCAGACTTAGCCTCCCGCCGGGGGACTGTGGTAGCGACAGAATGGATACTGGCTCGACAGACATTCTGGTGGATACAGGCACAGTCCCCATGGGGACCTCCGGAGTTGGATCTGTTAGCGAATAGCCTCACAACACAACTCCCACGCTACGTATCTCCCTGCCCAGGCGAACAAGCGACAGCAGTGGACGCGCTGCAGTGGGATTGGCCGAACGAGATCCTGTATGCCTTTCCTCCAGCATCTCTCCTCCTGCCAACAATCCAAAAGATAAGGCGTCAAGCACCTCAGCGCCTCTTATGTGTGGCACCCCTGCTACCCTAAAAACTCTGGTTTCCTCTGTTGCTACACTGCCCACGCATCAAGCAACTCGCGCTGCCGGTCCATCCAGGAATGTTAAGACAGCCCCACTGGGAGTACTATCACCCCCCCCCCCCCATTCTCGTCTTTGGACCTGGGAAAAGTTGCTTCAACAGGCCCAAAAATTAAATGTGACGTCACCTCCTTTGTTGTATTTTAACCTAACGTCATTGGGTGAAGGAATAAACAAGAGATATTCGTGGAAGTTGTTTCATTGTTTTTATTTGCCCGCCGAAGTACATATGCACTTCGTATTATCAAAATTGGCAGCATTGCTTAAGGCTAAACTCCAGTAACACATAAAAATGCGTTTTAATTCATTAATTCATTTCAATAAGTGTGACTGCTTTATGTTATGATCAGGTGAAAAAGAAAATGCTACCCCTCCTACACTTCTGATGGGATCACTTTGAAATTAGCCTTTTACCAAGCTAATATTTATTGGGGAGGTTCTGGTCAACTAGGGGGCTAATTTTTTTTTGGCCAAAAAATAGGCGATTCTTGTGAGGCTAGTGCTTTTCACCGTGATTAAATTATCACAGAGATTTTTCTTTAGCTGTAGAATCAGCGTGAAAAATGGTTGATTTGTAGCAATCGTTGTTGCTATATTAAAGATTTGGTGATACAGCTAAAACAACTTCACTTGCACATGGAAGCAAAGGGGCTGTATTAAAAATGGAAATTTCTGTGTAATACAGTTGTGACAGTTTTAGCCGGGAAATAATAATGTTTAGCTATTTACCTGGCACCAGCTTACTGTTTTTTTTCCTTGAAACTTGAGCAGCATTTGGAATATGAGACGTTCTGTCGTGCCTTAAAGCTTTGTTTTCAAGAAAGGTTGCGCTGTTTTCAAAAACATCGCACCCTTTTTCGCACTCAGTTTGGTCGTATGCATAAAGGCATCTCGTTCTTCGGGGAACGGCGAGCTATTTATGTCTCCCCGACCAAGGGCGGACATATAGTGTTTGTACGTTCTGAGTACGTGTTTTGTGTCAGTATATTGTGAACAAAATGTTGTATGGAAGATATTTCGAGAACTAAATGTCGGATCTACACTTGATCTGTTTATTACTTGGGTAGGTCGGACGGTTCTTTCAACTTTTGTTACTATATTCACTGTTACTTTATCAGGGAAGGCGTGTGACGTCTTTACGTAAAAATCTTGTGTGCGAAATTACTCAGCTGCTCTCGTAGGTTGGAAAGGTTCTGTCAAATTTTGTCGCGAGTAGAGGGTACGAGTGCGGTGTATGACGTCATCACTTAAAATATGTATATATTGTAACAAGATTTTGTGTGCAAAATATCTCGATAACGGAAAGTCGTATCGACTTCAAATCTTATGTGGATATTCATTAGGTCAGTTGAACGGTTGTATAAAATTTTGACGGAGCTAAATAGATATCGTTTGAAATTGTGTGATATAAGTCTGCACTCTCGTGTTTTGTGTGCACTGCCGGCGGTAGTTTCGGTTTGAGCGTGCCTTTTGCAAGGCTGTCTCCAGCCCTTATTTTACCCCTTGGTCTTTGCTACTGTTAATTAACTTAGGAGATTTACTCACTCAGGGATTATCACTCACTCAGGGATTATCACTCGCGATAACTGTTGAATCGAGGAGCTCCACGGAAACGCATAGATATGAATAAAGTGAATAGTCTGCTTGTACCCGTAGGGGAAATCTAAGCAACAATCTCATTTGGTTTTCCTTGTCAGTTGATATTCCGTTCAAACGCAGTTCATATAGTGTTTTGAAACACGCTTATTTGTTTAAATTTTTATTGATTTATTTTTTTTTTATCACTATGCCTTGTCTTATCTTTACTTTCGTGCGCAATATATTGTCGTTTTATCAAGATTGTCCCAGTTGTTGGGGAGGGGGGAGGGTGGGAGGGGGGGCGTAGGTGAGTCGTAAATAACTCGCTTGTTGGCGTCCCTGGATGTAATTTTCTACTCCTGTAGTGCCGTCGTAATTATGGCGCTTCGCCCACGCGAGTTGTCTTCATTTGGCTCTACTTTTTCATTTTTTTTATGTTATTTGGGGGGAGGGAGGGAGGTAGTTAGGTGGGAGGAAGGTTAGTAGTGGCTAGCCAACGGTTAAAACAAAACAATATTGTTTTGAGTTGGAATTTTTCGTGATTTTCGTCCAAACTCGTCAATTTATCTTTAAGCACGTCAGAGAGGGGACTCAGTGCTATCGGATATTTATTTTTATAAAAGAAAGAACTAAGAGACTGACGGGACAGTTTTGGTAGCGCGTATAGTGTATACGTGATGCTTTCGGTCGTTAAAGTATATTATCGTAAATGCTGTTCATTTGGTAATTGTCTGCCCTGTGTAATAGCGGCATGTTCTTCTATTCCAGGGTTATACAGACGAGCCAATATCAAAAGTGCTATGTAGCGTAGAAGACGGACCTGTAGTGCAGCTGGACAGGTGAGTGGTACAGGCCAGCTTGGTTTCCGAAATCTCTTCCTCACCCCTCCCCCCCCCCCCCCACCACTACCTCTATCACCACCCCTCCACCACAGTTTGAGAACATTCCGACAACCTGTCATACTATAATTGGTATTTGTTTAAAAGAAATTTTCTAGCCGCAGACAGAGAAAACAAGTATGATCCTGGACCAATTTCCCTGAAATATCAAGCCACTTTCTCCTCAATCAGGCTTGTTTTCGTGTCGGAGAAAAGCTCATTTTGATTGAGTATCGAGTATTTTCCTGGAGCAAAATTAGTCAGACGAAGAGTAAAAATATAAAATCCTGTTTTTTCTGTTTCAATTTAAGTCAGATTTAAAGTTTTGTGTAAAGCATGATTAAATGTAGTGGTTCTAACAAAACGCTGACACAAATTTACCAATAAAATCCAATCTATATTACGTATATCAATAAGCAATTGACCAAAGATGTGTATGAACAGTGATTTCCTTCGAATCTCAGAAAACACCACTGTGACAATGCAACAATATTTGTAATACTATTTGTAAGTAGAAAACTTCTTTAAAGAACAAGGGAGTGAATTGATGGCAACAAGTAATATACCTAGATAATTGTACAAGTGGTACAGCAGATTTTTCTCTTTTTATTATTTGCATCTGTTATTTTATACGCTTCAAACATACCAACTACATACTTTTACGCTACGATTTAGGTGGAACATTCACGTGATTCCTAATCCTTGTGGTTGGCAAGACCCTAGCTCCGTTCTTAGCGTGGCCCAGCTCCCCCTCTCTGTTATGAACAATTATTTCAGCCTGGGAGCGGATGCTCACGTTGCCATAGAATTTCACGAAAGTCGAGGTATCCGCAGCACTGCTGTGAAAAGCTGAAGAGATTGATTTTGACTGAATGATTTGATTGCCCATTGATCAGGGCTGATCACACATATAATTTAATTGTTTTGATGAGCATTACATTTTGCACATGAGATTGAGTTCACTCACCTGAAAACTAACTAAACAACTCTTTTACTATGAAAAAATGACAAATAACATCAATTTCTATTACAGAGTTATTTTTGCTACAAAATAAACTTGCTTAACAACAGGTCTTTTCTTCATTGGCAAGAGGTTTAGTAAATAAGCATTTTCTGGGCTCCTCGTCTCTCGGCACCAAAGAAAACGAACCTTTCAGTTTAATTTCTTTTCCTTCGAATCTCAGAAAACACCGTAGACACAAAAAAGAGGCAAAGGGAAGAAAAAAAGTAATATGCTAGAATTTATTTTAATTGCCAATGGTAGAATAATTGCTTAGAAAATTGTTAACCTCGGAAGAAGCAGTAACGAAAAAGCCTCGCCAAACAAAATACTAGTTGTTAAGGAAATGAAAAAGCCGAATCCCATGATGCTAGTGTCCTTCGTCGGGTACTTTCCATATTGCAGCCACCAAGCTTTGTCTGTTGGTTTCGTGCTTTGTTAGAAAAGGGGAGTTTTTTTATTTTTGCGCTGTCGGTTTTTCTGTCAAAATCCCTCAGAATGTCCTGAACTTGTATTGAGCTTGTTAATATGTAATTATCCTGTGCTCAGCAATGTGCGTCAAATTTCTAGTCATACCTATAGATTGGCTTGTGGCTGATATCCGTTTTTTCAGCACTTTTACTGGCAAACCAAGTAGCACATATTTCCCAATGCTGTGATGTGTGCTTAAAAAATTCTTGATTCTCTTTTATCAATCTTCAATTAACACAAGTGATTACTGTCTGGGCACCTCCTCAGTTTTATTGCACTGTTTTATCCTGCGGTTACCACGTTTTTGCTATACAGATGGAATTTACATGTGGAATCTCACCCGGAGTTTGATCCGGAACCTCTCGAAGCGGAAACGAGTGAGAGTACAGCGACGCTTCCGCTCGGCGTTATGAATAATTACTTCAGTCTCGGTGCCGATGCTCACGTAGCTATAGAATTCCATGAGTCGCGGGGTATGTAAAAAGTGATGGAGTAAACAGATGCAAAAAGCGCGTTGGGGACTTTTAATAATAAAATACAAAATGTTGTAGAAAGACTTTGATATGCGGCCTTTTAAAAAATCACTTTTACAATATTTATCAACTAAATATGTGTAAAAATAAAAAAAAACCTTTAGTAAAAATAGACTGCACTTTGTTTCTGTCACTATCTGGACCGCTGTGTTAGATTATTGAGTGTCCAAGTTAGACCATAGAGTGTCTCAGGTCAGATTTTAGAGGACATTTAGTCGTGAGGTGGAGGTATAATATTCGTTATAGGTGAGCAGTGCGTATAGTAAAAAAAGGGTAAATAATGTTGCCCGTTTATAAAGTCAGTGTTTTTATTTACTTTTTATAGAGGCGAATCCGGAGAAGTTCAATAGTAGGTTCAAGAATAAAATGTTCTATGCAGGGGTGAGTATTTTCCAATTGAAATTTATCAGATTTAATATTTATGAAGATGCTAGTTATATGTTTTTTTTGTTTTTGTTTTTTTTTAAGTTTAAAATGTAACGGTTTAAATCAAATAATCAAGTTAATGGTGATTGTGAAATGACACGAGTGATATTAAAAGCAGTGAAAGCTGTAATGTTGTAATTTACGGAATAGGCAAGGAGTGCGATCTGTCAATGCCAAAACATGAAACCGAATGGCTGGTTTTTTTCCGGTTAGAAACCAGAACGAAGGATCTCTCAATTTTGTCAAACATATATTACCGACAATATCGTCTAAAATACAGATTTTTTTTCACGCCAAACACAAGAACTTTGAGTTTGTTTACAAAAGTGATGGCTGCTACTGTTGTGCAGTGTGATGAAACTATCACAACAATGTGTGTGAGAAAAGTCGCTATGTTTATTGTGATTGCTATTCAGCCCCCTGCCCCCCACCCCGCCCCACCAAATATTTTAAGCTGTTAAGTTGAAAAAAAATGAGCTGATATGTCCTGGTGTGGGTTCAGGGAAGCAGTGAGATGAATGTTTCAGTACTCTGTGCGGCTCGTTACAAATACGTCAAGCATGTATTCGATAACTCGAACCTCGCCGGACCCAAACCAGATGTTCGAGTTATCGAGTAAGAAAAATTCGCACAAGAACAATAGTGAGTCTTTTGACTGCAGATATTTTTTTCGAATTTTTGCACATTGTGCGAATTATCGAAGGTAGAATTGGCGAATGTGCACTATATTTCCAACAGATTGTGTACAGACAATCGCCTACAATCTTCAATCTTAAAAATTCATGAAATTCTTCGCAATTTCTTTGAAACGTCTGTGTAAGTTTCAAATGGCAAAATCAAATTAGAAAACTGAAGTTATTTTCACTTTTTGCAGGCCGGAGGAAAAGATTTGCTAAAGCGAAGCTGGAAGGATTTAGCTGAACATATCAAAGTAGAAGTGAGTTCGTTTTTCTTACGCAAGTCAATACAATGGTTTGCTAAAGCGTCATTTCACGTGCGAAAAGGCCACACTAGTGCAAGGTGGTAGGGGTCGATTTGTAAACGGTTGTGCTGTTTCGTCATGTCTGTTTTGGCTAATTTTTCGTGGCCTAGATAGTTAGTGTTTTGAGAGTTGAAGCCGTATCGGCAAAAAGGCGTGGGAATGTATAAGAGGATGATTAATGATCACGTTTCGTAATTAGATTGTCATTGCCTTGGTTGGAAATTAGGGGTCAGGATCAGACTGAAATCTTCACGTCAGCGTGGAAACACATATTATAGGACTTCTGTGTGCGGAATATTTAAGCTTTAGGTTTATGCCTTTGATGAAGTCCCTAATTAAGATATTTCAAGGATTTTTGTTCGTTTGGTAACTTTAGAGCTTGTTTCATAGACTGTGTTTTGGTTTCGTCTTAGTTTAAGGCTAAGTTTGAGTTGAGTTTGAGGGCTTCATGTGGGTTTTTTTTTTAACTCAGTGTCAGGAAACAATATGCCAGTCACTGTTAGCAAAAAACGTGTTGCGAACAATTGTTGACCCTCCGTCTTTTTTTTAATTGGGTAAAAACATAATAGCATTTGATGTTGAACAAGTTAACATCGGAATTAATTTTTATTTGCTAAAATTCTTACAGTGAAAAAAAAATAGTCGCTTCCCTGTTTTTTTAACATAGTTAAAACAGTCCGGCTAAAGGTGTACTTCAGAAAACTCACTTATTATTGCGCTGTCTTTTGCAGTAAAGGCACTGCAGGGAGTACAAAGCCGTGCTGCTGTCTGAGAAACAGAGTCAAGAGACATTCTGTTAATTAAAGCATAATTAGGCTGAGAAAAGAACACGCGACAGCTTTGCCGATATAGCTGTGGCTAGGAACATGTCATTTTAATTTTGTGGGGTTGTTGTCTCTTCGGTTACGAGTTGCTTTGTATATCGGTGTGTTTTGCGTCGTTAAATGTAGTGCATAATGCCGGAAAAGTTACAGCAAAGAATAGCCTAAGATCACCATTATGTGATTGGTTGTCTATCAGTCACGTGATATTTTCCCTTTTCTGTACGTTTTGCTTTGTACCTTCGCGTGTAGAATTGCTTCATCCACTCCCCGGGCGAAGTGGAAACATGATTGAAGTATTATTTTCATGTCTTGTTCTGAGAAACGAGTGAAAACAAAATCAGACCAGTTGCATAACGACTACATTTTTTTCTTTGTTTCAGTGTGACGGTGTCGATCTCACGCAAAAAATCAAAGAACTGAAGTTGCACTGTCTTCTGTTTTTAAATATTCCAAAGTAAGCATGCTTACATTTATACACTTATATAGCAATGAAACGCAAAAAAAAAATACATATAAAATTGTCCAAATTAAGTGAGTATATAAACAAAGCTACACTTTCTGTATGATAAGAACGGGAGGGAGAGAGGGAGTATATTTAGTCGAACTTGTCCTTCAGTCGCGGCGCCTGTCTGACGTCACTGTGCCATTGTTGGTTAGCAGTGTACTGCAGCTGCTCTTTTGACCGTGGTTGACGCTTGGTGTGATGTATAGAATATCTTAAGTACTAACAAAATAGACAATACCCGTATTGCAAAACTGAACTTGACACGGATCAACGATCAAAAGCGTGATAGCAAATAATGCACTGGAAAGACTATTTCTCAAACAGTTCAGTGAAGTCCGGGCTCCTTTTTTCACTGAATTCTAATATTACATAATCTGTCATGCATTTCGAATTTCTTGTTCCTGCTGCACGAATTGCGTTCTTTGACTAAACGGTTAAAATCTTCTGTGTTTACATTTGTAATCCAAGTATATATCATGTAGCTGGTGTGGAAGTGTATTCGCAGTTAAGTCCCAGAATCTGCTAAATACCTGCACGTACTTGTTATTGTTTAGATATTCGGCAGGTACAATGCCATGGGGAAACCCAAACCAAGCGTTCGGTCAGTTTGAACCACAGCGACAGGATGATGAGCTCCTAGAGGTCATAGGCTTCACCGCCACCTCTCTAGTAAGAAACAGTTTGCCGTGGCCATGGTAACGCTTACTGTTTTGCGAAAGATAAGCGAAAAAAAGAAGAATCACGGACTTAAGACTTTTAATCGACCCGTAAAGAAACGCTATATCACGGACGCGTGATAATATAAATGTGACGGAAAGCGAAAGCTGAGCTTGAGTTGTCATGGTGACCAGTTCACATACCTCGTGCATACTATTTTCGTTTTTAATCAGCGAATCTAATTGTATTGAACGGGCGCAAATAGAAAAACTCTAATTATTGTGCGGTAACCAGGCAACAACAGACCCGCCACTCCCGTAAATAATGTCAAGAGTTTGCGATTAAAGGCCATCCATGAACTACCCACTTTTACCACTCCCCCGGATATGTGAAGCCATCCATAGAGTATAAAAAACTGTACGCATGGCCCCCCGTTCCCCCTCCCGACGTGTGTATGTAATTTGTGGGTGGGAGAGGGGCTTTACTTGACGAGATGGCGTGTTTTATGCTTTGCATTTTTTTTTGCACGTGAAAGGCGACGCTGCAAGTCGGCGGCCACGGCGAGAGGCTCACGCAGTGCAACTCGGTCAGGTTAACCACGCGCAAAACCATTCCAATGCAAGTCGACGGGGAGCCGTGTAGGTACGTAAGCCATACTTTCTATGGCAAAGGGAATTGTGTAGGTATGTGAGCAATACAATCTATGCCAACGGGAGTTGTGTAGACACGTGAGCAATACACTCTGTGGCAACGCGAGCTGTGTAGATACGTGAGCGATACTTTCTATGATAACGGGAATTGTGAAGGAACGTAGGCAATACATTCTATGGCAACGGGATCTGTGTAGGCATGTGAGCAATATATTCTATGGCAACGGGAATTGTGTAGGTATGTGAGCAATATATTCTATGGCAACGGGAATTGTGAACATACAGGGCAATTTATGGTTCCTGCTATGAGTAATCCGAAAAACCCTGCCGCAGCGTTAGCACTGATAGCACGAGCCTTAAAGCTAGTGCGAACACTGCACAGTCCAAGGAAGGCTTCCGGAGCACTGTGGTTTTATTTTTTATTACATGGTTTTGGGTGTAAATATATTCATTTATAAGTTAGATATTTTTTGCACTCCTCCGCGATGCTTTCTGTCGCGTAGTTTCGTGATTATGCTGACGTCAAATACAGACTTTGAGTAGTGAGTTGCGTGAAGTTTTCAATACTGGAATAGCGGTTAGTACGTCTGTGCGAGCTTACCGGACGTATCGACGAGTCAAAATACTACTGTTTTCTTTGTAATTGCACTGGCAATCATGAAGTAAAATAAATTTTCGCGATAAAGAGTTAAAACAGTTTTCGAAACACAATTCAGCTATTTTCAGAATAGTGATTTATTTTTTTTTTTCAGACTTCAGCCTTCTGTGATACATATAACTTTGCGAAACAAAGCGAATATGATCCAGAAGCCAAAACGCAGGGGATCTGTTCCCATAGGCAATGAGTAAGTGTGCATTCTGTGTCATTTGTATAATCGTAACTATGTCTCAGCAGCCAAGGGTAGACATATAGTGTTTGTTCGTTATGTATGTGTGTCTGTGTGTGGATGTGCGAGTCTGTTTTGAACAGAATGTTGGGTGCCAGATATTTCGAGAACGAAAAGTCGGACAAACCTCAAACTTGAGCCGTTCATTCCTTGGAGAGCTCGGACGGTTCTATCAATTTGTGACGCATGTCGCATTGTTAGGGAAGACGGTATTACGGTAGACCTGAAAGATTCTGTCAGATTTTGTCGCGCGTACAAGGAACGAGTGTGGCGTATGATGTCATCACGTGAAATATATATTTGAAAGACGTAGCAAAATTAAGAAAGGCGTATCAGGTCGTTACTTAAAATCTTGAATGTTAGATTTCTTAGCCACTCAACATCGGAGAAAGTTCAGACTTGGTGGAATTGTTGCTTGATAAGTCCGAAAGAGTCTGTCAATTTTTTTCGCGAGTGCAACGAACAAAAAAGCACATGACGTCACCACGTAAAATATGTATATATTATGAACAAGATCTTGTGAGCAAACTATCATGCTAACGGAAATTTGTATCCACTTAAAATTTTATATGGGTATTCCTTGCGTCAGTCGGACGGCTGTTTAAACTTTTGACTTGTGAAATTAAGAAAGGGTTCATTTAAAAAGATGACGTAGCAATTTATCTGTTGTTAAGCAAAATATCTTGATAACGGACAGTCGGATCGACTTCAAACTTGCTGTATTCCTTGGATAAGTCGCACGGTTTTTGTTAAACATTAAACTCGTATAGAAAATTAAGAAAGGTGTTTGACGTCAATAACCCCCTCCCCCGCCTCTTCCCGCCTTCCCTGTTAACCTTTTTGTGCGTTGCTCATCAACAGGAATAACGTAACATGCCACTCAATCAAGGATCAGAGTCAGGTGTGGGGCATTATAAAGTCGTTATCTACGAGGCCATTGAATGCTATTGTCGTATTTGCGGGCATCATCAGGTCTAGCTATTGTTTATTTTTCCGCCGTAATTAACACTTGACAAGCCTTTAGCTTGCAAGGCTTATATGGATTTGTGCGAGCAGCCGTTCGTCCTTTTTAACGCAGCCGACTTAGTCGGACTGGGTTAGTCATGTCACTATAGAGGGCTTGAATATATGTGCGTATGTTAAACTTTTTCTTTATAATGCTACTCCTCCTACAGTTTTGCTCCAGTCGTTTTGATATTACGCAGGAATGTTGTCGGGGTGGTCCCTCACCTGGCTAGTACTTGTTTTGACGATTGACGGAAAACTGACAAAATGGCGGCACTTTTTGTGCCTGTTTTGGCCCATTTTTAAATGCTACTCCGCCTACAGTTTTACACCAATCGTTTAGATGTTACGCAGGGATGTTCCCTATGGGTTCGCCTACCAAGTTATTATTTTTTTCGAGGTTCGCCAAAAATGCCGAAATGGTGGAACTTCGAAGTTTGGCAAAAACTGAAATAAATTGTAGTAAATAACTGAATTGTCAAACCATTCATTTCTCTCGGCCTTTTTCAAATAGTTGTAAAATTTTAATCGAAAGTTTCTTAGGTGCTTCTCCACCTGGACTTGGCTTTTTTCGCAAATGACAAAAAAATGCCGAAATGGCGGAATTTAAACAATTTTGTAAAATTGTGTAAATGTCGGTAAATACGCGAATCGTCAAAATTCAACCTCTCCAACATCCCTTTTCGAGTAGCTTCCGAATTTGAATTAAATGTATTTTACAAACTTCTTTTTTCTTTTTTTTTTTGGTCTAACAGTATTCGTTTCAGAGTTTTTCTGTCTTTCCTTGTTTGGTAACTCGTCTGGGTCATGTCCGTGGACATGCTTGTTTTTCTTCGTGATAGTTTTCCGATTTTTTTGTGTCTTCTTCTTCTCTGACACTATGGGTCCTAGGACCAAGAAACTTGGGACTGATGAAGAGCTTGATCTGAACGTGTGCATGTCACTTTGTTTTCGTCTTCGATTTCGTTTTCTTTGTTAAAAAGCCATGTGGAAAGAGTGTATTTTTGCAAGTAAATGAGGAGCATTTAACACACATCACAGCACACAAAGCTGCTCAGCTATGTACGAGCTTTCACTGCTTTAATAGATAACACGCGTATGTCTGATCAGTCAATAAAACCTTAAGCCAACAAAACCCAAACACTACTCGGCTTATAAGACGTATTCAAGCTGCGTTGTTTGTAATATATTACTCAAGAAATATCCCATTGAAGGAAGTAATTTTGCGTTTTAATTTTTGTCAAGTGTTTAACATTTCGCTAGCAAAATGAGGTTCTAGTTTTGTTTTTAATTAGTTAGCTACAATTAGCGTACAGAGCGTTACCGTAACCTTGGGTAAAAGGGTTACGGTTGTGTTTAGAGTGGCACCTACATTTGATGGCTTTGGGATGGGGAGTGTGAAAAAAATCCAAATTCCTTCAAGAACTTGATAAAACGATGTAAATTAAAACCTGTTTGCCGTTACATCCTTCCAAATTCGGATAAAAAGGCGTGCGATAAAACCTGCATGTTTTGACTAACTTCCAGATCCGGATAAAAATTTAAAACTGCTGTAGTGACCAACTTCCAGACCTACCTAAAAAGGACGTACAGTAAAGCCCGTTTAGCGACAACCTTCCAGAAGTGGATAAAAAAGACGTAAAGTCTGTTTTAGTCACCACCGTGTAGTTTTGTTTATTAATGAATTTTGAACAATGAATTTTGATTATCTTTGCAGAAATGAATCTTTTATTTCAGCAATAAGGAAAAAAAAGAAATTGGTTAGTGGGGAATTATGGGTTTAGTCGGGGAGACATTTTTTGTTTGCATATCAAGAAACTAATAGGTGTTGATTTGAAATGTGTGTAATATAAGCCTGTATTCTTATGTTTTGTGTGCACTGGCCGCTCTAGTTTACACTTAAGGACTAAAAGTTCCAAGGAGTTATCTTCCTGCTAGAAATTGTTTACGTTTTAGCCACAGCTTCTACAGAAGCAGGGGCTATAAGAGTCGTTGAACGTATGTGCGTATGTACGCTTTCAAGTTGAAAAATCGGATCTCCTCATAGATTTTTAACATGAATGTCTGGACGTTTGGGTTGAAGGTAGTGTACATAAGTACCTACCTGGCTGTTACTTTTTAGGCAAACCTCCTAGGGTTTTAATGGAAACATTCTAAAATTTTATTTGAAGGTAGGCGACATATGGTTCACGTGGCTGTTACTTTTTTGGCGATTCGCAAAAAAAGTGGCGGAAATATTTTTAAAAAATCGATTTTTCTTCGTACAATTTTAACTCTCACCAGGGAAATAGTCGTAATGTTAATCCCACATCTGCCCTTTGGGAAAAATGACCAAAATATTGGCAAAAACCATTTTCCCATTAAGATACTAGCTACCGCTAAGGATATAATCTTACTGTCTTCAAATTTCGAATAGCGGAAGCTGGCTTCAGTACCTACCTGGCTATAATTTGCTTTGGTGGTTCGCAAAAAAAAAACTCGAGATATATTGGTGACCAACCAATTTGTTATTAAATCTCAACTGACGCAAGGTATATGACCTTTCTTCCTTTAAATTTTAATTGAAGGTAGCTGACATTAGTACCTAATTGGCTATTATTTCTTTGTGTGATTCGCCAAAATATTGACGATAAAAAGTTTTAGTAATATCAGAACTGACGCCAGGGAAGAAGTCTTACTTACTTGAAATTTGGGTTAACAGTAGCAAACATTGATTCCTTTCACTTTATTTACTTGTATAAAGTTTTTTTGGGCGATAAATATTTTGCGGTAAAACAAAGCAAATATTTTTCAGTAAAATCTGAGTTGAGCCAAATAAAAAGTCTTACTGTCTTGAAATTTTGGTGAATGGTAGCGGTCACGGGTACTTACCTGGCTATTACTTTTTTAATTCTCCAAAAAACTGACGAAAATAGTGGCAAAAAACTAGTTTCTTACTAAAATCTTAACAAACGCTTGGTATATTATCGTGTCGTATTAGGATGACGTAAACGGACACCAATATTTATCCAGCTAATATATTTTTTGTTGGTGGTTCGCCGTTTTTTCACGAATATCCAGTTGTCGCCAATTTGGCGAAGCCAAAACATATTTTGCTAAAAAAAAGCTATCTCTTCTACTAATTCGTGAAATTTTGTAACAGGATAATAGAGATCGGGGATAAATATACTTGTTCTGTTGTTTGTTTCTCGAAATTTGTTCATGTAACTGTTATGATGACATAACCTTGTGGTGACCTTGTGGTGATTTTACGCTCCCAAGTGTAAATTTCGCTACTTGGTAGCGAAATCGGTCTAGTTTTTAAGTGATCCTTTTGCAAACAACGCGGTGTTGTGTGCTACTGGATGGGGCATGAAATTACAATGTATTGAATGACTTATTTTGGTAGTGCTTTTAAGTATTTTTGCTAATCAGTCTGCCTTAGCTGGAATATATAAATATTTTTTGCTTGTTTTTTTATCGATTGTATATCTGATAAACAGAAGTACCTCAGTGTCATCATTTTTTATGAAAAAATAAAAAAAAACCTCGATTTATTGAAATTTCAATAAACGCAAAAATAGAGAGAGAGAACCTCTTTCATTTCATTCTGGTAGTATTAGTTGCCTGAACGATTAGAGGCACCAAGTGTTAGTTATCTGAGTGATTATAGAGGCACCATGCCTGTTTACTCAGGCATTTTTAAATGTAGGATACACGTGATTTGCTATGCAATAAATAACTGTTGAGTTTGTTTTACATTATGTAATGAGAACTGTAAATTATAACTTGATAGAGCTTTTAGTTTGTTTATGAAAGTAGTTTTAAAAATCACAAATATTAGTTTCAGAATTGCACCGATCGGTTTGGCATTAATAATATAATCAATGAATTGAACAGTCATTGAAATTTTATGCAATGCAATTATGATGATATACAGTCGGCCACGTTTAATTTGAACAGAAATTAATTAGGATGATATGAAATTTCCGTTTAGTCCCGAAGTTCAGTTTTCTATTAAATTTGAAATTTGGATGATATGAAGTGTGTTCTTGGTCTCGAGCCTTCAGATTATCCATGACCGACTGTATTGTTTTCGGCAAACCACCACCATGAGTTTTTTTTCATTCGCAAGTGCAAATAAAAGTGGGTTGGGTAGAAATTAATACTTTTCTTTGCATATGAAGCTCGTGATTGTATTGCGGTACCGCAGCTCCAAGTCAGTGGTCTGCTGTGAGCAGTGCAAATGAGAAGCCTTTGATTTTTAAGTTCTATTCAGCTTAATGCAATCCTGTTGAGAGAATGTATGCCCCGGGGACTGGCAGGGGCGAAGTTAAATAAGGAGTCTTACAAGAGTCTTGACCCGGCGAAATCATCCTGGGACACTCTTCTGTTCTCCTTAAGTTGTATTCTGAACTGATGTAGCGAAATAATTAGATCGGAACTCATAATTTCAGAAGTGATTTGGCCTGTGATTTAAAACATGTATAGACAACTAGATAAAACCGAAGTTGTATGATCATAATTGCTTTACATTGACAAATGCCAGTTTCACATTGGAAGCATATTAAATATTCTTTAGATTGCCATTTTTCTTGAATTAGTAAGTAAAACACGTGCAAAGTTCTTGTCATTTTTTGGCGTTGTTTCGTTTTGTTTTTCTTATTTTGTGGTGTGTTTTTATGTTCTTGATTCGTAAAAATAGCAATTACAAGTTCGTGTTCAGTTTAGCAAGTAATATATTCTTTTACACCTTGTTCCAAAATTAAAGAAAACTACATTAAGGTGAATTTATATGAAAAAATCACAGTTGTCTGTTAAGATTTGCACAGTGCACTAATGATGAAACTTAACATACCATTATCGGCCAAAGAAACTATTAAGTGCCAATTTTAAAAGTTAAAAAAGATATAACACTGAATTATTTAAAATATGAATGATGAAGCCAGTGAAAAACCAGCTATATTTGGTACCCTGTTCCGGAATAAAGTGCAGATAAATCGAATATCGTAGAAATCGAGACCTTTCAGTAATCGAGACAAACGAATATGAATTAAATGAAAATATATACTAGTTTCCGTTTGCAGAAAAGGCAAGAGTTACATTCTTCTATCTTTCACTCTTTGTTGTACAGTTTTTTTAATCGATTTCTGCAACAACCGATTTATCGGTAGTCAGTTCTGTAATAGCCTAGCACAGAATATGTGTTCTTATTTTAAATAACCCAGTGTTTTGTGAAAAAAAAACATTATTAATCAGATTTGTCCCTTCCCACCCCTCACAATCGAAATAAAGCAGCTGCATGCTGACATCTGTTTCGTTGTCGTTCTGTTAAATCGCGTAGCTACCAAACAGCTGTGTTATTTTCATTTTTCGCCTATTTATTCCCGGAAAGATTTTGAAAAAAAAAAAGTTTCTGGAAATGCTTTCTGTATAGAGAAATCGTTTGTTTACAATTGCGAAATAAACACAGTTTATAGAAACTCTTTAAAACTATTTTAAATAGCCTTTCCTGATGGTTTTGGTATTCTAGAGCTCGTTTCACGATCACTTTTGTCCAGTCTACAAAACTTTTTATTCGTCGTATTGATGTTTTATGTTGTGAAACCTGGTGCCACTCTACTTAGGTTCTAGGCGTGGGCATTTAAATTTTACAAAAAAGGGCAAAATTGTATATTTTTTAAAATTTAAATTTCGCTTCTTTAAATTTTGCATTCTATAAATTTAAAATCTGTCTCATTGAATTTTATTCAGTTTGGGAAGTTCTGTTATGTATTTCACTGTGTGATCTTTATTATTTTAGCTAAGTTTTTGTTTTGGTGCAGTATGGTCATGGTTCACTTGTGAGACTTTCCTCTTTCATAACACCACATCAATGCTAATTCTTGACTTTTAAATGAGTTGGAGGGACTTACAGCAGTTTTACTAGGCCGTTAAATTCTGTTTTATTTTTTCCATTGCATCATCCGTTAATTGGCACTGATTATTAAGTCGCTTTCGAAAACTTTGTGCTCAACCTTCGCACGAAATCTAGTTTATATGGACTTAAATTGTCAATACCGTCTCCAATTGAAACATAAAAAAAAAAACAAAAACAAAAAAAACACACACAAAAAAGGTCCTGAGTATCCAACGCATTGACTAAATATGAAGGAATCAACAAAAAGTTGTGTGATGTGTTTCTTGCAGTTCCCCAGCCACTGCCGAGCGTCTTCGGGTGCAGATCAGTGTGATTAGCATGGCTGACTACGAGGCCCTGCACTACGAGAAAGAGCAACTGAGAAGCGCCTGTATGTAGCTCATATCCCGTCTTGCCTCCCCCTTTAAGAGCTTCTCGTCCTCGCCATCCTCCCCCCCCCCCCCCCACTTGTCGTGGTATCATGCGACTTCGTGGAAATTAAATTTGAAATTTGGTTGCCGTCAGCTTTGGTAATGATCTAATTTAGAAGATGCTGTGTCAGTTATTCCTGATATACTATGGTTTAGTAAAAGTGAAAAATAGATTAAAAATGATTGATATGGAGTACTTGCATCGGCGCTATTTTAGTAGCTTTCCGAATTTTGAGTCATTTTTACGTACATATGTTCCTTTGAATAAAATCCAAACGAACCCAAACGTTTCGAATCCTAAAATTAGAGTAAAAAATTGTGTTTGGAGTAAAAAATATAGTGTTGCCGTACAAATACGAAAAATAAATGTAAACTTCACTGTATTGAGCAGGCATGTTGCAATATGGTGCCAATTATAGTGCACAAGTTTTTAAATTCTGCTTTGCCAAACTTGGTCCTACATCCCAAGATGGCTGTCTCTTATACGTAGTACATGCCCGGACCATGTTAAGCAGAAATCGAAGATTTTCGTAGCTGCAAGCTCACAAACTTTTCCAGGCAGGCTTAATTTGCCAGCTAAAACATTGTTTTGAGCGTGAAAAAATGTCACCTGTTGTAAAGTTAAATAATCGCATGCATATTAGGCAAGTCAACGGAAAATCAAATCATAGCTGAATTCGTGTCTTTTTTTTTTTTTTTTTTACTCAAATTGTTCCAAATTGAAGTAAAATTTATTAAACAAATACGTAATATACGCGAAAAATCGTTATAGTGCAGAGATGCACACACTGCCACGATACGAAGGGTGATTTGAATTTCAATTACAGCGGTTCCATTGGGCATCATTGTGATTGAAAACAACGCGGATCTGGAAGAGGTCCGCAAGCACATCAACCGACTTAATGAGGTCAGTTACGTTCTGGGGGGGGGGGGGGCGCCTCGGGAAGAAACCCCCCCACCCCCCCACCCCCCCACCCCCCCACCCCCACCCACTCACGTCCTCATTTTTTAGAACACTGATCGAAAATTCCTAGCTGCCAGATTGCAACTAATGTTGAACTGCAACAACTTAGAAAATGCAGTTGATGTTCACTAATCGATAATAACTGTAAAAAGAAGGTTGGAGAACGGGCGGGCATTTTTTGTATAAAACGAACATTTTTCTTATGTTGAAGTTATTCCCTTGCTCTGTGGTCACGTGACAATTTTCAATTTACAGGATGGAGTGAAGTTGCCAGGCAACAGACAACTCTCACAGAACTGGTGCTTTGTTGATTGTAAGTGAAGAAAGACAGAAATTATTGAGTTAAATTATTAATGAAAATAACATGCTGTAAAAATGTTTTGATGTGGAAAATACTTTTGCTTAACGACACTTGGTGGCGACGGTAATGGTCGCAATGCTGAAATTTAAGATTCGCATTTAATTTCCTTCACGATTAAAAACTTCATATTGATTGATTAGAAAGATGTCTCAGTTTGCAAAGTAGTGGTTAAAAGATAGTTAATAGTTTAGCGGGACGTTTCCAACCGTTGTGTATTGAGACAAAATTCAGCTCTTTTGTCTAACGGATAAAAATTTGGATGTTACTAAAAATGGTCACAGCATCACTGAAGGTGTTTTCGATCAGTAGATCTCTGGCAGGTTTGAAAAGGGCGTTGCTGCCTCCACAACTCCCCCCCCCCCGCCCCCCCCCCCCTGGTTTTCCCCCTCTACCTCTTGAAAGGTTGGAAAGAGCTAGGCTACTTCCCCTTGATCACCCCATCTCCAAGTTTGTTTTTTTTTTTTCATATGGCCACTGACGTTCATGATTAGTGTGGTTAGTATGTCATCTTAAAATAAGTCTTTTTTTTTTTTCTCTCAGCGACAACCGCGGAGAGGTTTTTCCGCATCGATCGTGCACAAGAACATCTGCATTACGTCACGGATATTTCGTCAGAAGACTTGTACATCCTAGATCCAGAGCTGCAGTCCAGTCATGGCTTGCAGAATGGCAGACATTCCTCGTCTTCGCCAAATTTCCACCTGACGCGGGCGGGCGACGCCAGAGCGGGGAGTGTACCGGATGTGACGTCATCGCACAGCAAAAGTATGGGTACTTTGGCGCCACCGTCAGCGGTCATTGTGCACGACATGGAGAACAATGACGGTCAGAACGGGCACATTGCTTTTCAGCTGCCTGTCACTCCCCCCAAATCACCGTGGTGAGTCGGGCGCCATTTCGGCAAAGATTTTGCGGGTATGGAGTGGGGGGGGGGGTGGGGTGGGGTTGAACCCATAGAAAATGTGATTGTTGATGATTCTAGAGTGAATAATTAATGTACAAATTGTTTATGTAGTTTATTCGCTACATCGAAACTTTGAAGAAGAGCCGTGCCACAAAATTAATTTTATGAACTGATTTTTTGTCGGCTAACTGTGCTTTACTACATATGTTGCTGGTAATAACGAAGAATCTTCTGAGTACCCATTATTTCTTGGCTTAAAATAATACATGAAATAGAAGATCTAGATTATCAAGAAATCTCATATAAATCCCCTGAACTGGATAGGGTTACAGGTCCTGCAATAAACTTGCCCATTGCCCTCAATTTTCGTATGAGGGAACATAAAACTATGACGCATGATATCCTCTCCTAAATGTTTTCAGGACATATGACGAAAATTCATTCCCACGGCAATAAACCCGATTCGAGGGCACTTGGTTGCTGCAGTTAGCCCCGCCCCCTCCCCCGCCCACACATACACACACCCACACGTATATATATATCGCGCGCCATAGCATAAAGTTGCCAATTTGAGATTGTTGAGCAAAAATATTGTAAGAACTGTAACCCTGTTTGGAAGAGTTCCTTTTAACTAGGTCTGCTACTGTTTGAAGTAGGCAAAAATTTGTCAGTCAAGTGATTGCTCAAGAATGCTTGCTTCATTGAATACAAAAGTACTGACATAAAACAGTTCATTATATTACGCCGCTGTTATTTGCTTCTTAGCATTGAGTTGCCGAGGCTAGACAGTCAGGAAAACCTGCTCATGCCTCCCTTACCAGGCCCTCACAACAGGTGCTTGCTGCGGCATATATTTTTTTTTTTTTTTTGGTTGAGAACATTTTCCCCATAATTCTGTTCCCGGCGTCCATTTGCATTGCTTTAACTGTTTTTATTCTCACCCTTCCCGTGTATTTGTTTTTCTTTTAGCTTGTTAATGTATCGCCACTGATTCACGTTCATATTAGTTGTATTTTTTTTTCGAAAAGCACAATGTTTTTTTTTAAAAATAATATCTTATTTTGCTTCAATAGTGTTAACAAGTCGCATGGCAAATTGTTGTAGTCTATCACTTTGAATTTTAAACACAGTGCGTCAAGGTAGAATGGTCTAGAGTATTGTGAAAATGTGTCTCCTATTTCTTTGCGTGTGAACTTTTCGCCGATAGAATGTCTTATATACACCTCAAAAATAGCATTCTAAAACCCTAATTATCATGTGTATCGTAATGTCTGCCTTGTAATGTGATTAGTCATAGCACAGGTCGGTCATAGCCTCGATGGAGAATTTTGTCTGTAGAAGTGGTTTTTGATATGGCCATACTAAAAATATTGACCTGTTCATTCAGGGCGTCAAGTTAACATTTTTAGTTCGGGTTTCGCGGGACCCAGCCTCCGAATTCAGGGGTCCCGAGGCAGTCTTTGGGTCCATAAATGGAACTCAAAATCACAACAAAGAGGACACTGTCTTGTTTCGGGGGGTCCGACGACATCCCAGGTCCACATTTTTGGCAGCTGGGACCTGTGACCCCGTCAACTTTATGCCCGGAAATTAATATTTTAAAACTATAACTCAGGTTTTTTGTTAATTTGTTTACTTTATCGATTTTGTTCTTCAAACCAATGGATTTTTCCCAGCAGTTTATTTGGAATGTGTTGGGTATTTTGGTGAGCTGTTTTTGTTCTATAGTTCAAGGACATGGGTTTTGGTTTCATCCGGGTTTGTAACATTTATCAAGCTAACATTGCTATTCCGAAATTGGACCTATTACTGAACTTCACAGGGAGTCTGGTTACAAATTATAAATTGACACGGCCTTCAAAAATTAATTTTCGGCGATTGAGATTGAGGTTTCATTCGGTTTCGAAACAAAATTCATTGTGTACGAAATTCTAATGAAACATAGGAGGAATTATAATAAGCTCAAGTGATATATATACGTCAAGAGATAATAAGGAAATTCTCTCTAATGCTCGGTGACTCACACTCGCAGGTGTCAATACAATTGCTAGGGGATGTGTTGCCATGACGACAGAGCAGCCTCTGTGACGTAGTAGTGATTTTTGCATCGTTTAAGAGAACAGTTGCAGCAGCAGCTGCCCGATGACATCACAATGATATCAAATAATTGGGCAGATAGGAGACGAGAATTCCAGTTGTATTTAACTGTTACTGGTATTGTTTGGTATAACTGTGTTACCAGAGGGAACAGAGAATCGGACTGGAGTTCTTTGTGATATATAGTTTGTGTACCATGGGCTACGCTCCATAAATTACGTTGTAACCACTCCCACCGCTAGTCATGCCCCCACCCGCCCACTCTACCTCATCTCATCCTCGTTGCCTCGCTTTTCTTACCTGTATTTATTGAGGAAAAGTGGGCCGGGACTTACAAATCGTTACAAACAGGTTTCTTCACATATAGATATCGATGTTTCCCATCCCATTAAACGCTTGATATTTACATCATCATTGATATTTAAATGTTGTACTTTACTTTATGTTCATTCTATTTTTACAACAGCATTTATCAGTAAATTAGAATAGGAATTGATATTAATAATGTATATTTATGTAAAGATTCGACATGGGAAGAACCCGTCTGTGCGCACCCGGTTTAAATGTGAGAGGTGGTTTGGTATACCGAGTTTACTGTACTTGGATAAATTGCATACATTGAAACTGGTGGGCGGAGAAATTCCCCTGCGGAAAAAACCTTCCTATGAGAATAGACCCCCTTCCAGATTTTCGCTATTTCCGGAGAAAATTCCCCCTATGTAAAATCACAGAAAATCCCTTTAAAAAAAGGCCATATGAGAAAAGATTTACCCCTACCCTCTCCTCTCTCCAGATTTTGTTATTTGCGAAGAAAATGCCCCTTGTATAAAGTCATGCCTATTTATGGAATGCGTCGTGGATCGCCAGGATCGACAAAAAATTAAATAGGTCTAAAGTGAAAGTGTACGATGTGTCCCTGAACCCTGGTGTTTTATGTTCACTGGCCGTTCTAGTTTTCTCATGAGGCGTGTTCACGCGAGGAATTTTTGCCGAGATTAATTGAAATGCATTATTCCAGGTACATAACACAGTAATTCGTGAACATTAATTTCTGGATATTAAAAACTTCCAAGTTTGTTTTGATAATAAACTATTGTATGTTGACAATATGGTATTGTTTTAGTTCAGAGCCAGGTAGTCCGACTGAAAAAGAGGCCTTGAATGCAATATGTAGACCTTCAATATCACCGGCATTCGACAAATGTGAGTACTAAAACCCACACCTAAACTGTAAAAAGTGCAAATTCGATACAGTCAAATAATAATAGTCAGTAATATCAAAACAACTATTATAAGCTTGAAGTGGACTGGTTTTGCCATAGTGGCCGAAGATTAATATAGACTAGGCGAATAAAACTAAAGGTGGAAGTGCTGCCTCGTGGATTATGAGGAAACGTCTCGGCAGTTTCCGGTAAATGCTTAAAATAGTTAGTAATAGATGATAGATCAACTTTTCTGAAATTCTGATAAACAGGTCAACTTAAACTAATCACACAAAAAAGGCAAGCCCTATATTTCCCATGAAGAGAAACTTCCAGGTGGACTGCTGATATCTTCCGAAAAAAACCCCCGATATTCCTTCTTTCATAAATCAGTCGTACTTAGAGATAAAACCACTAAGCCGAGATTGCCATAATTTTAAGATGCTGTAATATGTGGACAGCGCGTCTCAGCCTGTTTTAATTCAGCAGAGTTTATCTGAGTTGATTTTTCAAACAGAAGCAAAAGTATTTGTTGTTATTGTGCAGCATCTCCGAAACAACAGCCGTGTTTGGAACGTTGTCAGAATTAGTGTACTGTGAGAGAATTACAAGCGCGTATGTGTGAGAGAGAGAGAAGTGGTTTTAGTTGAACAAGCTGTCAGGGTGGCAGCATGTGTGAAGACGTTGTCTGTTATACCGGGTAAATTGAGTGACATGGCAGAGCCGGTGCATCTGCCAATGTCATGTGCATAAGTGTGTGAACAGATATGAACGGGTCGAAACCTTTGGCAACCGTCAGCAGAAGAGTGGTGGGGGGGGGGGGGGGGGGGGGTCACCCAAAAAGGACGCACACACGGAGAGGCGAGTGCGTGGAGGAAGGGAGGGGTGGGTGTTAGCGCTTTGCGTATGCCAGTGTTATAGTGAAAGGGTGACGCTAGAAATTTTGCTTGCTCGAGCCTAAAAGGTCAAGTAGTTTTGTGTAGGCACACTACTTCATGGTTTTCCCCAATAATTTCTGAGCCAACCAAATATTGAAACGGAAGAAAAAATAGTGAATCTAACAAAAACCGATTTCAGTTCATCCGATATGCCGGTTACACCGACGCCTATTGCACTGCATTTATGAAGAACATTTATAATAAAACCTATCAGTTTAATTGATGTGTCACTGAATTCGACGGTTTTATTCATGGTCCGTATGATATCGGCCTAACGAGTTTTTACCGTACGCAGCGGTAGCCATAAATTATAAAATTAATATGTGGCCTTTAGATTAACACTTGTCTGGATCAAATTGATCTCGGTTAATCCGGACGAATATGGGGACACTGGTCATGGTTCGGGGGGGGGGGGGGGTGAAATATGCAGAATTGTGCGAATTGCAATTAACAATACGATGGCTTCGACGGTGCCTGTTATGTGCAAAAAATGGCCAGAATCAGGCTCTAACGCAATGCAAATTCTTGTTTATAAATTAACTGGTGATGAGTACACGCCGCCACCCCCCCTCCTCCTCCCCCAACCATATATCATTCACATTCAGCCAGGTTTACCTAGCAGATATGCCATTTGTTTATGAATGACTGTGTGTGAACCACATGTTATCTACATCATTTATATTGTCATATCATAATCTGTACAGCGCTTGTTTTGCAGGCCATCGAGTTTTCGCATAATGATGGATTAAAATTTCGTTGAAGATAAAATTATAGATACAGCCCAGGATAACAACTGTGTTTCGGATAATGAAGTTCCAAATAAAATAATATAAGAAACAGTCTCTTGCTTCAAATAAAATTATAATATATATTATCAAGCAAATTGGACTCCTTAGATTTTTTACGTTAGTCTTTTCCGGAAAATACCACTAATAACTACAAGACCTCATTTCGAAACTAACAAAACTTATCCGAATTTCTACTTGGTTGATATTGAAGTATTTTAAATGGTAGGGTGTTAAGAATAACAGTAACAATAAGGCTAAGGGCAAAAATAATGGTGGCAATGTCTTGTGTGAGAAGATACAACACTAAGCTTTCGAAAGGTTAATGCTTTGTTTCTTTTTGTTTAGTATGAGTCGTTTTGTCTCTCTTAAGCAAAGGTTGTTAGGGGAAAAATGGCGACCATAGCCACCCCCACTCTAACGATTTGTTTTCACATTGTTTCCGTTGTCAGGGCCAGCTGAGTCCATTCTGTGAGGAGTGTGGCTTTGTCATGTATGTGGCATCACGTAACTGGTCTAGTGTTAAATTAATTTGTTAAAAGAGTTTTTAGATAACGAGATTGTCTTATGTTTCAGTGCTCATCGATGCAGCGAAGAAAGGCGACTTGAATAAGGTAATGAGAAGCTTGTACATTTATTAAAGACCCCACCCACACCACCACTCTCACCATTAACGAACCAAGCTGTTTGATTTGGTGCGGGGGGAGGATAAGGGTGAGGCAGAGGTTACTACATCTGAAGTATATGTGTATTAATAAGGGCGCTTGTTACATGTCGTTTTGTTGGTAATCAGCTTTAATACTGAACAACGACGATCCCCATGCGGAGTGCTTGGGTTTGATCTGAGGATCCAAGAACTGATCTCCAGGCTGACGTCACTGTACTGAAGGCGTGTGTGGTCTGTGCTTGTAGTTGTGCGAGCTGCATAGAAGTGGTGCTAACCTCCTTGTGACGGACCAGTACGGCATGACGTGTCTGCATCACGCCGCCAGGTTCGGCCACAAGGACATCGTCAAATATCTTCTGCAAAACGGTGAGTTGTCCTGCACAGAGACAGAACGCCGTCAGAGAACGCCCACAGAGACTGGCGACAAAACGTCCATAACGTTAAACATAGTTTTCCAGCCTAATTTTAATAATGAAGACCAAGTTATAACTGTTACGCTTGTCACGGTGTGAATAGAGAAACTTACTGTGTGTACATCCCCGATTTTATTAACAAACTGAATTGCGAAGGTTTAAATCAATTTCAGCTTTTAGTAACGTTCAACATTCAGTCTGGACATCTCTGTGTAAAATTGAAACTCTTAACTAGTACTGAGCTCTTGTCGTTATGTTCCAGCTCCATCTGTGATAATCGATGTGGCAGACCAAGAAAAGTAAGTACAGCTGTACTTCTTTACCTGAGGAAAGCTTCTAGAACAGTATTTGTAAATAGTAAGTTGCATATACTACTTGGGAATCAAACTCGATGCTACTGAAAATAGAGATCCTCGTTAATCAGGTGGATATTCTGCTCTCAATAGTGTTCTACCTTTTTTACGGAGAGAGTAAATCATTTTTTTTTTCCTTTCAGGGGACAGACAGCCTTACACAAAGCTGCGTGGTATCAGCGCAGAACTATATGTTGTATGCTAGTGGCAGAGGGCACCTCTCTCACGAAAACCGATTTCCAGGTAACAGACTTAAGCATACGGCCAGGGAAAATAGCCATGGGCCGGGTCAACAAAATGCCAAAAAAATCAGTCAGTGAATCAATAAAGTGACTTGCCCGGGTCTCAATAATTTCGAGAAAAAAAATAAAGTGCTAAAAATGGTCTTTTAGAGGAGAAATTTATTGAAATTTTGCGCTCGTATTTTGATACAAGAAACACTTCAAATACTTCAAAACACCAATTTACAAATTCGCAACGTAACAGTCATATAAACGTTACATAAAAGCAATAAATAATATTTTACAGAAGAAAATTGAAACTAGAATCTTAGTCAATCCCGAGTCATCTTTTTTTTTTTTTTAAATCTGTTTCAAACTTTTTTTATAAAAATCTGTTTCAAACATTGGAAAAAATGGGCTGAGAAACGAGTATTTTCTCCCTGGTCTAACTCAAATACTGTACATATGCTCAAATACTGTACATATACTCAAATACTGTACATATACAACTGTGTGTACTTTTTATTGTGCAAAGGGTATTGATCATATGGGCTGCGTTGTTTTGACAAAGTTAACCAAGATATTGTATGTTTTCAGGTTACAGTAAAAATAAAAATAAAATTTTTATTTAGTTAGTCCTTTTGAAATTTTCAAATTTTAGCAATTGGGAAATGATCGATATTATTCAACAGAATGGTTTAGAGCATAATTATGTTTCCACTGTAGAGGGGAAATATTCCGTTTTTGTACTTTCTGTGTGTGGTGGCGTGTGTGTGTGTGCGGGTGTATGTAGTGTTTGCGTCTGTTGTAGACATTTGGTTTTGTTAACACAACAACTCGATAACGACAAGTCAGATCAGCTTCAAACTTGGTGGGATTATGTCTTGGGTTGGACTGCCGGATGCTTTAGTATTTGACACATATTGGACAACGAGATTGCATAGTCGCCCCTCACCCGCTTCTCCCGTGAATTTTGGGGAACGGGGGTTCGGTAGCACCCAGACTAACGGAAGGAGGGGCGGTATGGGGTACTGATGCAGAGCCGTTTCGAGATGAGCGAGTGAGGTTTGGAGTTTGGTAAGTGTTGGATGGGAGAGGGGGGGGGAGGCCAGTGCACAAGTCATGGCGGCTGGCTGGTAACAGCATCACACAGCATTTTCTGTTATGGTCGTATTTGCACGCCTGTGTAGGGCTAGCTATTGATATACCCGGCTGACAGCAACGTTTTTTCACTGCCAAGCTATTCAATATATGAGAGCAGTTATGTAACATTTGCTTGCAGTACCTAGAATTGTTTCATAATTTATATGTCGATCATCTTCTATTTTCCGTGATTACAATCAGATCACCATTTTGGCACATATATATCCCCTCTTCCCTCTGTAGTGAAAACCTCCCAGAACCGGATAAAAAGACGTTGAGTGTAGGTCCAGTTTATAGTATCCACATTCCACATTGCTAAACTTGTACCCAGACGAATATAGAAATTAAGAATTAAGATACCCACAAGTCAGGTTACGTAGCTCACCACCCCACTCCCCTGTCCCTTCAGGAATGGGAGCGGTGTGTCGGAGAAAACATTTGTTTTTGTGTACAAAAACAAAACGACAGTCGCTGGCTTTTGAAAGTGTTCGTGTTCGGATACACTGATGTTGGTGTGCGCTGGCCGCTCTAGTATTACATTTTATAATCTGGCTGAAAGTCACTCAGGACCGAATGCCTGTAAAGGGTTTAAAGCTCGATATGTTAGTGTTTTGATTCTATTTATATTGCTATCGTGAACAATAAAGGCGCACTCCGAACTCTACTTCTTACACTTAGTGATCTGTGTTTGACAAAATTATTTATTCCCCACAGGGGGAATATGTGCGATCGACCGTGTGTCGGTCCGTGGGTCTGTCATCAACAGCTTGTTAACACGATAACTTAAAAACTGCTGCAAGGATTTTAATGAAACTTGATATGTAGCTTCTATGGGAACAAACACAGATCGGTATTGTAAATGGGCCAGGTTCGTGCAAGGAGAATGGACCAGCTGGACTTAGAAAATTTCAGCTCTTCAATCACTATTGTTAACACGATATCTCAAGAAGAACTGCAGGGATTTTAATGAAACTTTGTATGTAGCTTCTATGGGCACTAACAAGGATCGGTATTGTAAATGGGTTAGGTTGGCCCAAGGAAATGAACCAAATGGACTTTGAAATTTACCAAGTCCTGGAAATTATTCAGCCACGGATTGACTTTGTTAACACGATATCTCAAGAACAACTGCAGGGATTTTAATGAAACTTGGCATGTAGCTTCTATGGGAACAAACACAGATCAGCATTGTAAATGGGCCTGGTTCGTCCAAGGAAAATGCACCAACTGGATTTAGAAAATTTCAGCTCTTGATTGTCTATTGATGGCCGTGTTTAACTGATGGAGGGCCTGTGGGGAATATGTGGGCAATGCAGACTGCTCTAGTTTTTACAGTTTTACGTCGTTGTGATAAGGCAGTTTGGATCTTACCTGCAAACAAGCAATTATTTGCAAACTTGTTTTTGAAGACCTGCATTGTGATGTGGTGGGATCGCTTTTGGTTAGATAGTGTTAGTTACTATTGCGGTCATATGTTGTGCAGTGTAGTTTTGAGACGGCCTTAGGCTGTTATCAAATAAACGAGATCGATCGAGGTTCGTTTTACCGCCAGTGTGTATTGACGTCACTAGGGAGAAGCTATTCGCAGGACAGCGTGACAGTAGTGTGTTACTGTGGTAATGTTTATGTTTCCAGGGCAATACACCTAGATCACTAGCGCTCAAAGCAGAAGATAAAGAGCTAGCTCAATATCTTGAAGGTAAGCAACAATATAGTAAACTTGTCCATCGTGATTTGATGTACGCTTTTTAGTCCATCAGCCACCTCACAGTGGGCACAGTGTCCTTGGACATTGTTGTTAAACCGAGCCTGTGACCATTTGGCTTGTGTCTTAATCAGAAGGTGAAACAAAGTGTTCCATTTTGTCGTTATTTAATCGATGTATTCAAACCATTATACTAATTTATGCCGGGGTTGAATTAATAAATGGTTGATCAGCGTATGGCGTTTGAATTCTCCCATGATTTGGAGACACGGACGTCTTTGATGGTTAGAAGTTATGGGTCGACTTCATGTTTAATTTTACCTGGCACAGGTTAAATATCGGTAATTCGATTTGCTTGGATACATTTCTATATTCTAAATTGCTAATAATTTGACCTCGTAGCAAATTTACCTCAGGTAAACTTGATCTTTTATAAAATATAAGTAATGAGACCGTATGTTTAAGATGGTACTTTTCATGGTTCAAAGGTCAAGAACAATTCCAGTTGGTTGTATCGGACGACCAAGAGACAGCCGTGTAGAGAACCAAGGTTTATACAGATCTCAGCAAGAATCCCCCTCCCCCATCCCTCCCTCTCCCCGAGGGTGAGAACACAGTTTTATTGTCCTCTCGTGCCGTGGACTTTGTGTTATTCACTTAATGCTGTCCCTCTTTGTAATTTCGACAAGAAATTCTGTTACGATCGACTTCGCGCTCCAGTGCCAAGACCATGTGCCAGATGATACCGGTCAGGTGCCAGAGGTTACCGGTCAGGTGCCAGAGGTTACCGGTCAGGTGCCAGATGTTACCGATCAGGTACCAGAGATCTCCAGTCAGGTGCCAGAGGTAACCGGTCAGGTGCCAGATGTTACCGATCAGGTGCCAGAGGTTACCGGTCAGGTACCAGAGATCTCCAGTCAGGTGCCAGAGATAACCGGTCAGGTGCCAGAGGTTACCGATCAGGTGCCAGAGGTTACCGGTCAGGTACCAGAGATCTCCAGTCAGGTGCCAGAGGTAACCGGTCAGGTGCCAGATGTTACCGATCAGGTACCAGAGATCTCCGGTCAGGTGCCAGAGGTTACCGGTCAAATGCCAGAGATGACCGGTCAGGTGCCAGAGTTTACCGGTCAGGTACCAGAGTTCACCGGTGAGGTGCCAGAGGTTACCGGTCAGATGCCAGAGGTTACCGGTTAGTTTGCAGCCAAGCTAATCGTTGTTTATCTCGTGTGTTGCTTTTGTCGCGCTTTAAGTTATGAACATAAAAGACTGAACATTGTTAAGGCAATTTTAAACTAAAGCCTGGTCGAGGATCGATATCAATGGCTCTATGTTTGGACTAACACTTTTGTTTTCATTTTCATTTCGCAAAGCCAGTATAAGTTTAGGGTTATTTTGTACACCCTGTCCTTTTATTTCCAAAGGAAGCTTTCACGGTTTGCAGTCGCAATATTTTTGCTTAATTTTGGAATATTTACGTAGTTGGTTCATGTACAGTAAACCTGACGGTCAGTAATATCGTAATATAGCATCATAACGAAATATTTTATTTCACCTTATACTTTGAAAAAAAAAAAACTTTTATTAACCTGGCAAATGCACGTTGCATCCTAGATCCGTAATATTTGAATATTTTCGATGTAGCTACCTTAATACAATGATTAATTTCCAATATCTTCCATCAGGTCATTCTCGCGTATAATGCCCATTAAAAAAGAAGTGGATTATATCTGAGATAGGACAGATGGAAGATAAAGCCATTCGATGCAACAAGATTCCACTGTGTATCGTACTATTTATATTCATAGAATGCCTTTTTAACATTTAATGCTAATTTTGTATATCAAAATATAATTAAAACCATCATTCAATCAATGTGGAGCTCAACGAGTTATATTTTGCTATAAAAATCGCATTTTAGATAGTAAAAATTTATTTTGTGAAATCAATTTTAACAAATTATCAATTAAATTTTGGAGACGTAAATCGGTAAGCGAGTTCACGGTTGTGAGTGCGCATGCTCAGTAGAAGAAACTCGCAGATTTCCAGTGGGGAAAAACATGGAGAAACAAATAGGAAAAACACACTGAAAGTTGATTTTCTCTACCATCACGTATCTATAAGGTATCAAAATTTTAGTGGGATGTGGGAACATTTGTTCATGACGTTATTATACTGGGTTAATAACATAAAAAGAGCGTTATGTCTATTTCAAAGCGATTTTAATGTATTTATTGATTGACTTCTGTGTTTCTAAGTTTCTTTTACTCTTATGTTTATCCCCAAAAATTAGAGTCCTGTTTTTAAATCTCGCTGACAAAACTGTGAGTATGCTTATTGAATTATTGATATCAATAATAACAGAATTTTTGAGCTCAAGAAATGAGCAGTACAAAACTAAAAGAAAGATTGTGTGTAGGAGCCGTTCATCATATTATACATCCACAGACATTTGCTTCTGAATTTTTAGATATCAAAACGAGACTGATATTTTGATATCAAAAACGTAAAAACCATTTGGAAATTTCAAAATATAAATAAAATTTTTTTCTGACAAAATAATATCTAAAATAAATTCTTGATATCAGTGATAAAAAAGAAAATAAATTATTGAGCTCAAAGTTGAGATTTTGGTATCAAATATTTCATTTTTCTTTTGAAGAATTGAACTTTTGATCTTTAGAAATCAATTTCAGATATCTTTAAATTATTTTTGATATCAGTAAATATTTTTAATACCTCTGAGTATTTATGGAAAATTATTTTCTGAGATCAAAATATATTTATAGATATCAAAATAGAAATTCAAAAAATATAATTATAATATCTAAATAGCAAAAATTAGCGGTAGTTTATAATATCCAAAAAGTTAATTTTTACTCTCAAAAATTAGTGCTTGATACCAATAATAGCCTAAAATGTGAAAACGGCATTCCATATATACCTAACTGTATAAGGTAAGTTCTGCAATAAGACCAAACAAAGGTTGCGGGATCACTGAGATTTAACTTCTCCCCGAATCTATGATATTTTCTCAGATTGTGTTTCATGAATGGCACATCTTCCGCGTGTAAATAGGATTTTGTTGTCTGTTTAAACGGAGAGCTTATAATACTGTGGTAATACAGTTAGTGTCTTCGTGAAAAAGTATGCAGTTTAAGATGTGAATTATGTTTTCCCCGTAGAGCGGAAACATTTTTTTGTGCTCTCTCTCTCTCTCTCTCTCTCTCTCTCTCTCTCTCTCTCTCTCTCTCTCTCTCTCTCTCTCTCTCTCTCTCTCTCTCTCTCTCTCTCTCTCTCTCTCTCTCCCTCTCTCTCTCTCTCTCTCGCTCTCTCCCTCTCTCTCTCTCTCTCTCTCTCTCTCCCACTTTCTCTGGGTAGTGTGTGTGTATTTTGTAGACACCTGATTTTGTTAACAGGATAACTTGGTAGGGTTACGGTTTGGATTGGACTGCCGGTTGCTGTTGTATTTGACGCATATTGGACAATACATGGCACCATAGGGCGTCAAAAAGCGATTTCAAAGTCGCGCACAAAAATCAACACAGATGTACGGCCATGTGCCGACGAGTAAAAAGACGCACAGTGAAAGTGCCTGTTAGTAATCACCTCAATTGCCCGCATAAAAATATAGTAAAACCTCGATGGTGATTACCTTCCAGACCGGAATAAAAAGGCTTGCAGTAAAACCTGTTTATAGCGACCACATAAGCGCAGTTTATAGTGCCTATGCCTATGCCTGCACCTGGACGTATATAGAAATTGAGGATTAAGATACCTATAACTCTGGTTACGCACCTTCCCCTTTCAGAAATATTATAAAGGTTTTAAGCAGTCCGACTTCTGGGCACATCAGATATATATATTCATATATATTTATACAAGGTCTTGTAATTCTGAAATAATACAGAATTGTCAAAATGAAACTTTCTGAACCAAAGGAGGGAAAAGTAGTGGAAAGGGAAGGGGTGGAAAGCTGTCGGGCAAACATTTGTTTTTGTTTACAAAAATAAAACGGTAATGACTGGGTAATGGAAGTGTTTGACATGTTCCGGTACACTGATGTTGTTGTGCACTGGCCGCTCTAGTTTCACCTGTGATTCAACAAATAAAATTGTAAATAAATGACGCTTATTACTATTGTGTATGTACAGTGTATTTTGTTGCGCTCAGTAGAGCTTGTACCTCCAAAGGAAGACTTAATTTTGAAGTAAATGAAGGCGATTGTTCTTAGAAAAATGATTAATGAAATGATTGGTGTACTTTAAGAACAGCACTGGCAATGCAGTGCAGAGACATATGGAAAGCTTAGGGGTGGGGACAATTCATTATGTTCTTCTTCCCCTCCCCGCCCACCTCCACTCCTCCTGTCCTATTTTATAATGACAAATCTTCCCACATATCATTTTTCGATGAAGTCCCCTTTTTTTTCATTTCTTTCATTTTCTGTTATTTCTGTTATGTCATATTCTGCCTATGTTACCAACATTGGCCTGATGACAAAGTGACTTTTGTCTATTTAGAGTTCCAAATTACAGTCCCGTGCATGCCATGTATATACTCTGGGGAATTTGTTAAGATTAGGCCAGTCAGGTTGTGATTTCACAATGTATTACATTTGAGTAACCTGTGAATATATACAGAAAAATCTCGTCAATCCAAATCCAAATACGACGTTTATCCCATAGTTACATAATTTTTTCTGATTTAGTGCCTTTTTGGATTTATTTTAAAGTTTTGTTTGTATAATTTGCATGTAAAAAAATAAAAACTTGGACAATAAATAAAGGCCGCCTTTAAAAATGTTGGGCCTATTGCTATAGAAGTTCTACCCTTCAGATGCTGTGGTGTTTACATGCACATTCTTTCAAGACAGGTTGTCTACAAAAGTGACTGTTATTATTTAAATGTTGAGAATAAGGATAGGTCCTCGTTGCTGTTTAAATAACATATGATGACTTTATAGACAAATACAGCGTCACAACACCAGTTGTTGAGTAACTGAGTATATTTTCATTGACCAATTGAGCAGGTAGACATAATGCTGGTATAACGCCTACTGTGGTATTAACTGAATAGATAACGTCACATTTAATGTTACAATCAGGATAATGGCATATCAGATTTTGTCGATTAAATATTTCATTAATAAAAATCATTTTCAAATTGTTAAGTGGAAACACAACACAGCTGAAAAAGTTACAAAAGGAACACTTCCTTATGTGTACGCTAGGAAAAGATATCACGAATCTACGGACTTCTACTCAAGTACCGAATGCCGAATTACGGTTAATCCAAACAAATTATGGAGGCCTAAACATATTTGGATGAACGAGCGTCTACTATATATATGTATATTATATATATATAGATATATATATATATATATATATATATATATATATATATATATATATATATATATATATATATATATATATATATATATATAATATATAATTCACAGTGAATCTCTTAAATCAGTGACTTCACAAAGTCACTAAAATTTTCAGTGAATCTGTCAAATTAGGACAGTTCATGCAAAGATTTGAAGGAATGGTGTTCAAAACATAGTATTTTGTAATGGTTCATAACAATGACAGTTCGCAACGTTTTAAGTAAAATGTGTCATTCAACCACATATACATGCCACATCGCAAGTGAGTAACCTGTAACCTCAGATTAGTTGCTCGGTTTATTTTTCAACTACAGAAGTTCTTTAGGCTATTATAAGATGCTTTTGACAAAAGAAACAAACAAAATCATAAAATTAGCAAAGTGCCTATCAGACAGTTTCAACAGCATGAGACTATAATTGTTTCAGGACATATTTTAAGGTGTTTATTAACTACAACAACACGGCGTACGATATGCGACAGATTTGACAGATTCACTGGAGATTATAGTGGCTTTGTAAAGTCACTGATTTGACAAATTCAGTGTAACATATAAGTTGAATGTATGCAGTAGGTAAGAAGATAAAATAAATCTCATCTTTGGCACCTTGTTACATAATGATAAGGATAACTTTCAACGTAGCTGACACTACAATAGGATTTCTTTGTTCTTATGCCATGGAACTGCTTGTGGTCAGAAGTAAATAATTTGTACCGAAGCTATTTCATTTTGAATTGTCTGTAAACCGTGTGGAAACATTTGAATGCCAGGTTAAGAATCTAAATGAATTTCTACCAGTACTATATTTGTGTATTGCAAAATATCTTTTGTTGCTAAATCCCATGCAGTGTTGTTAGAAAAGGCTGACATTTACGGGTAGTTTTTCATTGGTGTATTTTCTGGAGTTAAATTAATAGTAGTGTCACGGCATAGCTTATTGTTATTGTCTAGACTGACATCTTATAAAACACCGTTTTGATTTTCCACTGAACCAGCATGTATCACTTGAAATCACGACATTGGGAGTTTCACAAGTCATTGACTAAACAGCTTGACTTTGGCTCTCTCTTAGTCTGATCTATTCCTGAAACGTAAACAGCAAAGTATGTAAATAGAGCTACTTTTGTAACAATGTTGCAGTCAGTGTTTTCGGTACTTTCATTTGTGTCAGTTACCAAGCCCAGTCTTGCTTCTATCAAAACCTGTACAAAAGGGAAAGAGATCAAGTAATTAAAAGTGTCTTAAATGTTAAAATAGTCTTTCTTCGTATGTCTTTGTTTTAAATGGTTATTTAATATTTTAAAGTTGAGCATAATTATTGCTATCTTTAGAAATACACAAACTACTGATTGGCTTAGGTATTTCTATGTAGTGTTTGCTTTCAGTTTTAGTTAGTTAAGCATCACGGTAACCTTGTTTATAAAACATGTTAATCCTGTTTTTTTCATAATATTTTTTGTATATTTAAGGTTTCGTAAATATGGTTTGTGAGTAACTGAGATGAGTGTAATTTTGAAAAAAACGCTTCATTATTTTGACCGATGTCAGTTATTGATTACATAAGCTATGGTAGTGGTTTCGGTATTCTTTTATGATGATGTCGCGATTGTCCTGATTTCGTTACCATGAAGTGTGTAAGCTGTCACTTCGTTTCTTGTCTAGTTCTCCGTATTTAATCAGTGTCATTGCTCAAGCAACATTCCGTTTCAGTTCAGTTCCTTCGGGTGCGTCGATTTTAAATAAGGTTTTGCTTTTGAAATACCACAATGTTCTTTTCCTAAAAAACAATCCAAATGTTTCTTGTACGTTTTACTCTGGTTGTGACGCATTGTACCAATGAGCGAAAATACAGTGTAAATGTTGATGTTAATAGTTTATGCAGTTGTCGATAAGAATTATAAAAGTAACGTTTTTGACAAAGAATTGTAACTTTCAGTTCTTGTACATGTGACAGACGATTCGTATTTTCAACCATGACAGTGTATGCCTGAGATTCATGTAATAACTATTGCACGTATTTGTGTTAAAAAAAATTTTGAAAAAAAATCCACAAATATCAATAATTATGCGTTTAGAACTATTGCAGATTAAACACAATATTACTGTCTTAAATAATACTATCTTATTCCTCTACTGTAATTTGGCGCTAAAATATGTAACTTGAAAATTCGACTACGCGGTTGTACTTAACACAGTTTTGTGACAGCTATTTCTTGTGTGAAGTTGGAATTCTACTAAGAATCTAATGTAATGTGATAACATGGTATAAGATTTTAGACATGCAGTCCGTGGCAAAAATATTTAATTAGCAAGATTAAGATGGATTGGTGTAATGTGCGTTCCAGAAATCAACGAAAAGGCCATTAAGTATATCCGTTACTCTCTGGCCAACAAAGTTTGTAGTGTTATTTTACCTACAAAAGTATGCTAAGGTTAATACCCAACCCCTTCTGCCAAAAGATAAACAGAGAGAGAACAGCTTGTTTTTTTCTTTTTCTCTGAGAGTTGGTTAAGATGTTATTTCAGATCGGATTGGGATACGATGTAGCTGTGGGGCGTTTACAGTTATATGGAAAACTAGTGGTTCGTTCTAAACATAAAATGTTCCAAGCCACAAAACTTACAAAAATAATTAACACTTATAATTTGTGTTAGCTTTTATTATTGAGATCCATTTTATGTGGTTACACAGCAGTTTAAAGGTTGAAAATGTGTTCAGTGTTGGAATATTATTAAACACTTGCTTTTAGAAGCATCTGATTAACAAACGTTATTCTTATTTATAAGTGTTATGCTAATCACATGAACTGTGACAGTTGCAAAATAAAATGAAAATGTTCCAAGTACTATAATAAACTGATTATTTTTTGTTGTCTCCACACTATTTTAGAAGTGATTTAAAATAATGCGCTGATTGTTTTATAAAGACATATTTACACGCCTGTACTTACTTCACTTATGAAGGGACCCAATCGAATTACTCTACGAAATATTTGTTAAGCTTGCAAACATATCAAAGTGTTAAAAGGACTAGATACCGTTAACCAGATCAGTCTTAAGGTTTGTGCTGTGGCTGGTAAAACTAAAACTATCCTTCATAGTTCAGTATTATCTAAAAAGAAACAGTATGTAATTCATCTAACTATTACAGTTTGGTAGGACATTGACAATTTAAATTATAGCTTGATTGAAAATAGACATAAAATCATAAAACAACATGAAATAAATTTCAAAGTGAATGAGTAACTGAGGCTGATTGTATTGTCTGAGCAACCTTCGAGTTTTGTCATCTCGTTTAGTTTGTTCCAATGATTCCGATGAAATCCTATTGTCTGTTATTGCTCTGTAATAGACATAGTATCAGATAGCCGCTCTTCGTTATACGGTGTCAGAGATAGTTCTTGAATATGTCTTCCCGACCAAGAGGAGACCTATAGGGAAGGCGTATGACGTCATTACGTAATAACCTTGTATGTAAGATTTCTTAGCCGCTGAACATCGAAGAAAGTTGAAACTTGGTTTAGTTTTGACTTGGTAAGTCTGAAAGATTCTGTCAAATTTTGTCGTGCGTACAAGGAACGAGTGCGGCGTGTGACGCCATCAAGCAAAATATGTACGTAATTTGGACAAGACATTGTGTACACAATATCTAAATGGGTGTTTTTTGGATCAGCCGAACGGTCTATCAATTCTTTATTCGTGTAGCGAAATTAAAGACGTATGACGTCATTGTGTTAAGATCTTATATGTATACATTTCACAGCCACTGAACATCGGAGAAAGTTGAAACTTGGTGGGAATGTTGCTTGGTAAGTCCGAAGGATTTTGTTAAATACGGCCAGACGTCATTGAGTAAAAATATCTCGAAAGCGGAAAATCGGATCGACTTTTTGTCGGCTTCTGTGTTTACATAATCAGCACAATTACCGATCATTTCGTGTGGTGGATCTTTGAGCGTTACTCATCTGTAGCTATTAGCGTGTTTTCTTTTGGCTACCAAGCTGTTCTAATTCCGTAACGGCTCGCAGTGTTTATGTAGTACCTGGAACATTGAACACAAGGTATAGATGATGGCTATAACTGTTTCAGTATACCTATTTGTGACTGACACATTCAAGATCCGGATAAAAAGACGTAAAGTAAAACCTGTTTGCAGTGGCCAACTTCTAGTTTCGGGTATAAGACGTACGGTAAAACCTGCCTGTCTTGACCACCTTTCAGACTCGGATGAACGAAGTACGTACAGTACAACTCCTGTAATAACCAACAACACACACCGGAATCAAAAGACGTACAGCAAAAGCTGCTTCAGCGACCACCATCTAGAACCGGACAAAAAGACGTACAGTAAAACTTCTTTGGTGACCTTCTAGATCCAGATAAAACACCTAAGAATAAACTTATCTGAAAAAAGGATTGCAATACCTACAAATCCTTCCTCCTTCAAAAATTAGATAAATGTGGTACACAACCCGACTGCTGGGCAAATAGGATTCATTTATATTAGGTAAAATTTCTTATTATTCTGAAAATAGTACACAGTTGTTCAAATAAAACTTTGTCACAGCCCTGTCGGAGAAAACAGAAAAATGGGAAATAGTAAATAGTGAATAGTGGGTTTATTCGGGGGGATATTTATGCACTGACCGCTCTAGTTCAAGTCTATTTTGTCTCTAATATTTTGCGTCTATCAATCTTATTTATAAATACACACGAAACTGGAACTGTAGCACTGGAGTAAAAGGGATGATAGTTAAATGAGGCACTTCCCCTTCCTCCAGTTTCTCCCTTTTCATCAGTATACAATAGTTTACCTATCGCGATCGCGCAATTTTCATTCTTTTCTCCAACAAACAGTACTATTAAAGTAACTAATTACCGTGGCAGGAAAGAAGATGGAAATTTATCCCATGATAAACTTGTCTCTTTAATAATGTTACATCAAAGACAAACGTAGCACAAATATTCTACTCAATGAGAAGATTCGCTAAGGGTGCCGTACTAATACTGAATAATGGAGCTACTTACATTTAAGGTAAACTTTACATGGGGCAGAAAGTTGAAACAAACACTGTCATATTTTATTGGTAGGAAGTGTATCCTATCTTTGAAACTTATCAAGAGCCACTCATACAGAAATGTCCATCGTCATACAAGCTGGAAAAGAACCAATTAGAATATTCAGTGGACACTTAAATGGTGTTCATAGATTTATTCCATTTGAAGTACGATTGACAAAATGAGAACAAATTAATATTCTTGTAATGTTTGACACAGTTAAATCGGCCACCCGCGCTACCCATTGTTTGATTGGTTAAATGGGTCAAAAGTGACAATGGCTTGGCCGGTGTTGCGGGCCCAGTTGAGTCCCGCCCTAGTTGAGTCATTTTGCTATGCATTTCTTTGGAATGAGGCTAATGTGTCGGAAAGGAAGGGGATTCAATTTAGCTGGGGTAAATTAACGAGAAAATGCGAAGTGTTTGCTTAAGTGAAGTTGTGAAAAAAGGTAACTTAACACTTGTTTGTCTGTTTCGCCAATCCGACGATTGGAGCGCTAGCGTTACACAATCGTTTAGAGAACGTTTCCATTCAACATGGGACCAGAGAAAAGTTTGTATGTGATTTATGTTAGAAAACTGGGATAAAATCAATGTGAAAGAAACTATTGCGAGTGAAATTTGGTAGAAAACGGGGGAAAATAGAAGTTAGTTCTTTGTTATAAAAGCACAAAACATGTGACAAGACGTTCTTGTTTTTTGTGTGTGTTTAATACAATTAAATGTATTTAAATGTATGAGATCAGACCAGATAACAATAAAATGTGACGTTCTTAAAGAACCATTTTACACCTTTTATTATTTATATTAGGCGAAAAGGCAATTTTTTAATCAATAATTACCTACTTACACAAAAAGGATCACTAGGGCACACTGAAAGTGTGTTCAAAAGATTAAGAGACTCATCCTGGCCGGGGACTGAATCCGAACGTGCCTGGTGCAGTCCGAAATGAGTAGACACAGCTCGGCTCAAGACTCAATCGAGATCCCAACACCGGAATTCGAACCCGGGTCGCAGCACTTAGAAAAGGCGATCATTACAGCTCACTACTTTCTGGGACCATTGCCTTTTCACAAAATAAAATGATGGCGTGAGTGATTGATATCTGTGATTCAGGGTTATATGCATAAGCGGCAACAGGACTAGCCATTTCCAAAAGATGGCGGATGACGAGCATGAAGGGTTTGCATTTTTTTCTTGTCTTCGTTTTGTAACACAAGAAGTATTATTTTGAACTCTTGCAATGCTAAAGTAGCATAACACAATTTAAAATAGTATTGAGTGGAACGGAGCTCAGTTGTGTATCATGTTTTAAAGAGAATGGGCGATAATGGAGGGTTTGAAGTATGGATATGGTAGTGCCCAGTTATATGCGAGTAGAGACACATGTGTCGTTTAGCCCATTGGGATCAAATTACTGTGTTCGTATTCTGCATACAAGTTCCACTAAGACAAATATGTAACTCAAAGTCACTGTCCAGTATGCCTTAAAAAAAAAACCAGCGCAGTTTTTCATACCAGTAACTATAGCTCCTAGTAGCTCTTACTTGTATAACATCGTATATCTCTCTGTCAGAGCTACGAAGCATTCCATTGCTCCACTAATAGGGGTCAGCTTAATATGTTCTGAGGCACGAATCCTGCATACCAGCCCCTATTATTCAAACAGTTACAGAAAGCTCATGCCCATTTTGTAAAACAGGCACAGTTTTTAGTGAGCTGCATATCTTTTATTTGTTCATAAAAGTGCAGAATAGTTAGCTTCCGCATCCGCCTGTCAAATGTTTGTTTACATTCTGGCCTTTAAATGTCACGTGACCAAAGTCAAGGGACCGGAAATTTAAATTAAGGGGTTGTAGTTTATTTGGACAATATATATATTAAATAGTTGATATGTGCAGAATTACGTCTAAATTTATTTGGTACACCCACAATATTTGACTTTTTATGTTTACGTTCTATTTGAGATATCAATTTAAAAGTTTTATGGTGGATAATTGCAAAAATTATTGTTACTATTTCACGTAATAAATTATGCTCCCTGTATAAAAACAAATGTCATTTATTGCGGGAGATTTGGGGTTATTTCCGTATTGTTTTCTTTTAAAGAAAGCGTAACACAGAAGTTGTATATGATTACCGTTGTACTTTGAGGGTCTTTAGCAACTGATAATAAAAACTTATGGGTCGTTGAATCTCGCACAAAGTAGCCACAGGGGTGCCTCAAAGGGAGCGCAGTTGACTTGCTTATCGTTATATGGCGAGGCTTTGAAGCGGTGCCTGGAAACTTTAGCGCTCCGCTTCTCGGAGCTACAGTAACTAGTCCTAGATGACTCTTGCGATCTTCCTATGACAGCAAGAGTCATAGTTCCTCCAATAGGAAATGTCATTGATGTCAATTTTCAAATCTCGACGCACGACTTGGGCCAACGGCGTTATTTTAGAAAGGGTGCATCACATAAATGGCCCAATTATAAATTATGGCGCACAAGTTTTATGGTCAAATAATAATTTTTTAATGAGAAAAATATGTGTTTTCTTGAGATCAGGATATCGAATCCCTCATTATCGCCCACAACAACAGTGAATCCACAGTTGCAAAACCACGCTTTACTCTAGTTTGGGAGTTTTGCTGAGGTCGAAAATAATGCGCCAGGGTTCTTCTCAATGTGCTTTTAAAGAAAAAGCCTGTCAATTCGAGCGTCGGTGTCCTTGAACGTGCGCCGAAAGATCCAGAGCATCGAAAATTGAAATCAATGGCCATTTCTATTGCAGGAACTGTGATCCTTTCTGTCCTACGAAGATAGAAAGGGTCTGCTTGGACTATCCAGTAACGTACCAGTAACCTAGGACCGTCCGCCACTTTTCAGTGGTTTTTGCGCAATAACTCGTGTGTTTTGAACGCGATCACCTAATAGTTTGGTATGTAGCAAATGCAGGATTTTACACATGTTTTCTGTTATGCACGAAGTAAAATGTTGTGATTCATGAAATTGCCATTCCGATATATTCTTTTCGGGCAGGATTTTCGAGCATAGTTGTAACTCGCCACTTTATTCTCTAATCCCGAAATATCAATATTTTAAATGCAAACTCTAAGATATGTCAACTCGCTTTTCAAAATGATAACAACTATAAGGATTACATGATATTTATATGTGTATACTGACAGTTTGCTTATAGCATATCAGTATTTTGCATTCGAAAACTAGTGGCAGTTGTCGGGAGGTTCGGCAAAAAATATCACTTCCAGGATAATTGTTGTTTTCGGGAGGTGGCGATACGACAGGCACTAGCGGATTTAATCTGGGTTACTGGTAAGTCTTTCGCCAGTGTTCTAGTCTCAGATGACTCTTGCGGTCTTCCTATGACAGCAAGAGTCATAGTTCCTATAATAGGAAATGTCATTGATGTCAATTTTCAAATCTCGGCGCACGACTGGGCCAACGGCGTTATTTTAGAAAGGGTGCATCTCATAAATGGCCCAATTATAAGTTATGGCGCACAAGTTTTATGGTCAGATAACAATTTTTTACTGAGAAAAATATGTGTTTTCTTGAGACCAGGATATCGAATCCCTCATTATCGCCCACAACAACAGTGAATCCACAGTTGCAAAACCACGCTTTACTCTAGTTTGGGAGTTTTGCTGAGGTCGAAAATAATGCGTCAGGGTACTTCTCAATGTCCTTTTAAAGAAAAAGCCTGCCAGTTCGAGCCTCGGTGTCCTTGAACGTGCGCCGAAAGCTCCAGAGCATCGAAAATTGAGATCAGTGGCCATTTCTATTGCAGGAACTGGGACTACCAGTGTTCATGCAAGTTCGCCATCCCGAAAAAACATTAATCACAAAAATGTCATTTTTTGTCTCGCCAACTCAACACAAACACTACAGTTTGCTTTGTAATTCTCTGGAAACATGTCTAAAATTCTACTCTTTCGACATTCAAAAGGGCTCCAAACTCCATTACACCGAAGGCCAAAAAGTAATCGTTGAAAAACCACCAAAAAGTGACGGACAGTCGTAGGTTACTGGTGCGACGTATATGTAGAAATAGGTATAAAGAACGGATTCACAGTTCGTCTTCAAAGCCCAGACCGTAGAATGGGATGGGTGGTAGGATGAGACATTTGAAGAAGATAGGCTGAAACCTGCTTTACTCCTTTTACTATTTGATGATTCTTAGAACCAGTACATATTTAGGAAATTGTGTCTCATAATATTGTAACAAAATTGAAAGTGTCATTTGTTGTTCAAGAGAAAAGTTAACAAAACTAACCAGATTGATCAGCTCTTCTTTGTTGTAATGTCAAGAACAAGATGGCTGACAATATGGCAGCGGCCACACAACCTCTGCAACTGCTAAAGAAATCATAGGCGTAGTTTGCAAAAATATAAGTATTTTCTTAGGTTCGAGTAAAGGTGCAACATGTTTGTTTAGGTATATGATCACAGTACCATTGCCCACAATATTAAATGAACATTTTCCGATATTTACCAATAATCCTCTTTTATCGCCCCATGAACTTGGATCGACTAATGAAATCGTTATTAGGTCTTACGGGAGACCTTGTTTTAGCTGCTCCGTCACAGAATAAGGCGCTTGACCTATTGTGAGGGACAGTTTTTTTTTTTTGAGGGGGGGGGGGAGCGGATGTATCCCATGATTAAGAAATTTGCATATACAGTCACGTACCATAAGTCTTCGTCACTTTCAAAATGGCGACGCTTTTGGCGTTTAAATGGTTTGCAATTCAAACTTCATTTAATTTGCTCAACAACATAATCTTTGCCTCAATTTTGGGTGAGATAGCCTTTCATTATTACCACCTCCGCTAAACGGGCTTCAATAGTGCTGCAAAGCGCTTAAACTGCTGTTACATCAATATTTTCCCACACCTGTCGTACTTTTGCCATCAACTTTTGGACCTCTCGCTTGAAGATTAACCACACATTCTCTATGATATTCAAATCAGGGAACTGTCCGTGCTAATCTGATGTGTGAATACAGTATTGTTCTCTTGGACGTAATTTTTCGTGATTCTTGCTCGATGAACTGGAGCATTTTCTTCTTGAAAAACAGAATTTTAATCCGGGAAGTGCTCGCAGCACAGGCCAAAGGTTCTCGTCTAAGATATCTACGTATTTCTGAGCGTTTATATTAGCTTTGACGTCAGAAATTGTTCCAACACCATAGTATGTTATGCATCCCCAGACCATTAAAGTCATCTACCTCCGGGCTGGGGGCACACCAACTGAGGGTTATATATTTCATCTCTCTTTTTCCAGGTGTAAATTTTGTTGTCTGCTCCAAGAACAATCTGACTTTCATCACTAAAGATCCGCCTTTTCCACTCTTCATTAACTTTCCATTTTCTCCTTTCCGATAAAGTCTGCCTCCTGTTCCTTTTAATGATCTTCAAAAGCTGGGTTTCATCGCGCTTCGTGAAGATTTTTTTTCGTCCACTTCTCTGCCGATTTTCTACACTTTAAAAGGTTTAACATTTTTTCAAAAGACTAGATATCGTAGTTCTTGATGTGTTATATATTTTTGCAAGTTCTGCAATGGTTTTGCTCATCCGATAACCTTCTATAATTTTTTAACCCAGCCGACTTTGTCAGACTGGGTTAGTCGTATCACTATAGGGGGCTTGGATGTATGTTCGTATGTTAAACCTTTTCTTTAAAATGCTACTCCTCCTGCAGTTTTGCTCCAGTCGTTTTGATATCAGGCAGGAATGTTCCCTGGCTGGTCCTCTCTATTAATTTTTTTCGCGGATCGCCAAAAACTGCCGAAATGGCGGAACTTTGAAGTTTGGCAAAAACTGGAATAAGTGGTAGTAAATAACTGAATTATCAAACCATTCATTTCTCTCAGTCTTTTCCAAATAGTTATAAAATTTTAATCGAAAGTTTCTTAGGTGCTTCTCCACCTGGACTTTGCTTTTTTTCGAAAATGCCGAAATGGTGGAATTTTAACAATTTTGTAAAATTGCGTAAATGTCGGTAAATATGTGAATCGTCAAAACGCAACCTCTCCAGCATCCCTTTTCGGGTAACTTTCACCCGGGAAAACTTGTTTTTGTGTATTAAAATTATGAAAAGTTACGTTCAGAAACAAAGTTCTTCATTTTTTTGCCTAACAGTATTCGTTTCAGAGTTTTTCTCTCTCTCCTTGTTTCATAACTCGGCTGGGTCATGTCCTTGGATGTGCTTGTTCTTTCATTTCTTTTGCTAATTCTTTTCGTCTGGAAGCCATTTTAATACTCAGAAAATTTTGCATGAAAATAAAAATAAAACGTCATTATAAACACAATGAGAGAAACAGATTTTCTATGGTAACTGTCAAAATGGTGTCACAATGTCGGCTCAATACCGGCTCAAGAGCACCTAAACTAAGACAGCACTTAACACACATAACGAAGACTTTTGCAACGCGACTGTAGTTGCGTATTGCAAGCTTACGCGATATTTTGACTTTCATGATTGTGGACAATTTTTTGTTTTTAATTTATCATCATGAATTATGATTATATTTGCAGAAAAGGAAAATCATTCTTTTATTTCTGTAAATGGAAAATGGGAGACGGGTATTGAAAACCATGGATTTGATCGGTGACGCATTTGTGTGTGCTTGTCAAAACAAGAAATTAAGTATTAAATCAGTTGAAAGTGTACGATATATCCCTGTATAGTGATGATTTGTGTGCACATGCCGCTCTAGTTTTTTGTTATGCTGTGATGTTTGTAGGTTTGATGGCGATGAAGATTTCGATGAGGTAGATGATGAACCCTTAGACGAGGCAGACCATGAACAGGTATCAGTTACAGCTATTTCGTGATCTATAGGAGAAGGGCGGCACATTGGCTGTATTAACTATGAAGTGGTAGCAACATGGACAGAATGTGCTTTATTATACGGAATACAGGCAAATTCATGAAATCTTTTCTCTGTGGTGGACGCATTGTTTTGTTCGACAGTACAACGAGTTAATTGGGACCGCTAAGCATCATAAGAAGAAAACTCGGGTTTCTGTAAAGAGCCTGTGCCCCACTGCCCCCCCCCCCCCCCCAACAGCGTGCAGTTGTTTCAAGTTGAGTCTTGTTGCAAATACACAGTACAAAGTTTTGTTGGCCCAGCCGACGATAGTCGGCGGGCTATACTCATCATTTGTGGGGAATTTATTGTTGTGTGCGCCAATTTTTAAAAATGCTGCTTTTCATTTCTGGTCCGATGGTTTTGAAATTCCACAGCAATGTTCCCTGGGTATTTTTTTATGTTGTTATTTATTTATTTTTGCGTTTTCGCCAAAAGGAGGTTGTGAGTTGAAACCCCAGTCAGGGATCAATTTGTGTTTGTGTGTGTGTGTTTTGCGTGCCTGCTATATCTTAAGTATTGCTGAAGGTTCGTAATAATACTGAATGAGTATTAGCGTCTAAAGGAACGGATAGCTTTAAGAGAAACACAAATGCTACAGATCATCTCCGATTATTTTTGATAGCATTGTTGCTCATTTGCTACACATTTGCAATATCTTGGCGTTTACGGCTGGGCACAATGTCCACGGACATTCTTCTTCTAGATACCAGCGTTTCGGGAAGATTATATGGCGAAGCAACTTTGAGAGGTCCTGGTTGGGGATTACGTTGTATTGCAAAATGTGAGCCATTTAGTTCATTTTGGGGGGAGGGGGGGTGGTGTTTTATCAACTTATGTGGTTTAGGAGATAGGGATAAAGCTGAAAAATTGTCTCTGAAGGTTGATTCACTTCGTGAAGTTCTAATCTCATGCTGATTTGTAATTACAAGGATGGCGAGGGACAGGTCGAGGTGTTGCCAGAAAAGGAACGAGAACCACAGCAGGTTCCCCCGGAGAAGAGAATGTGTACGCCGTATATGACTAAATACGAGAGAGCAAGGGTTCTGGGCACGCGGGCCCTACAGATAGCGTAAGCCGTTTATTTTTTTTTTTTTAGTCTAATTTGAATGATACAAAAACTGTAGAATCTTCTGCGCGTACGGTAGTTACAGTCTGTGACCTTTGTCGCTCCATATGTAAGCTAGTGTGGGGCGTTCTTAGACCTGAGGTGTAACGACCTCCCTTAAATGTCATTAAGCTTTAAAGTGCCCCGATCCACATGGATTGCAACGGTATTTCGATTATGCTGGCATGTTCGTTTCCTACAAAGCGTTATAATGAGGTTAAATTGTGCTGTTAAGGCTTGTGTTAACTGTTACGAGAAGCTTGTGGGCTTCTTTCGTGATTCTTGTTTGAGAGATCTATCGAGGAGTTCTGTTCATGTCGCAGTATGTGCGCACCAGTGATGGTTGAACTGGAAGGAGAAACGGATCCGCTGAATATCGCTATGAAGGAGTTAAAGTAAGTAAAAAATATGTGCGAAGGTCGGGGAAGGGGGGAGGCATGACTTTTAACACGAGATCTTAAACATTAACAAAGGCAAGTAAAATATGCAGATTGAAAATAATTTTTCCCATACAATTCTGGCCGATTGTACATTTCCTGGAGCCTGTCTTTGTTAACCCAAATCCGCTCCACCTCCCCCCCCCCCCCCCCCTCTTATTTTATGTGAACACAGTTTCCTAAAATGGTACGGACTGCTACACAACATCAGGATTTGAAGCCTGTAATTCATAATTGGAGTTGCGGGAAAAGCGAATTTAGAAGCTCAGGGTGTGAACAACACAATCAGCAAAGACCATCAACTGCTAAGAAATGGCACTTGCTATATAGCCTTCAGTATACAGCTATTTCGCAGCGCCCCTGGTGGCTGAGTTGCAGCTAATGTAAACACTGGGTTTCATCATACAGCCACGTCATGCAAATTACACAAGATGGAACGATCAACGTTGGGCTTCAAAGATTTATTAACAATTCTTGACACAAAGAAAAAGAGATCAGAACAATTTGAATTCTGTTGGTGTAGATTTAATTCATTGAAAAAAAATATAACTTCTCCCTCCCTCCCTGCCTTAAATGCTAACTTTGATTTCTCAATTAAACCGTATGCTTGGAAAGATATTAAGATATGCGGTGCGAGGATTTAAAATAGATTGTTAAAACCTGAGTATTTTGATGGTTATGTTGGCTTTTTGTAATATATTCGTTCTAAAACATCCTTGGATACAGAATTGTTACACAATTCACGGGAACATTTCACCTTTTTCACCACATAGCTAACCAAGTGGAGAAGAACGCTTTCTTGTGTAATAATTCCGTCATTCCTTACGGTGAAAATCCTTGTTTCTAATAGATCTTGAACAGGGTCTAGAATCAATAATTAGATATCTCGTTTAATTAGAAATATCCATATAATTTAAGATATCTTTTTGTAATTAATATTAAGTGATATCTTTTAATATTACTGATAACAATAATTTTATAGCGATATTTCTCTTTTAGAGATATCCATGTTAAAGTGTCATTTTATAGAATTTCTAGGCAGTGTTTATTGATAAATAACTAATTAATTCCATACAGCACGGGACGTTTAATTTGAACACGGTTTACTTGAAGTTCGGTTTATTTGAAGTATTTGTTTGGTCCGCTATCTATGGCTTAAAACTTTCGGATAATTTGAATTGGGTAATGTGAAGTTACGTTAATATGAACTACATTTAAGACGATAAAAATATTAACTACATGTTCTTAAATAACTCCGCCCGCCCCCCCCCCCCCCAAAAAAAAAAATAATAATAAAAAAATAATTTCTTTTTTTTCTTACTGTATATGGGACAAAATTAGGGACCAGTAATTGTATAAACAAATTTGGAAAATGTACCGGTAAAATATCTTCACTAATTAGAGGTTTCTTTGCACTGACATTGACCATTTTGGACCCCAGCAAGTGTTCAGATTACAGAGGTGGTCACTAACGAGAGATTACAATAAAACACCTATGGTTAAGCCAATGGCAAAATTTGGGAGGGAAAAAAGCGTTCATTATAAAGAGGTGCCAACTAACGAGACGTGTTCACTAACGGGGGTTTTGCTGTATTAAATAACCTATTTGAAACTAGGTGTTTGTCTACTTTTGCTTGTAAACTATGCTTAAGTCTGGTATTGTGACTGCTTATAAAAATACCGTTCAGAAAATATTTTGTTAAATAACTTTTATAAAATTATAATAAATTGTAAAATGTGGCGCACACTCCAATCTATACAGTAGTTTCAACAGCAGCCTCTGTTGTCTCGATACGCTATATTAGCGGAGTGTCCTAAGCTTACTGGTGTAAGGTCTCTGACAGCTTTGTTTCTGCAATCAAAGTCCAAAGCATGCGATCGCCAGCATTACGGTTATTGTCCACAGGCTGAAGTACTGATTTAAGGATTTGTTATTGTTTCAGGGCCAGAAAAATTCCAATGATTATAAGGCGGTATTTGCCGGATGGAAGTTATGAAGATTGGGGGATTGATGAACTGATTATTACCGATGTATGACATCTCTATTATATCATCACTGCATTTATCTATTGTTTTTGTACATATTTGCGAGAGACAAATGTTAAGCCATAGCAGTTTCTTTCAAACTGTTTTTCTGCGGAGTCTGTTTAGATGACGAGTCGTGTAATGGTCTATATATTCAACACGTTTCACGGGATTACATGCGCGGGGTAAAAAAAACTTCAATGACTCAACGAGGACTGATTTCTCACTGATGGTATTGTCATAGTGCCGTAAATTTTCATGCGTTACTGAAAGTTAGACAATATTTCAAGTTTGGGACAGTTATGTATATATTTATTAAAAAAAAAACTCGACGACAATGGCACGCAAACAGGAAAAAAAGGGGGAACGCGTAACGTGAAAATGCTAGTTTATTGGCATGACATTAGTTATTTCTGCATTCATATTGCATATTTACAAAGAAAAATATACATAGGATATATCAGTGTGTTTTATTTGCTATTTTAAACATTTTAACAGTTTCCATAACAAGAAGTTATACTTTAGATGCCGATCGCTTTAGCTCTGGAGTCATTTCAGGAAGAAGTTCTATTTTGTAAATAGGTTACCTGTCATTACTAATAAACGGTCCAAACTTCAAATCAAGTGAGTCAAAGTGGACCGGCAGCTGCAATGATTTTTGCCTTGTGGTGATTCCAATTACAAATCCCTGGATATTCTTGTAATGGTTCACCAGGGAAAAACAAATATTACACACAAAACCATTTCAGACAAAGGTGCCATGGTCATATTATTTGGAAAGTCCCTTAATGACACAATTTCGTCCGTATTTGCTGCTATCACATACCGCAATTACACTTTAGTTCTGCGAACAAACCATTATAGTCGGAACGTTTGGAAACGCTGGTCTTGGAGACTGTCCCCAACCGAGGTAGAACCATTTAACATTTCACCATTCTTTTAGCAAACCACCAAGACAGGTAAAACAGAATTTTCGTTGAAGTGAAAACAAATATCGCAGCACCGGAAAATAAGCAAGGTCACAATTTTACTACAATTCAATTGATATAATTCTAGAATCCCCTGTGTTGGTAGGATATCCTCGTTTCCGGCTTAATCGCTTCACAAAACATGAACTCTGGCACTTCATAAATCACTTTCAATTCTGATGGCAATTGCATCCCGACAAAGGAGAGCGCCTTTCAGCTACAGCCTCCAATCTTACCAAATAACTGTTTACGACCGCTACAGTTTCTTTATACAAGTTTCTATATTGTGATATAATGTTTTCCGTTTCATGTCAGACAGTTCGCCAAAATCGCACGGTCCGTGATCACATGGTCTTGAAAGTTCCTCCTCTTTCCTTAAACAAGAGCCTCTTATGATGTTATCATTTTCTTTTACTCGCTTGGTTATTTCATCAATCCGTTCCACTGGACTGTCAAAGTTCACGATGACGTAACTACAACACAGCAGAAACCGATAAATTACACAGCTCATTTATCCTGTATACTTAAAACGATATGTCGGTTAAAGCGATGTCCGTTTAAATGGATTCGACTGTATTTTGAAATGGGGAAAGAACGGGAAGAGATCTTAAACTAGTGTGCGATTAATCGGTTTGTACAATTAACCCAAAAGCGGTAAACTGCATCTATAAACAATATAAAAAATCAAGCAGTGACCAACATAATGTCATCTTCATTATTACACACATAAAAAAACACAGAAAATATGCTTGTTGTTGTATATAGAAAACAATGATATAGATGTCCATTATCTTACTGTCCTCTGGTATTTTTGTGTCCTTGGTTAACCATCTTGTATGGCAAATATCTCTCGCCGAGGTTTTCCATGCCTCGCACAACACCGCCTTCTTCATTGATAGCCAAAACCGTCCGCTTGATGACTTCTTGTGTTTTGGGCTGCAAAATATCAGTAGACCGTCATAACCGCAATTTTACTGAAATGGCATGACGTTCAAAGCCAGGATATGCCTTACTCTGAACTCTTACTCTTACTTTACAGTGAAGCCTCTTCATACATACGCAGTTTCAAAGCTGTGTACATGTGCAGTGGCACGTACTTATTACAAAATTTCTCTGAATACGATTTACTGGTGACATTTTTACAAGTTTGTGCGCATCACTTCCCCGTCTCCAATGCATCTAATGCTTTAGTTTCACGTTTCCTATTAACAACCCTTAACTAGATGCTGTCAGAGAGCAGCAATATCCCCCGTGAAACCCTAAATATTACCCCTATGCAATATCTAAGCTAATGGATTACCATTGACAGGAAACTGGACACCCTTCCTTGAACGACAAATCAACAATACTACAAACTGTCTTTGAACAGATATAACCCGAATCTATTTTTTATTAATCTAATGTAATCTAATCTAATCCACGAAGTCCACTCCGTTTGCATATATGTCGATTTATGACGATTTTTAAAAGCCTGTCATTTTGTCAATTTTGCTTCGATCAAACTGAAACCTTGACGTTGCACATCTTTATACCCTATATGTTGCCTATATGAAATATGAAAGCTGAATTATGCTTCGTTGATATAGAAGTGGTGTCCACAAAGTCCTATACATGTGCACATATGTCTATTTTCGACGATTTTCAAAAGCCTGTCAATTTGTCAATTTTGCTTCGATCAAACTGAAACCTTAACGTTGCACATCTTTATACCCTATATTTTGCCTATATGAAATATGAAAGCTGAATTATGCTTCGTTGATATAGAAGTGGTGTCCACAAAGTCCTATACATGTGCACATATGTCTATTTTCGACGATTTTCAAAAGCCTGTCAATTTGTCAATTTTGCTTCGATCAAACTGAAACCTTGACGTTGCACATCTTTATACCCTATATGTTGCCTGTATGAAATATGAAAGCTGAATTATGCTTCGTTGATATAGAAGTGGTGTCAACAAAGTCCTATACATGTGCACATATGTCTATTTTCGACGATTTTCAAAAGCCTGTCAATTTGTCAATTTTGCTTCGATCAAACTGAAACCTTAACGTTGCACATCTTTATACCCTATATTTTGCCTATATGAAATATGAAAGCTGAATTATGCTTCGTTGATATAGAAGTGGTGTCCACAAAGTCCTATACATGTGCACATATGTCTATTTTCGACGATTTTCAAAAGCCTGTCAATTTGTCAATTTTGCTTCGATCAAACTGAAACCTTGACGTTGCACATCTTTATACCCTATATTTTGCCTGTATGAAATATGAAAGCTGAATTATGCTTCGTTGATATAGAAGTGGTGTCAACAAAGTCCTATACATGTGCACATATGTCTATTTTCGACGATTTTCAAAAGCCTGTCAATTTGTCAATTTTGCTTCGATCAAACTGAAACCTTGACGTTGCACATCTTTATACCCTATATTTTGCCTGTATGAAATATGAAAGCTGAATTATGCTTCGTTGATATAGAAGTGGTGTCCACAAAGTCCTTAGCTTGAAGAGGGGACGGACGGACGGACCGACAGACGGACGGACAATCTCAAACCTATATCCCTCCGTTTCACGGGGGATAAAAACAGTGCCTAGGTTTAAACGACAATATTGAAAACGAAGTTTCCGACACATGGGACCAGAGCTAGGGAATCAGTTGCCGTACAATATAAGAAGGGTAACTTCTATCGGACAGTTCAAAGCTTTGCTTAAAACTCATTTGTTTCATTGTGCTTACGGATAATTTCTCCAACAGTATTACAAGATCTATGTTTTTTTCAGTTTTATAATTGCAACTTACTTTATTCTTAATTAATATGATTATACTCTAGTCAATTTTAGTGCTTCATTTTTACAAGACTTTTCACCATCTATTTCTTGTAATGCGTTAGTGATAATATATTAAATAGGCGCAATACAACAATAGTAATAATTATAATAATAATAATAAATATGATGATGCCTATGCCCTCTAAGTTCGTGCTGAAACCAGTGTTTCTTTCCCTTGTTGTCACCTTCACTTTTTATGTGTTTTAAAACGAAGCTGTATTGGTATATCCCTATCTGATTACTAAACTCACCAAGTAAAAGAATGATTCCACTTTTGTGTGAAGAAACGATATTTTATTGAATGGTACCTTGTGGCAGAACAAACAACTTACAATCAATTTACATTTGTGCTGCGTTTACAACCAAGAAATTGCAATGTAAAGTTTCGCCAACTGTAAATGTAAAGTTTTCGGCAAAAGTCAAAGTGCGAATTGGTTTGTTTGATTTTGCATAAATAAGCCAATTCGCACTTTTGACTTTTGCCTAAAAGTTTTTCATTTCGGCTGAATTCATGTGGTTTTATAAGGATATAAAGAAATGATAGGGTAAAAACGGCAAAAATCAACAAAATTCCAGTTTGCCAGAAACATATTCACATGTTGGTTATTAAAGGGCCTGAATAATATGTAAAATAGTTTTTAAAAGATCACATGATGGTAGTCCCAGGTGACTCCTAGTCCGCGTAGAAGAGTGGTGATGGACTAGGGTCACTCGGGACTACCATGATGGCTTTGTAAATCTGAAGGTGTGCATGTTGAAAGAAAATTAGAATTTTGATGATTTCCCCTTATCATTTCTTTATAATTTATCCCCCAACATTTTCAGTCGAACCAAAACTTTCACCGGAAAAATCCGAAAGTGCGAATTGCTTATGACATCTGACACCGAGCGATAATGAAGGGTTCTACCTTTCCTAGAAATGCCCTAATGATAACAGCCATTTCGTAACTTGGCATTTTAACGAAGAAAATTCCGATTCCTATATTTATTAAACTGGCGCCGCTACTCTATTCTGTGAACATAAAATGGTAAATTTATTCTAAACAAACGCTGCTCATGAATGAAACTATTTATCGAAGAGCAGATTGCCGACCTTAACGCGCTTTCTATACTGTATTTTCGGTAAGATAGCTCGCCTTGGCTGCTATTAACTTGTGGCTGATACTTATTTGCGGTCTCTTCACAATGTGTTTTTTGCCAGAGCTTAAAGGTTTATATTGATCTGCAGAGACCTTAAGGATTTTCTTTTAGGGGCTTGGCTTCAGAAACTGAATGGTTTTGTTAACATTTGGAGCATACATGTACTCCATTCAGACTCTCCAATGAGCGCACACTGGCGTTCAATGCATCTTATTGACGAACATAATAGGCTTCGTTTTGAATTTAGGCAAATAAAATCTCTGACGAAGAATGTTAGATGTCGCGAAATCTCTTAGTAAGCCAGAAACTGCGATAATTAAGTTTTACGTAAAATGGCTAAGGCTATATTGAAAATGACAACCGAGTCTGTAATTAACATATCACCACCGCCTGGATCCATAGCAACTTAAACAAATTTTAAAATAGTGTTTTTGTGTTGAGTACAAACCTCATGAAAAGTGAAAATGTCCCGCTGGTTTGATAACATGAGAAATAGTGCATACTTTCGTATCCTGCGGAGGTTTATTCTTCCTCTTTTTATAGGCTCTTTCAAGATTGGGCACATAATGTACTATTTGAAATAGAAAATGGGATGATTACTAAACGTCAGAATAACATTATTGGAGATTATAACATATAATGCCCAAAAATAATTCTTAATTGTAACTGATTATCTTATTCTTCAAGCCAAAATATTTATACGTAGATGTAATTTATCAGTAGACCTGTTTTTTTATCGACCTTATAATTTAACTGAAGTAGAAACTGAAACTGAAAAAATCTCTTTAAAAACTCAGGTGTTCAACGTTGGATAATGAATCAACGCCATTGTAAAACTGTTCTGTTTGCTACGTCTTAGCATTAAAAGTTCTTTACAACAAGCAATTTTCAGTATTGTTGTAAGAACATTTTGTCTTTTAATTTTGCATGCTGTGTGGAAAAATCTAAGACCTTTCCACAATAAAAGTGTTAAAAAAAGAAAGAAAAAAGTGAAAGACTCTTGACCGAAATAAATAAAAGAACAGGACAACTAGAAAAAAGACTCGTTGTAAATAGATAATGTCATTACTTCACGTATTATTCAATTGTTAGTTTTGGTTCATAAAATTTTTCCTTTGAATAACTTTTGAACGTCTAAGAGTATAGATAATTTAATTGTAGAAAAAAATCATCTCTTCTTTGCAATTTTTTTTTTTTGCAAATAAAAATATAAATAAGCTCTAATATAACACCATGCAGCAATTCCAGAATAATGTAATAAAATGCTGCTCGAAAAGCAATTTTCTTAATTGTTATAAAGCAATTGATCTCTGAGGAAACTTTCTGTTATGAGTAAACACAAAGCGGATTGAAATTATTAAAAGTAGTTCCACTCTTTTATCAGTACTATTTTCATAGAATCGCCTGTCGATCTGCATGGTTAATAGGTGTAATAAACAGCTGCCCAAACTGCCGTAGATGTTGGCTGTTGGACAACAATACATTATATCGTTGTTATAAAACAGATGGTCTATCTGCTATATGTAAACAGAGAGCGAATAAATATTAAAAAATGTTTTACCACTCATTTCGTGGAATCAGCAGTATGCCTGCGCAGTAAAAAGATGCTATATACAAAGACTGAATCGCCGAGGCTGGCTGTGGAACAACAACTTCCATTCTGTAGCTGTCTCTCGATACATAGCCGGCTGCTACTTTTCACTTCCGCAAACAAAAAAAAAAAAACAAAAAAAAAAAAAAACGAAAAAAAAACAAAAAAACTTATGCAACGGACTTAAGACATAAAAATATGATGTGATTGATTAAAACATGGCGTGTATATAAGGCAGTATTCTGGTTTATACACACGCCGGCGTGTATACCGACTTTCCCTTTGTTAATTGTGCACTATATAGAGCGGTTTTGAAGTTGGAATAAAGTTATTCTTAACCTGCGTTTTATTGGGCAAGGATAATGTTTCGAAAATGTTTCTGAAATCAGATAATGTTTCTTGGTTTTTCGATAATGTCTCGAAACATTCTCAAGTGTATCGAGCTTTACATTCAGATAATCTTCCCATAATCCTTTTCTGCGCACCTGCACGCTATTATCGCCCACAAGTGAAACAGTTTTGCTTTACTTACGTCGATTCAGAACTGACATATGACAACTTACAGTAGAAATACAACTATTGACAATAGCAATTCGCAATTTGGGCTGCTATCTACTAGAGAGAAAAGCACCAAAGCTCCGGCAGCCATTTTTATTCTCGAAACATTATCTGAAGTGTTTTATTGGGACATTTTCGAAACATTATCTGGATTTATTATTTTTTTTCAGATACGTCCAATAAAACACGGTCTTATTCTTCTCCAAAATGATTGACATGCCGTGTGTTTCTTTTGGTGGTTGTATGTCACAGCCTACAACCTTTCCCATCCTAGCATCCAGCTCAGTTTATGGTCTGAAGTAAGCCAATTCGCACTTTCGGATCTTTCCGGTGGAGGTGTACGTTGTTTCGACTGCTACAAGGGGGAGGAGAACGAATGGCTACAGTAGATCCAAATTGGTGAAATTGAAATTATTTGTCAAATATCGTAAAATAAGGAATATTTTGAGTATAAAAGGTCGCCAAATTTGCATCTGGCTAATTAAGTTTAGTCAGAATTGAACATTTTGTTGTCACCAATTACGATGTACTGTAACCATTTCTATCTCCGCTCCCTCGTAAATTTTTAGGATAAATTATAAAGAAATGATAAGGGAAAAACATCAAAATTCTAGTTTTCTTTCAACACGGACACTTTCAAATTTATAAGGCGCTTATATGATCTTCTAAAAACAATTTACATATTATTCAGTCCCTTTAATAACCAACATGTGAATATGTTTCTGGCAAAATGGAATTTGTTAATTTTTGTCTTTTTTTTCTATCATTTCTTTATATCCTTATCCCAACTGAATTCAGCCGAAGCGCAAAAACTTTTCGGCAAAAGTCAAAGTGCGAATTGGATTGTAATAAGTTCCACTGATTACTCGTAGAATTAAAAATTACTCGTATCGATAGAAAAGAGTGATACCAATTTGTAAAGAGAAATGCAACCGCTACTTTAGGCGTAAATATATCAAAAAGATTCCTGAATAATGTTCGGTCGAGTGCGATTTCAAAATAGGGAGAGGTTAGCCCTATTAGAAATGTGGTATCTAAAATATTGTGTGGCCTCCCCCCCCCCCCCCCCGCCCCGCCTTCTCCGTTATGTCTGCTCTTTTGTTAGCTAAACACATTTATTAACTACGCTCTAGATTTCACTTCAGCGTTTTTCAGGAGGCTCTCAAGCGTTCCTGCATTCTTTAGAATTGTGCAAAACAGTAGCAACATTACTGACCTTTTTGTGCCTTGCTCATCTACAGGTCAGTGGTCCGTGTCAGTTGTGGTGCATTATTAAGTCGTAATCTACGAGGCCATGGAATACTATTGTCATATTGAACAAAATCTGGAATGCAAAATATCTGGGAAACGTAAAGTTATATCTAGCGCGGTTATGAAGAATGCCTTTCTAGTGCTTTTTTGGTCGATGGAAAGACACGGAAAACACTGTGGTTATAACTACACTTACGGTGCAGACCGTTACCGTAACCGTGGGTAAAAGGGTTGGGATTGCGTTTACAGGCGTACCTACATTAGGTGGCTAGGGGGGGGGGGGGGGGGGGTCCAGACACCTTCAAGACCTGGATAAAAAGACATAAAGTAAAAACTGTTTGTCGTTACCCTTACCAGATTCGGATAAAAATATATGCGGTAAAATCTGCGTGTGTTAACCAACTTTCAGACCAGGATAAAAATGTAACGCACAGTAAAACTGTTGCAGTGAGCAACCTTCAGACCTGGCCATAAAGGACATACAGTAAAACCCGTTTTAACGACCACCTTTTAGTTTCGATTAAGAAAGACATACAGCAGAACCTGTCTTAGTGACCACCATCTAGTTTTGTGTATATATGAATTTTTGACAATGAATTGAGATTTTGTTTGCTGAAATGAATCTTGTATTTCAGTAACAAGAAAAAAAGTTATTGGGAAATTATGGGTTTAGTCAGGGAGACATTTGTTTTTGTTTACAAAAACAAGAAACCAAATAGGTGTCTATTTGAAAGTGTTTAATATAAACCGCTACTCTTATGTTTTGTGTGCACTGACCGCTCCAGTTAAGCTTAGTCAGGTCAGTATAAAAGATGCCTAAGCACCTAGAGAAAGATTTTAAAACGAGACTCGTTGCTAGAACTCACCATGGCACCTTTCATCGAATGTTTTTTTCACACAACAAATCGGGTAAGAGAAGATGGGAAGAATTTATGGATTACGGCTGGGATTAGCGATAAATTTTATTCAAACATTTTTTGCCGGGGGAGGGTGGCGGGGCGTTTCAGGGGTGTATTTAAAACTCGAAAATTGTCCCTTGAGAGCGAAAAAGCCAATGTAGCCAGAGTGACAGGACACCAAGTCGTATTACTGACAAGAATTCATACGCGACTAGAGTGCCGGGCGTGATGGGCTCGTTGTGCAATACGTGAAAAATGCTGCACCTTTTGTTTCGCTGTCAATTGTTCACGTACGGTAATAAACAATTTACATGGAATTGAAACTAAATACTTGAAGCCCGTTATTAATGTGCGTGTGCTCAGCTGGATATTCCAAACTGGTCCGGTGTTAAGATCTCTGAAGCAGAGAAAACAAATTCAACTTAAAGCGAACCGTGTCTGCTTAACCCCATAGACCTCCCTCAGAAGGATAATAATATGCGATATTATCCTTGCATGAGTGATTTGGTTTTGTGTAAAGACGAGATATGATAAACTGTTGTCCACAGGATGTCGTAAAAGGTCACTTTACATGTGACACAACAGTTACTGTCTTCAAAGGGATTCTCTTTATGACAGTATTAACTCGATGTTTATATAGCCTTTCCGCTTGCCGTTCTGTAGATGATGGCGCTAAGCAGCGTACAGCTTGTTTACCTGCTCTGTTTGCTGTTCGTTTGTGATGCAAATGGATTGAAAAACGTGCTGTTTCTGGTATCCGACGACATGAGACCGGAAATCGGCGCCTATGCAGGTATCTCAAACAAAAAAGGCGGATAATTCAAAGCTCTAATGTGAGATTAAATAAAGATATAGACTTTCAATCCGTTACGTTTTGCCGTTATTTGTCTTTTCGTACGATTATAATATTTTACGGGTTTTTTTTTGTTTGAGTTTTTTTTTGTTTTGTTTTTTTTTTTTTTTTTTTTGAATTCGCTAAATGTATAAATTGTGCGTTATAAAGTTTTGTTTGCTCTGAGCAGGTTCTGATTTCCCTTCACCGATTCATCCACACATTATCACGCCAAACCTGGACGAACTTGCCAGCAAGAGCCTGCTGCTAAAACGAGCGTATGTCCAACAGGTATATTCTCCCACAGTGTTTATTTGATACTTATCTGAGTTGTGAATCTTCGCGGGGTTCATCTCCTTTGGTATTCCATCGTGACGCTACTTAAAAAATGCTCCATTAGGTTCCGTTCGATTTTTCGTCAAATAAAGCCAACAAAAGTTCCTCCTATGATGGCATTGCATTGAGTTATTGTCAAGATGACTTATTATGACATAAACCCATAGCTTTTGTATATTGTTCTACCTTGTCGGTACACAGCTACAATGCGTCATAACGGTACGTAAGAGTACTATCAGTACTTTGCATGTAGTCTGTGTGTGTTTACTTAGGCTGTTTGCTCGCCGAGCAGAACGTCTCTTCTGACTGGGCGGAGACCCGACACCACGCATGTCTATGACCTCTACACCTATTTCAGAGAGGTATCTTGCATCCTGGTTCTTGACAGTTAACGTTGTCTCGAGTTTGTGTCTGTGGGTAGGGGGGTGGGGTTGTTTTCGATATTTTACACAAGTTTGTACGATTGTGTATGAAGTGTTTCAGTGGGTTAGATAATATCGTTGCTTTGTGGAGGCCTTACAGAAAAATTTGTGTTGTGTTCTGTAATATTTTTAACTGGTCATCATGGATGCTTTTTAACTGAAAAGTGTTTGACATAAGAAGCCCCCTGGACGGACCTTATTTTAATCGCTTAGTTTATATCACCACTTACGATTTGTTCTTCTGTAGGAAGATTTGCCACTTTTTCTAGTAGTTTGCCAGTGTTGCAGTATTTGCTTATTATGAAAAAATATGTGCTCTATTCTAGGTGGGTGGAAATTTCACAACAATCCCTGAATATTTTAAAGAAAACGGATACAGAACAATAGGCATGGGTAAAATATTTCACGAAGGTGTTGCTTCAGGTAAGCCGCTCGGAACATTTTGTACAATAGTCTGAGGTTATGTCGAAGTCGCTGGTGCATTGGTTATCGGGTAGATAGTAATGGGACATGCTCAAGGCCAGGAAAAATCGGTTTTGAAATAACAGCATGTGTGATACCTTAATTCAGCGTAACCTTTAATTATTTCCTTTGCGCACGTGAAGATTTATATGAATGACGGTTAGTACTATAATATATGATTGACTTCTGCGTACACTGTCCTGTTGCCCTCACATTGAAGCGATCTTTTACAGCACAGAGTTACAATGTTGTTGATCTGTACAGGCAACGATGACCCTGTGTCATGGTCAGAGCCTTACTTGTATCCTAAAGGACAGATAGGAAGTCCCTCACACACCACCTGGGCGGCCATCAATGACAGCAAACTTGTTCACAAGTATGTAACTTTCTATTCTATACAGTGTATTACCTGACGTAAAGGGAGTCATTTTTGCTTTGTTTTATTTCATATTACCAATTTGGGAGATGAAATCTGTGAGACGTGAAAATGTAAACAGAATAAACCAAATAATAAATAAATACCGCATAAATCACTATCGTATGCATTTGCATATACTGATCTATATTAACAGCGAGACTCATAAACCCCATGATGAGATTTTTAATTTATTTTTCAGCCCTCTTATAGATCAGGCCATAGCCAAAACTGCTCTGACACAACTGGAAAAACTCGCCGAAAGCAACTCAACTCAGCCTTTCTTTTTAGCGGTTGGTAAGTGTTAGTCCACGCATAGATAGTTATCCTGTGGGCCACTGTTGTAGCTAAGGGAAGATAAATCAGAATTTGTTAATTGAAGCTAGGCGGCAATGTCTGTAGCTTAAGGGAATATTGTCAGCAAAATGTCAACTTTTTTCCGTTTGCGAAATTGAAATACACTGTAAGAAATGTGCTTTGTATTTATATATTGCGTCTGTTGATCTGTACAATAGGTTTTCACCGGCCACACCTACCATTCGTAGCACCGAAGAGCTTCTTCGATTTGTACCCACTGGACAGTATACGCTTACCTGATAACCCTTACACACCTGTTGATTTACCGGATATAGCCTGGTCCAACTATGACGAGTTGAGATTATATCATGATATCCTCAAGAAATACGGCTTAGGAGAGATTAATACAACGCTTCCTGACCAGGTAAAGCTTTATGTTATGCAGCCCAGGTACTTGAAAATAACACATTTTGTTTTTCATTGAAAAAAATAAATAAAGTACAATAAAATAATGTGCAAAGTAAAAAATACGAAAATAAAAGTCGCTGAAAGAAATGATAAAAATAAAATCAAATTTCTTGTTTTCATCGGACGCAGTTTCAACCAAATTGTAAAGCTTTAAATAAATGTGACGTAATACATTCTTCTTGTAATTTCCAAGAAAGTGCTGGAGCTGAGAAGAGCGTACTGCGCGGCAGTGACGTATGTGGACTCACTTATTGGTGACGTAGTACACAAACTGCAGGACGTGGGCCTAGCTGACAACACTATCATCAGCTTTTGGGGTGACCATGGCTGGCAGTTAGGTACTCGCGGCGCTGCTGTAAATGTATTAAGTGTCTATTGTATTAATATTTTTGGGCTGGATCAGATAACTATTAGGTCTTGTGATTGATGTGCGACACGGATATTTATTCTGGGCATCACCTGAGCGTCACTAAAGCAGGTCATCCAATGGAGCTGCTAGGGATTTTCCCTGCCAATAAAACCGTTTTTGGGGTGCAGAAATGCACTGTGTCACTCTACAAGCAAAGTTTTTCTCTTATCTAACGACTAAAACCAAAATCTTGCAGAAGGTGCGTTCAATCAGATGCATTTATTTTAGATAAGTAAAGGTTTAAAGATTTGTTATTGTATCGGATAGTGACAAAACACTTCAATTATCTCTAATTTTGCCCCGTTTCCTTAGTTCTCTCGTCAACAAAATTAGGTTTTGTTGAAGTGTGTGGTAATTTTTTTTTTTTTTTTTTGTTCAAAGATTTTTACAAGCTTACGTTTCCGCTTTCCCGGTAGTCTTTATCCCTTTCCGGGATTATGTTCCCCAAACAGGAATGTAATCAGAAAGCAAAAATATATTTCGATCTGTGCCCCTGTAAAACGAAGCTTTAAAAAAAGTGTGCCTAAACTTTCATTGATGAAATTTCTTTTTTTCTTCAATAAAAATTAACTTAAGCTTAAAAAAAATTAAAAAAAAAAACAAAGAAAGAAACATACGTACGGTTGATCTAGGCGAGCACGCAGAGTGGTCTAAGCACACGAACTTCGAGATGTGCACGCACGCGCCGCTCATGATCCACGTGCCGGGGCTGACAGAGGCTGGTGTGAGCACGGAGGCGCTGGTCGAATTTGTGGACCTTTTCCCTACGCTCGCTGAAGCAGCAGGACTGCCCAAGGTAGTGCGCCTTCATTGTGCAAATCTGCCGCTGCAATATGCAGTTGATAGGGGAATTATTAGAACTCACTGCTCACTTTCATGTTATTTATTTATTCATTTATTTATTATCAATATTATTATTTTTGGCATTAAGTAGATGTGTTGACTTTACGCAAATGCCGTGTTGTTGAAATGTTGTAACCGTGACTCAGGAGACCACAGAGACAAGTGTACAAACCTGTATGTCACATATTTGTGCATTTGAACTTAAAGATTTAACATTTAAGACATAGTATGAAGACGTGGTTAAAGAGTTATAACATTGGCAGGTACCTCTCTGCCCCGAGGATTCGTCCCACGTCCATGTGTGTACAGAGGGCGTTAGCATGGTTCCTCTAATGTCAAACCCATCAATGGCGTGGAAAGCAGCTGCTTTCTCACAGTTTCCAAGGATGGATGCTATCTCCAACACCATCATGGGCTATAGCATAAGGACTGACCGTTACAGGTAAGTACTTAAGATACTTCGATGCTTTTTTCGGGCGTTCTGTAATTTTGCTGTATCTACTGTAGCGTGGTATTCTGTCAGTGCAGAGGAACGTAATTTGAATAGCTTGATAGTAAAGCATGCAGAAAATCTCGAAACATTTTGCAGATCTAATGTAACTGGTGACATACATTACAATTGTATGTATACGAGAGGTATAAAAGAGCATTTATGACAAGGTGACTGAAAGATAAACTGAAACCCTGTAATAAATGATGTAGTTAATAATGCGAAAATGAGAGTATGATATAAATTGCACCTCGTTGATCATAATATATAGCTCACGTATCTACGATAATAAATAGCTGTTTTTTTTTTTTTTCCTTTTATTTTTTTTTTTGCGCGCAAAGCGCTGGATAGACATTATTATTTACCGTTGCTATGGTTTACTCTATTGTTTCACTGAAAAACAGATACACCGAGTGGGTAACTTTCCGGGGATTTCCACACTACACACCGATCTGGACGATGATTTACGACGAGGCCGCCCAAGATGGCGTCGAGCTTTATGATCACGCCATTGATCCAGAAGAAAACGTCAACAGGGCTTACCAAGCGACTTACCAAGCAACTCGTGCCTCTCTCAGTAAACAGCTGAGAGCGGGATGGAGGAAGGCTCTTCCCTATAATTACAATGTATTTAGAAACTGAAACTATGTTAACTAATGTTTTTAGTGTTGATTTCTCAATCGGCTGGGACTTTGTTGTGCTTTTATTAATCTGATAATGCTCAAAAACATGTGTGATAACAAAAATATACTCATCAGATTTGTGATTAATTTATGTGCATACCAATTAACATACCATGAGGGACTATTTTTTCCAAACATAGGAATTCGCCTTGAATATGACTGAACACGCAGTGTGTTTGAACAAATTGTTTATGTGCTGTTTAGGCGTGCTGTGATTGGTCATTTTACGTGTAGAAATGTTTTATGAATTTCAATGAAAGTCTGTACATTTGATATGTTGAATCGTTCAGATAACTGTTTATGTCTTTCACAGACATAATGCACTGCAACTGGATTTCCTGGTTTTACGAAACTCAATCCAGATTCTGTTAAAGAGCTAGATCCGTTGCGGTTTAGATTTTGCTGTGATTTCGGTTTTATAATTGAATACAGTGATGTAACAAACTTTTCCCTCAAAAATACAAATTTTGGCGTCATTGCAATCGAATGATCACTGATTTCTTTTTGAAGTCAGCTCGTATCCAGACTCCCGTATCCTAAAGCTGCTTACTCTTGTACCCGAAAAATATGTCTCAAAGTATTTAAATATACCAAAGCGATTGTCTTGCATAATTGAGGCTGACAACTTGGGCAATATGCCGCCACGCACAAGTATGGTCTTGTAAAGCTGAAAATGCGCATAATTCCAATATTATACCACGTGTTATTCATCAAATAAGTCATAATCAACCGGCTGTTGACTATGATTTATTTGATTAACTAAACAGCAGTGACCCGGCTGTTTATTAAATCATCAAATCTTTAATTAGAATATTGGAGAGAGAAACAAAAGCCCAACTTGGGAGTTTTTCCATTCAGTATGTTCACTTTTTACATATAATAGCCTTTTGTCTTTTTGTTTATTTTATATTGCAAAAAGTAAGTTTTACAACACTTAGATTTGAAGTATTAAATGTAGATATGTGATATGATACGAGTTAAATGAATACTTTTCTCCAAAATATATTCGTCGGAAAAGTGTGAAAAATGTGCTTTGATTTAAAAAATATAAGAAGGAGTACCATAAAATTGTTTTATTGTGTTTTGTTCGTCTCACTGCGATGTAGTCTAGTAAAAATCATTTTAACCCCTTCCCCCGAACGATCCTAGACTCGATTTTATCTTGGATTAACATGGTGCTAGTTTTTTATTCATACAAAATACAAACACAGAACACAAGTTTCATAATAAACGAATCCGGTATCTAAATGCAGATTTTTTATGTAAACTAAAAAAACGGCATGGTAACAATTATCTTTTTCAAAGTTATTGATAAAAAATAAGTCGAGAATAAATTAACTGTTTCTCATCCCAGACCAAAATATAAACTAAAAAGCCGTGATCGCGCCGTGTCTACACAACTGATGACACTGATGAATTCTCAAGTCAACCCACGACCAAGTCAACCCTAGCAAACTCAACCCACCCTGAAAGTCAAGTCAACCCACCTTTTCATACCAACTCAACCCACCCTGAAAGTCAACTCAACTCACCCATATTTTTTCTAATTTTGTTACTTCAGTGTTCACCTCCTGTCCCTAAGGCCTAAATAAAGGAAAAATACGTACTTTAAAGCAATGATTTACTTAACATATTCGTTTTTCTGAGGCGAAACCTTTAAACTTTGTAATTTTACTGATGCAATAATACATACTAAATATATTTTATTTATTTGTAATTGCTACCAAATTTTATTTGTTTTTAAAAATACGTATATAATGTATAAAGCTAAACGTTAACATTCTTAAGCGGCTGAAATACTACAAAGGAAATGTTGTGCAGTCCACATTTTACACACCATAAAAAACTTCCTTTTCATAGGCGATATTTTTCACCACAGTTTGACTTTGGATTGGTTTCTACACATTTGGTGCATACAGTTTCGTTGGTTTCTGCACAAAGTTGTGCAAATTTACCTTTTTTGCGCGTTGGTATTCTCTTTTTGAGAAACTCGATCCACATATCCTATGTTGCAAACCAGAACAATCCACACAGTTTACAATTTACTGTCGATGCCTTAAGTCCTGTTTACATTTAGTGCATTTATCCGACATTTCAACGGTTTGATTAATTAAATTTGTTCAAACAAAATTTCAGACCATCTTTTCAACACTCGTAAATTAAAAAAATGGTTTTCGAGCGTCTTTTGGGAGCATTTTACAGTTAAAACATTACAAAAGTAAACATGAATAGCCAATAAAAAACGTCTGTTAAACTTTACAACAGAGTATATTACGGAGTAAATTGCAATTAACTCACCCCACTGAAATCTTACGTTTATTCGCTATTTAAAATACCAGAGAACATGCCTTAATCACAGTTGCGATTTGGAATCAACCCGTAATGCTAACCCCCCTACCTCGACATCAGACTAAATCCCAACTTAGCGTGTCATTCCTAATTGCACACGATAAAAGACCCTCTACACTTGAGATGTTTACTGTGATTTTAAGTTGACAATGGATAACAGAGAAGATCAAATGTTTGTGAATTTTCTCGAATTTTAGCAAAACCTATTTCAAATTAAGATTTGTATTCATTATTGTTTCATTTTTTCACATAAGAACGATTTAATAGTAGATAAGAAAGGACAGTTTCACTGCACACAAAGAATTAAGAAACGACATGACCTCTATGAGAACCACTGCATACAAAGAATTAAGAAACGACATGACCTCTATGAGAACCACTGCATAGGAACGGATGATTGTGACGTCATAATCATTGTGACAGTCATATCAGTAAGTGGAGCAAGGGAGCAAAAGTTGTAGAACTACAATTGGATCACATCAGATCCAGGGATGGCATCCAGTGACAACTATTTCGGTAAGTGTTTATTGAAACTTTATAAATAAAAAGTGAACTTTGTAAACAAACTTTGTAAACAAACTTTGTAAACAAACTTTAGTTATTTGCATAATTGAAACTTTGTAAACAAACTTTGTAAACAAACTGTGTAAACAAACTTTATAAATAAAATTTGTAAACAAACTTTGTAAACAAACTTTATAAACAAAATTTGTAAACAAACTTTGTAAACAAACTGTGTAAACAAACTTTGTAAACAAACTTTATAAACAAAATTTGTAAACAAACTTTGTAAACAAACTTGACTTATTTACATAATTGAAAATTTGTAAACAAACTTTGTAAACAAACTTTGTAAACAAAATTTGTAAACAAAATTTGTAAACAAAATTTGTAACAAACTTTGGTTATTTGCATAATTGAAACTCATTGAAACTTTGTAAACAAACTTTGTAAACAAACTTTGTAAACACAATTTGTAAACAGACTTTATAAACAAACTTTGTAAACAAAATTTGTAAACCAACTTTGGTTATTTGCATAATTGAAACTCATTGAAACTTTATAAACAAACTTAGTAAACAAACTTTTTTTTTTTTTCTTTTTTTTTCATTTCCCACACACACACACACAAATACCACGACTGAGCGTTTCATTTCGTAAGTCGCATAGGTATTTTAACCTTCTGATGGCAACTTTTTTCCCCACACTCTCCACACACACACACACACACACCACGAATGAGCATTTCATAAGCCGCATAGGTATTTCAACCTTCTGACGGCAACTTTTTTTTTTCCCCCACACTCTCATGCATACATACCAACACCATGATAAAATGTTTTGCTTATGTTGCTCTTTGTACTCCATTATTCTACTTTTTTTTGTTTGAAATACAGTGTTTACTTAGAAAAGAAAATGGCGTCATACAACCTACAATCGTCATCAGCAGCATTTCGTCATCAGTGTAATCAGACTGCGTAATCAGATTTCGTCATCAAACAATGTAGACAGCTGTGTTAGGCTTTTTGTTTTTCTGAGGCAGCAGTGTCTAACTGCTTGGAGTTGCAGTATGCAGTGTTATACTTGACCGATTTGCATGAAAATTTCACTGTATAATTCAGTTTTATATCTAGTTTTCACATAGTCATTGACTGGTTGTGCAGCTAGCTGTGTGCATATTTACCGTCATTTTAATTTTGTAAAAAGTGGGATAACTTTCGTTATGATTGACAGATTTGCATGAAACTTTCACTGTTTGAGTCAGTTTTATATCTAGTTTTAACATTAAGTAGTCATAGGCTATTTGTGCAGTTGGCTGTGTGCATTTTTACCGCCATTTTAACTTAAAATTGTGATAACTTTCGTTATAACTTTCGTTATAGTTGACTGAAAATTTCACCATTACAGTGCTTCTTCGCGGATGAATACCATTTGGCAGACCATTTAACTTCACCGCTAGATGTCTCTGCTGTGTAGCAGTGCAGCAGTACAACTGTAAGTGAGATATTCATATACACAAGTAAAATTCTGCTGAGTCAGCATTTTTGAACAAAGTTACACACCATATTTTGATTACATGGAAGTAGAATAAAAGCATGAGTGAAACATGTCAACTAGTCAACTAGTGATACATTCTGCTGAGTTAACACACCATTGAAGTGGTATAAAAGGAAGAGTGAAACGTATATTTTACTTCATTTCAGTTCTAGCAACAGCAACAGCAACAACGATGGCAACAGTCTACTGTCATGATTGTGATGTGACATTTCCATCTCTGGAAGTGTTCGTGACACATACATGCAAACCAGCTAGGTTGAAACGTGCTCGTGAAGAGCTTGTTGAGCAGATTGAAGCCAAGAGACGAAAGACCTTACAAGACGGTGTTGAAAGACCTGATCCAGTCCTCTGCTGTAAATGCGCCAAGATATTTTCATCTTTGGATGCATTTGAGACACATGCATGTGTTGAGATGGAAAATGTGTCTCATGAAGAACAAAGAAAGAAAGAGACAGGACAAGTAGGTAGAGGCAGAAGAGTGAGTCTTGGTGGAAACGCACAGGAAAGACGGTTTGAGCCTGAAGATGGATCGGATTTGCTACTTGAAATGCGACAACAAGAGAACCGAATCAAGAGACATTTGCTAGAGACGTTAAATCATGGCATGAAATGGTACATTGTCGTACATGCACGCTTCAAGAAAATGACACCAAATGTTGAAGGCGTGATGGTAGAACACGTGGATAATGCCTTCATCAGTAGTCCAACATATGCAGCATACAATCCAACGGATATTGAGAAGGACTTACCAGAAGCCTATAAAGAATTGTTTACCAGGGTTGATGAACATGAGCGACAAGGTTCTGGCTGGGTGTTGGAAAACATATTATTCATTGAAGTACATACAGCTACGTCAGCGCCACTGGAAGCGAGCAGTTTTATCCCACTACCGAAGAAAGTAAAGAATACATTAAGTGTGTTAAACATTCAGAATAAAGACAACAAGTGCTTCTTATGGTCTGTATTGGCTCACCTTCACCCTTCAACAAATGTAAACCCAGAGCGTGTACATCAATACAAAGCATTTGAGAACGAATTGAAGGTGGAAGGCATGACATTTCCAACACCGATAACAGACATTCCAAAGTTTGAAAAGGAGAATGATGTGTCCATTAACGTGTTTGGATATGAACATGATGTCGTTGTTCCCATACAACTCAGCCGAAACACCAGTGCGAGAGAAATCAACTTACTTTTGATTAGCAATGACAAGACAAGACATTACTGCCTCATCAAGAATTTCAGCAGACTGATGGCTTATCGATCAAAACATGATGGAGCTGCTTTTTATTGTTTCAACTGTCTTCACGGGTTTAGGCGACAAGATCTGTTAGACAAGCATCGTGAAGTGTGTGGCAAGCATGGCGCACAACGTTTATCATTCCCCAAGGAACCCTTCATCAAGTTCAAGAATGTAGCCAAACAACAGCGAGCGCCGTTTGTCATTTATGCAGACTTTGAATGTTTCACGAAAAAGCATGAAGGAGACAAGTATCAACATCATCGTCCAAACAGCTTCGCCTATGTGGTTGTCAGCCAGTATGATACACGTGCTCCAGTCGTATATCGAGGAGATAATGCTGTGAAAGTCTTTTTAGACCATATGGTGAATGAGCGTGATCGTATTGTGCATGGCTTGCTACAGCCAAAGAAAATGGTCATGACTCATGAAGATGAAGAGCATTATAAGAACGCCACAGATTGCTACATTTGTCATGAGCCTCTAGGAGCAGATCATGTGAGAGATCATGACCATATCAATGGCAAATACCGTGGAGCTGCACATAGTCAATGCAATTTACAATTTCGACTTAGAAGAGATCAGCAGGGAGATAAAGATTCTTTCATCATTCCTGTGTTTTTCCACAATTTACGAGGCTATGACAGTCATTTGATCATGGAAGAAATTGGAAAGTTCAAAAACGAAAGGATTACAGTCATTCCCAACACCGTTGAGAAATATATTGCATTCACCATGAGCAATCTGAAATTTACGGACAGTTATCAGTTCATGAGTACTTCTCTGCAGAAGTTGGTCTCCAACCTGGCAGCAGAAGGGAAAGACAACTTTTATCACATGACGTCACACATTAACGATAGTGACCAACAAGATTTACTGTTGAGAAAGGGAGTGTACCCTTATGATTACGTGGATGAGCCATCCAAGTTTGCTGAAACACAACTGCCGTCCAAAGACAAGTTTTACAGTCTGCTCAGTGAAGAAGACATTAGTGATGAGGATTATGCGCATGCGCAGAAGGTGTGGGAGACATTCCACTGTACTACATTTGGCGAATACCATGACTTGTACCTGAAATCAGATGTGTTGCTGCTGGCTGACGTGTTTGAAAACTTCCGTCACGTATGTCTCAACACGTATGAATTGGATCCTGCTCACTACTATACAGCGCCAGGACTGTCGTGGGATGCCATGTTGAAAGCGACAAAGGTGAAATTGGAATTGATCAACGACATTGACATGTACCAAATGGTTGAACAAGGTCTACGTGGAGGAATATCTGTCATCACACACAAGTATGCGAAAGCAAATAACCCCTACGTAGCAGATTACGATCCCACGAAACCAACCAACTACTTGACGTACCTGGATGCAAACAACTTGTATGGCTGGGCCATGTCGCAAAGCATGCCGGAAAGTGGATTTATGTGGGTGAGCGAGCCAGAATCCATTGACTTTATGGATGTGGATGAAGATGATGAGATTGGATACATTTTAGAAGTGGATTTGGAATACCCATATTCAATCCATGATCATCATAATCACTATCCAGTGGCTCCAGAACGGAAATGTGTGAAAGTGGGAGAATTGTCAAAACATAGTCAGAAGCTACGGAAAGATCTAAACATGAAAGGCAAACCTAGTGAAAAGCTCATTCCCAACCTGTGTGACAAGATGAAATATGTGCTTCATTATAGAAATTTACAGCAATATGTCTCACTTGAATTGAAAGTCACGAAGGTGCGTCGTGCCATCATGTTTGCACAGAGCAAATGGTTGGCAAAATACATCTCCTTGAACACGGAAAAGAGAAAGTTGGCCAAGAACCCGTTTGAGAAAGACTTTTTCAAACTGATGAACAACTCTGTGTTTGGCAAAACCATGGAAAATGTGAGAAAGCGCATGAATGTGGAACTTGTTCACAAAGAAAAGCGGTTCAAGAAACTTGTGGCCAAACCTTCCTTCCACAAATTTAGAATTTTCAACGAAGATTTGACCGCGGTACATTTGCGCAAAGTGGATCTGCTTCTGGATAAACCCATTCAAGTTGGGTTCACCATTCTCGACCTCAGCAAGGTGCTCATGTTCCACTTTCATTACAACTACATCATGACCAAGTATCCCAACGCCAAACTCTTGTTCAGCGACACCGACAGTCTATGTTATGACATAGAAACGGAAGATATCTACAAAGACATGCAGGAAGATGCCGACTTGTTCGACACAAGTGACTATCCCCCAGATCATTTCCTGCATTCCAACGTGAACAAGAAAGTGCTTGGGAAAATGAAAGATGAGACGGCAGGCATTCCCATTGAAGAGTTTGTTGGACTTCGACCGAAAATGTATAGTATGATATATGGTGGGAAAGAAAAACGTACGGCTAAAGGCATCACTCGCGCGTGTCAAAGACGGATGAAACATCAGCAGTATAGAGACAGTTTGTTCAACCAAACGCAAACGATAACCACAGGGCATATCATTCGAAGTCATGACCACCAGATTTTCTCGGAGAAGTTGAGGAAAGTGGCTCTCTCTCCCTTTGATGACAAGCGATATGTGATGAGTGATGGCTATTCCACTTTGGCGCATGGGCATTACAGTATATAAGGGGGAGACACTTCAACTTGAGAGTCAGTTGAGGTGTGAACACTGAAGCGTCAACATGAATCGGAAAAGATCTGCAACAACGGATATGGATACTCTTGCTGATACAGTGAAAGACATGAATGTGAAACATCCTGATTCTACCATCAAGAAATTAAAAGTGGAGATAGCACCAACACCACAGTCGTGGGATGGAATGCTTTCTCTAGGCAATGGAAAGTATATCAAGATTATGAAACAAAGTAATGAAGGTGTGATAAACATTCGCAAATACCTCAGAGATGAGGGGACTGGAAAAAACCGTCCAACGAAAAAGGGAATTTTGCTGACAATACCTGAATGGAAAATGCTGAAGAAGCAGGTGAAAGAAGTGGATAAAAGGCTTCGCAGACAAGACGACAAGTCATAACAAGGTAACAATCATGAATGCACTCATGCTGAACGGTGGTGTTTACCTTACTGTCAATGAGAGGAATGAAGTGATATTAGATTCTAAGACAAGTTATCATCGGTTTAAACCTGAAGTGTGGAAAGATTTTAAAACCATACCGCTTGAACCTGGGTTTGAACGCAGACTTGAAAATAAACTGGAAGTGACGGTGGCTGAATATGATTCTAACATACGTGTGACATTCTGTAGAAATCTTTTACAGGATTATCCAAAGGATTATAAGGGAGTTGTGCCAGATACACCATATACAGATTTGATCCTCTTTGATATCAAGAACTGGCGCGCAGTCTTACGATTCCTAGAAGCGATACAACATCCACTGTTCGACATCATCCGAGTATAAAAGATGGAAGACTATGTGTTGGATTATGAACCCATGACATATGGATTCTCATACATGAGAAACATGTGATGATATTGTGCTACGACATTTTGGACAGTATCTCGTCCTATCGCTTGATGACCAATCCGTGTTGAAGGATCATCTAGACAAGTTGAGAATGCCCGGCTTGCTCCTAGCAGTCTCAAATGAATTAGAAGTGTGTGTGACTGAGAACGGTCTAGACGTGTTTGTACAATTTCGCCAATATGACGAGCTTACAGAAGACTGCGACATCATCACCCTCAGCACAGTGGAATGGAACGCGCTGTTACAAGCATTGGATTGGAAAGAACCTAACGCTTGAATTCAAAGAGGGAGGAATACAACTCAAGCGGGGCATCAAATCCATTGAGCTGACACAACCTATGCGTGTGATGGACATTGACTTAGAAGAAGGATATGAACTGAAACTGTCTGAACATGAAACTGTTAAAGTGATAAAGTTTGGTGATGTGTGTTATGTGAGCTTTCATAGCATTTACAAACACGGATGTAATGTCTATGATACCTATATCAATTTAGATTCTAATGAATGGTATTCATTGATGAATGTATTGAAAAATGAATGTGTTTGTAAATAAAAAGTTTGTAAATAGTGTAAATAGACTTTGTAGTTAAGAGTGTGTAGTTAAGAGTTTGTTAATAGACTTTGTAAACTTTGTAAATAGTGTAAATAAAAGTTTGTAAATAGTGTAAATAGACTTTGTAGTTAAGAGTTTGTAAATAGTGTTTGTAAACTTTGTAAATAGTGTTTGTAGTTAGGAATTTGTAAATAAACGTATGTACAACACAATAAACAAGACTGTTTGAAAACTTGGTTTGTTTTATTTAACAACAACAACAACTTAACTAATATAACAACAACTTAACTACAACTTAACTAATATAACAACAACAACATTAATAAAACAATGGTTTATAATGTCTATATACAAAATCCTTTACAATAAAATCACCATCCTTTCTTTTTAATATATTCACAATATCAAACATACTCTGACCTCGAGCTCTAAGTAATATATAATATACACAATAAAAACCACATGACGATGATATTGGCGTTTGTAATGAGATAGAATTATACATATAGTCATTTCTTAAAAACATGTCTAAACGATCATCGAGAGGGAACAGTCCATAAGAGTCAAAATATTCTGCAGGGTCTTTATCATAATACACTGCCACCCAATGTTCTCCTGGTTCATCTTGATCGTCTGTGTTGATGACATAGGCGCCGCGTTGTAAAGATGGTAACTGGTCCATGGCAAACACGCCTTGAAACAAGTCTTTGGTCATGACATCATGACTCAATATGGCATCAATCTGCTTCGTGTTCATGAATGGTAGTCGAATTGAATGCGACATACAATATGAAGTTTGCTGTTCTTTAAATCTAGATATTCTTCTGTACTCGCAGGAATGTAGAATTCTATTGGAGCGCCTTCTCTAATACTTGTAAGTGGTTGATAGTCAACATTATAACTTTTCTCTACAGCAGTTTGCGTCGGTGGTACGTGAAACCATTCCAATGGAGAAAGACTACATTCACACGAATGATTATGAATGAGAGACATTTTTTTTTCTTTAAAGAAAAAAAAATGTCTCTCATTCATAATCATTCGTGTGAATGTAGTCTTTCTCCATTGGAATGGTTTCACGTACCACCGACGCAAACTGCTGTAGAGAAAAGTTATAATGTTGACTATCAACCACTTACAAGTATTAGAGAAGGCGCTCCAATAGAATTCTACATTCCTGCGAGTACAGAAGAATATCTAGATTTAAAGAACAGCAAACTTCATATTGTATGTCGCATTCAATTCGACTACCATTCATGAACACGAAGCAAGATTGATGCCATATTGAGTCATGATGTCATGACCAAAGACTTGTTTCAAGGCGTGTTTGCCATGGACCAGTTACCATCTTTACAACGCGGCGCCTATGTCATCAACACAGACGATCAAGATGAACCAGGAGAACATTGGGTGGCAGTGTATTATGATAAAGACCCTGCAGAATATTTTGACTCTTATGGACTGTTCCCTCTCGATGATCGTTTAGACATGTTTTTAAGAAATGACTATATGTATAATTCTATCTCATTACAAACGCCAATATCATCGTCATGTGGTTTTTATTGTGTATATTATATATTACATAGAGCTCGAGGTCAGAGTATGTTTGATATTGTGAATATATTAAAAAGAAAGGATGGTGATTTTATTGTAAAGGATTTTGTATATAGACATTATAAACCATTGTTTTATTAATGTTGTTGTTGTTATATTAGTTAAGTTGTAGTTAAGTTGTTGTTATATTAGTTAAGTTGTTGTTGTTGTTAAATAAAACAAACCAAGTTTTCAAACAGTCTTGTTTATTGTGTTGTACATACGTTTATTTACAAATTCCTAACTACAAACACTATTTACAAAGTTTACAAACACTATTTACAAACTCTTAACTACAAAGTCTATTTACACTATTTACAAACTTTTATTTACACTATTTACAAAGTTTACAAAGTCTATTAACAAACTCTTAACTACACACTCTTAACTACAAAGTCTATTTACACTATTTACAAACTTTTTATTTACAAACACATTCATTTTTCAATACATTCATCAATGAATACCATTCATTAGAATCTAAATTGATATAGGTATCATAGACATTACATCCGTGTTTGTAAATGCTATGAAAGCTCACATAACACACATCACCAAACTTTATCACTTTAACAGTTTCATGTTCAGACAGTTTCAGTTCATATCCTTCTTCTAAGTCAATGTCCATCACACGCATAGGTTGTGTCAGCTCAATGGATTTGATGCCCCGCTTGAGTTGTATTCCTCCCTCTTTGAATTCAAGCGTTAGGTTCTTTCCAATCCAATGCTTGTAACAGCGCGTTCCATTCCACTGTGCTGAGGGTGATGATGTCGCAGTCTTCTGTAAGCTCGTCATATTGGCGAAATTGTACAAACACGTCTAGACCGTTCTCAGTCACACGCACTTCTAATTCATTTGAGACTGCTAGGAGAAAGCCGGGCATTCTTAACTTGTCTAGATGATCCTTCAACACGGATTGGTCATCAAGCGATAGGACGAGATACTGTCCAAAATGTCGTAGCACAATATCATCACATGTTTCTCATGTATGAGAATCCATATGTCATGGGTTCATAATCCAACACATAGTCTTCCATCTTTTATACTCGGATGATGTCGAACAGTGGATGTTGTATCGCTTCTAGGAATCGTAAGACTGCGCGCCAGTTCTTGATATCAAAGAGGATCAAATCTGTATATGGTGTATCTGGCACAACTCCCTTATAATCCTTTGGATAATCCTGTAAAAGATTTCTACAGAATGTCACACGTATGTTAGAATCATATTCAGCCACCGTCACTTCCAGTTTATTTTCAAGTCTGCGTTCAAACCCAGGTTCAAGCGGTATGGTTTTAAAATCTTTCCACACTTCAGGTTTAAACCGATGATAACTTGTCTTAGAATCTAGTATCACTTCATTCCTCTCATTGACAGTAAGGTAAACACCACCGTTCAGCATGAGTGCATTCATGATTGTTACCTTGTTATGACTTGTCGTCTTGTCTGCGAAGCCTTTTATCCACTTCTTTCACCTGCTTCTTCAGCATTTTCCATTCAGGTATTGTCAGCAAAATTCCCTTTTTCGTTGGACGGTTTTTTCCAGTCCCCTCATCTCTGAGGTATTTGCGAATGTTTATCACACCTTCATTACTTTGTTTCATAATCTTGATATACTTTCCATTGCCTAGAGAAAGCATTCCATCCCACGACTGTGGTGTTGGTGCTATCTCCACTTTTAATTTCTTGATGGTAGTATCAGGATGTTTCACATTCATGTCTTTCACTGTATCAGCAAGAGTATCCATATCCGTTGTTGCAGATCTTTTCCGATTCATGTTGACGCTTCAGTGTTCACACCTCAACTGACTCTCAAGTTGAAGTGTCTCCCCCTTATATACTGTAATGCCCATGCGCCAAAGTGGAATAGCCATCACTCATCACATATCGCTTGTCATCAAAGGGAGAGAGAGCCACTTTCCTCAACTTCTCCGAGAAAATCTGGTGGTCATGACTTCGAATGATATGCCCTGTGGTTATCGTTTGCGTTTGGTTGAACAAACTGTCTCTATACTGCTGATGTTTCATCCGTCTTTGACACGCGCGAGTGATGCCTTTAGCCGTACGTTTTTCTTTCCCACCATATATCATACTATACATTTTCGGTCGAAGTCCAATAAACTCTTCAATGGGAATGCCTGCCGTCTCATCTTTCATTTTCCCAAGCACTTTCTTGTTCACGTTGGAATGCAGGAAATGATCTGGGGGATAGTCACTTGTGTCGAACAAGTCGGCATCTTCCTGCATGTCTTTGTAGATATCTTCCGTTTCTATGTCATAACATAGACTGTCGGTGTCGCTGAACAAGAGTTTGGCGTTGGGATACTTGGTCATGATGTAGTTGTAATGAAAGTGGAACATGAGCACCTTGCTGAGGTCGAGAATGGAGAACCCAACTTGAATGGGTTTATCCAGAAGCAGATCCACTTTGCGCAAATGTACCGCGGTCAAATCTTCGTTGAAAATTCTAAATTTGTGGAAGGAAGGTTTGGCCACAAGTTTCTTGAACCGCTTTTCTTTGTGAACAAGTTCCACATTCATGCGCTTTCTCACATTTTCCATGGTTTTGCCAAACACAGAGTTGTTCATCAGTTTGAAAAAGTCTTTCTCAAACGGGTTCTTGGCCAACTTTCTCTTTTCCGTGTTCAAGGAGATGTATTTTGCCAACCATTTGCTCTGTGCAAACATGATGGCACGACGCACCTTCGTGACTTTCAATCCAAGTGAGACATATTGCTGTAAATTTCTATAATGTTGCAAATATTTCATCTTGTCACACAGGTTGGGAATGAGCTTTTCACTAGGTTTGCCTTTCATGTTTAGATCTTTCCGTAGCTTCTGACTATGTTTTGACAATTCTCCCACTTTCACACATTTCCGTTCTGGAGCCACTGGATAGTGATTATGATGATCATGGATTGAATATGGGTATTCCAAATCTACTTCTAAAATGTATCCAATCTCATCATCTTCATCCACATCCATAAAGTCAATGGATTCTGGCTCGCTCACCCACATAAATCCACTTTCCGGCATGCTTTGCGACATGGCCCAGCCATACAAGTTGTTTGCATCCAGGTACGTCAAGTAGTTGGTTGGTTTCGTGGGATCGTAATCTGCTACGTACGGGTTATTTGCTTTCGCATACTTGTGTGTGATGACAGATATTCCTCCACGTAGACCTTGTTCAACCATTTGGTACATGTCAATGTCGTTGATCAATTCCAATTTCACCTTTGTCGCTTTCAACATGGCATCCCACGACAGTCCTGGCGCTGTATAGTAGTGAGCAGGATCCAATTCATACGTGTTGAGACATACGTGACGGAAGTTTTCAAACACGTCAGCCAGCAGCAACACATCTGATTTCAGGTACAAGTCATGGTATTCGCCAAATGTAGTACAGTGGAATGTCTCCCACACCTTCTGCGCATGCGCATAATCCTCATCACTAATGTCTTCTTCACTGAGCAGACTGTAAAACTTGTCTTTGGACGGCAGTTGTGTTTCAGCAAACTTGGATGGCTCATCCACGTAATCATAAGGGTACACTCCCTTTCTCAACAGTAAATCTTGTTGGTCACTATCGTTAATGTGTGACGTCATGTGATAAAAGTTGTCTTTCCCTTCTGCTGCCAGGTTGGAGACCAACTTCTGCAGAGAAGTACTCATGAACTGATAACTGTCCGTAAATTTCAGATTGCTCATGGTGAATGCAATATATTTCTCAACGGTGTTGGGAATGACTGTAATCCTTTCGTTTTTGAACTTTCCAATTTCTTCCATGATCAAATGACTGTCATAGCCTCGTAAATTGTGGAAAAACACAGGAATGATGAAAGAATCTTTATCTCCCTGCTGATCTTTTCTAAGTCGAAATTGTAAATTGCATTGACTATGTGCAGCTCCACGGTATTTGCCATTGATATGGTCATGATCTCTCACATGATCTGCTCCAAGAGGCTCATGACAAATGTAGCAATCTGTGGCGTTCTTATAATGCTCTTCATCTTCATGAGTCATGACCATTTTCTTTGGCTGTAGCAAGCCATGCACAATACGATCACGCTCATTCACCATATGGTCTAAAAAGACTTTCACAGCATTATCTCCTCGATATACGACTGGAGCACGTGTATCATACTGGCTGACAACCACATAGGCGAAGCTGTTTGGACGATGATGTTGATACTTGTCTCCTTCATGCTTTTTCGTGAAACATTCAAAGTCTGCATAAATGACAAACGGCGCTCGCTGTTGTTTGGCTACATTCTTGAACTTGATGAAGGGTTCCTTGGGGAATGATAAACGTTGTGCGCCATGCTTGCCACACACTTCACGATGCTTGTCTAACAGATCTTGTCGCCTAAACCCGTGAAGACAGTTGAAACAATAAAAAGCAGCTCCATCATGTTTTGATCGATAAGCCATCAGTCTGCTGAAATTCTTGATGAGGCAGTAATGTCTTGTCTTGTCATTGCTAATCAAAAGTAAGTTGATTTCTCTCGCACTGGTGTTTCGGCTGAGTTGTATGGGAACAACGACATCATGTTCATATCCAAACACGTTAATGGACACATCATTCTCCTTTTCAAACTTTGGAATGTCTGTAATTGGTGTTGGAAATGTCATGCCTTCCACCTTCAATTCGTTCTCAAATGCTTTGTATTGATGTACACGCTCTGGGTTTACATTTGTTGAAGGGTGAAGGTGAGCCAATACAGACCATAAGAAGCACTTGTTGTCTTTATTCTGAACGTTTAACACACTTAATGTATTCTTTACTTTCTTCGGTAGTGGGATAAAACTGCTCGCTTCCAGTGGCGCTGACGTAGCTGTATGTACTTCAATGAATAATATGTTTTCCAACACCCAGCCAGAACCTTGTCGCTCATGTTCATCAAACCTGGTAAACAATTCTTTATAGGCTTCTGGTAAGTCCTTCTCAATATCCGTTGGATTGTATGCTGCATATGTTGGTCTACTGATGAAGGCATTATCCACGTGTTCTACCATCACGCCTTCAACATTTGGTGTCATTTTCTTGAAGCGTGCATGTACGACAATGTACCATTTCATGCCATGATTTAACGTCTCTAGCAAATGTCTCTTGATTCGGTTCTCTTGTTGTCGCATTTCAAGTAGCAAATCCGATCCATCTTCAGGCTCAAACCGTCTTTCCTGTGCGTTTCCACCAAGACTCACTCTTCTGCCTCTACCTACTTGTCCTGTCTCTTTCTTTCTTTGTTCTTCATGAGACACATTTTTCATCTCAACACATGCATGTGTCTCAAATGCATCCAAAGATGAAAATATCTTGGCGCATTAACAGCAGAGGACTGGATCAGGTCTTTCAACACCGTCTTGTAAGGTCTTTCGTCTCTTGGCTTCAATCTGCTCAACAAGCTCTTCACGAGCACGTTTCAACCTAGCTTGTTTGCATGTATGTGTCACGAACACTTCCAGAGATGGAAATGTCACATCACAATCATGACAGTAGACTGTTGCCATCGTTGTTGCTGTTGCTGTTGCTAGAACTGAAATGAAGTAAAATATACGTTTCACTCTTCCTTTTATACCACTTCAATGGTGTGTTAACTCAGCAGAATGTATCACTAGTTGACTAGTTGACATGTTTCACTCATGCTTTTATTCTACTTCCATGTAATCAAAATATGGTGTGTAACTTTGTTCAAAAATGCTGACTCAGCAGAATTTTACTTGTGTATATGAATATCTCACTTACAGTTGTACTGCTGCACTGCTACACAGCAGAGACATCTAGCGGTGAAGTTAAATGGTCTGCCAAATGGTATTCATCCGCGAAGAAGCACTGTAATGGTGAAATTTTCAGTCAACTATAACGAAAGTTATAACGAAAGTTATCACAATTTTAAGTTAAAATGGCGGTAAAAATGCACACAGCCAACTGAACAAATAGCCTATGACTACTTAATGTTAAAACTAGATATAAAACTGACTCAAACAGTGAAAGTTTCATGCAAATCTGTCAATCATAACGAAAGTTATCCCACTTTTTACAAAATTAAAATGACGGTAAATATGCACACAGATAGCTGAACAACCAGTCCATGACTATGTGAAAACTAGATATAAAACTGAATTAAACAGTGAAATTTTCATGCAAATCGGTCAAGTATAACACTGCATACTGCAACTCCAAGCAGTTAGACACTGCTGCCTCAGAAAAACAAAAAGCCTAACACCGCTGTCTACATTGTTTGATGACGAAATCTGATTACGCAGTCTGATTACACTGATGACGAAATGCTGCTGATGACGATTGTAGGTTGTATGACGCCATTTTCTTTTCTAAGTAAACACTGCATTTCAAACAAAAAAAAAGTAGAATAATGGAGTACAAAGAGCAACATAAGCAAAACATTTTATCATGGTGTTGGTATGTATGCATGAGAGTGTGGGGGAAAAAAAAGTTGCCGTCAGAAGGTTGAAATACCTATGCGGCTTATGAAATGCTCATTCGTGGTGTGTGTGTGTGTGTGTGTTTGTGGAGAGTGTGGGGAAAAAGTTGCCATCAGAAGGTTAAAATACCTATGCGACTTACGAAATGAAACGCTCAGTCGTGGTATTTGTGTGTGTGTGTGTGTGTGTGGGAAATGAAAAAAAAAAAAAAAAAAAAGAAAAAAAAAAAAGTTTGTTTACTAAGTTTGTTTATAAAGTTTCAATGAGTTTCAATTATGCAAATAACCAAAGTTGGTTTACAAATTTTGTTTACAAAGTTTGTTTATAAAGTTTGTTTACAAATTGTGTTTACAAAGTTTGTTTACAAAGTTTGTTTACAAAGTTTCAATGAGTTTCAATTGTGCAAATAACCAAAGTTTGTTACAAATTTTGTTTACAAATTTTGTTTACAAAGTTTATTTACAAAGTTTGTTTACAAATTGTGTTTACAAAGTTTGTTTACAAAGTTTGTTTACAAATTGTGTTTACAAAGTTTTTTTTACAAAGTTTGTTTACAAAGCTTGTCTACAAAGTTTCAATGAGTTTCAATTATGTAAATAACCAAAGTTTGTTTACAAATTTTGTTTACAAATTTTGTTTACAAAGTTTGTTTACAAATTTTCAATTATGTAAATAAGTCAAGTTTGTTTACAAAGTTTGTTTACAAATTTTGTTTATAAAGTTTGCTTACAAAGTTTGTTTACACAGTTTGTTTACACAGTTTGTTTACACAGTTTGTTTACAAATTTTGTTTATAAAGTTTGTTTACAAATTTTATTTATAAAGTTTGTTTACACAGTGTGTTTACAAAGTTTGTTTACAAAGTTTCAATTATGCAAATAACTAAAGTTTGTTTACAAAGTTTGTTTACAAAGTTTGTTTACAAAGTTCACTTTTTATTTATAAAGTTTCAATAAACACTTACCGAAATAGTTGTCACTGGATGCCATCCCTGGATCTGATGTGATCCAATTGTAGTTCTACAACTTTTGCTCCCTTGCTCCACTTACTGATATGACTGTCACAATGATTATGACGTCACAATCATCCGTTCCTATGCAGTGGTTCTCATAGAGGTCATGTCGTTTCTTAATTCTTTGTATGCAGTGGTTCTCATAGAGGTCATGTCGTTTCTTAATTCTTTGTGTGCAGTGAAACTGTCCTTTCTTATCTACTTTTAATGCAGGTGGGTTGAGTTGGTTTTGGGATGGGTTGAGTCGGTATGTAGGGTGGGCTGAGTTGACCGGGACAAGGTGGGTTGACTTGACCAAAGTGGGTTGAGTTGGTCGTGGGTTGAGTCGGTCGTGGGTTGACTTGTCCCAACCCCAAATAATACGATGTTATGTGTCTAAATCTAATACAGGACACTTCAGGTCGTAGGCATTATTTGTAATAAAATATATGACATGATGCCAAATAGAACCAAAAAAAAAAAAAAGTTTTCTTCCAATGTTTGTTGGATTTCTATATACTGTTCCGTTTCTTCCTTGTTGCTCCAACATGTTCACAAAAGGTCGAAAAAACGTCTCCGTCATCGAGATTGCATGTACCCTGAGGCCCACAGGATGCTTTTCAAACATAGTGTTGCACTCACAGTGTTGTTCCTGGTGTCCCTGAGGCCCACGGAGTTGTTCTAGCCCTGATCCCCTTTCGCCCAGACATGTTCGGTCTAACACACGGTTCCATAAGTAGAATTTGTTTTGTGCTGCGGGACAATATCACCATATCTGGCGTTAGATTCGTTGTAGTTACTGTATGTGGGAACACCATTAGACTCAGAATTTTCCAATCTCTTGCTGTGGCTAACACTCCTGTCTGGCACTTGCTGGCACGATCAGTCAAGAAACTCACCGTATTCCATTCCTCTGTGACCATATAACTCTCCAGAGCACTGACGATCTCTTCGAGGATAACGCCGAACCTTCAGCGGTATGACGCTTGGGCTACGGCGACCTTGCAATTTGACAAAATGTGCTCCAGAACGCTCTTGCTCAATTGAACGCACACTTGACGTCGCCCAACAGGTTAGTCAGAGATGGTAACAAATTACAGATACTTCTCAGTACAAATTCAAATTTTCCACTGTTTTCTCAGTATGTCACTCCGCGTAAGTTTCGTCAGGGTAATCGTCTCCCATCTGGTCCATACTCCTTGCGTTGTCATGGTGACAGCCTTCATTCTTCTTTACTCTTCTTCTCTCGTTCGTATTTCTTCTGCCACCACAGTTCTGCCGTTTATCTGTCATTTTTTGGCATAACAATGTAAAGCTGCTCTATTTCTTTGGATTTCTTTGCATCACTTTTCTGCCAAAAATGAAGGTTTAACTATTATTCACAGCTTTTAGGTTTTGGAGCAAAAGTATGTGAAAAGCCTGGTGAAACGGACAATATTGCAACTGAAGGATATATTTTGGATAATTTTGAAAGGAAATCAGATATCTCATTTTTGGTCGGGGAAGGTACATTATGTGACGTTTTATATGCCCAATTAAAATTGGAATTGGTCAAGACCAAATAAAACACGTCTGTATTGTTCAAATTCAAAAACCAAAACTTGCTTTATTACCTTAGTTACTTCACATAAGTACACAAGTACTCAATAACGCAGTACACAAAACACAGATACACATATAACTAGACCGAAATTCGCACAGCAAATTAGACCCCACTTGGAATGATAACTTAAAACGGAAGTTAGATGATATTGCTATTTGTTAACAATTTTCAAATGTCTGAATGTAGAACATCCTCCTAAATACTACCAACTATACCAGTAAGGTCAAGGTCAAAATTTTTTATCAGGTGCACCAGTTCAGATGACCCTTCATACATCTGCCAAGTTTGGTTGGTCTAGCTTCAGCGGTCTTGGAGGAGATGTCTGAAAACCGATTGCTCTATCTCTTACCGTTTTCGAGATAAAGGCCAACTTCCGGTTTGGAGCTCGAAAGTGACCTGGAGGTCAAGGACACCGGAAGTTATACCTTACCTGGAGCTCGAGGTAAGGTATGAGGTCAAAATGGCTCTATCTCTTACCGTTTTCTTAAATAATGTTTTTTCGCGATTTGACCTTCGATGCCGTCATAGGTACAACTTTGGCGTGCCAAAAAATTCCTTGCTTAAAAGTAGTTTAAATATATTTAGTGCCGAAGCACCACGTACGTCCTTTAGTTTTCGAGTTACTGAGCTTTAAAACATAAATGACGTCATAACTCGCAAATGATGACGTCATAGGTACAACTTTGACGTGCCAAAAACTTCCTTGCTAAAACGTAGTCTCATAATGTATTTTGTGCGGAAGCGCTAGGTTCAATAGTTTTCGAGTTATTGAGCTTTAAAACATAAATGACGTCATAACTCGCGAATGATGACGTCATAGGTAAAACTTTGATGTGCCAAACAATTCCTTGCTAAAAAGTAATCTCATAATGTATTTTATGCGGAAGCGCTAGGTTCAATAGTTTTCAAGTTATTGAGCTTTAAAACATAAATGACGTACTTTTCGAGTTATTGAGCTTTAAAACATAAATGACGTCATAACTCGCAAATGATGATGTCATAGCTACGACTTTGACATGCCAAAATATTCCTTGCTAAAAAGTAATCTCATAATGTATTTTGTGCGGAAGCTCTAAGTTCAATAGTTTTCGAGTTATTGAGCTTTAAAACATAAATGACGTCATAACTCGTAAATGGTGACGTCATAGGTACAACTTTGACATGCCAAAATATTCCTTGCTAAAAAGTAGTCTATAATGTATTTTGTGCCGAAGCGCCAGGTTCATTAGTTATTGAGCTTTAAAACATAAATGACGTCATAACTCGGAAATGATGACTTGAAAGTGACCTTGAGGTTATACCTTACGTAACGTGGTATAGGGGGTGGAGTTCGAAAATTAGGTCAAAATTCCTCTATCTCTTACCGTTTTCGAGATAAATCATTGTTTTTCTTAAATAACGTTTTTCGCGATTTGACCTTGACCATCAAGGTCAAGGTCAAAAATTTTAAAGGGTGCGTCAGATCACATCGTCCTTTATATATGTGCCAAGTTTGGCTTTTCTAGCTTCAACGGCCTTGTGTAGATGTCTGGAAACTGACTGACCTTTTTCGTGATTTGACCTTGACCAGTAAGGTCAAGGTCAAAAATTTTTATCAGGTGCCCCACTTCAGATGACCCTCCATACTTGTGCGAAGTTTCGTTGGTCTAGTTTCAGCGGTCTTGGAGGAGATGTCTGGAAACATAAAAAAATTTTTTTAAAAGGAGGAAAATAGGTGAAGAATTCAAGGCAATCCATCCCCATTTGGCATTTTCAATGCCAAGTGGGAAATACACGGTTTCATCACATTACACTGTGGTTTTTTTAACTCGGTAGCCTATAATACTGAGGCAGTCCATTATTTATATTACTTACAAACTATTTATGAAATAACGTTTTCGTTGCAGGTGTATGCACAAAGTGATGGAATGGTGAATTACCCCGTGCAACAGCCTTGCCCAAGAGCCCACCCTGCAATATACAGCACCGCACCAGGCCCGCCTCTCTGAGAGGCAGGTGTTTTTTTCACGTTATTAAAATAAGTGAAGTGACAGTAAAGGACTAGTGAATGATCAGTAAATGACTAGTGAATAACACCTATGACCAATGTTATTATGCACAATATTTAATGTGAATAATAATAATACATGTGGATACACTATAGACATAATATTTTAATTTCGGGAAGATCCTGTACTATATCGGCGTCTCTAAGCAACACCTACATTACCACAGAAAATGCACAGTGGTACCAGCAACTCGCACTAGAGTTATTACGACAAAAGACTGTCTTAATTTTAATTAAGTAACTCCACTGTCTTTTCCAATTGTTTATCCTTTTATTTAAATATTCTCTGTCCCTGTCATTGGTTCAATCTCTCCTCTGTCTTTCCCAAGCACCTACTTGTTTATCTGTGTCCCATTTTCTGTGTTCGTACATTCATTTCACACAGTCACTGAGAAATCAGCTGATTGCTCGTCCCAAATACTGAACCTTATGCCGTTTTTTTCCTACATATAACGAGATACATAGTCAATACACACAAACAGCAAAACCACACACACGGCTGAAACTCAGTACTTTAGGCTAATTATATAACATGAGCACAATGAATAACTAGAACCTCACTTCGCTAGCGAAATGTTAAACACTTGACAAAAATTAAAACGCAAAAATACTTCCTTCAATGGGTTATTTCTTGAATAATATATTGCAAACAACACAGTTTGAATATGTCTTATAAGCCGAGTAGTGTTTGGTTTCTGTTGACTGATCTAGCATACGCCGTGTTAGCTATTTACGCAGTGAGAGCTTGCACAAAGCTCACTGTGCAACTGTGTGTGATGTGGGTTAAATGCTACGCATTTACTTGCAAAAAATGCACTCTTTTCACATGGCGTTTTAACAAAGAAAACGAAATCAAAGACGAAAATAAAAAGTGACATGCACATGTTCAGATCAAGCTCTTCATAAGTCCCAAGTTTCATGGTCGTAGGGCCCATAGTGTCACAGGAGAAGAAGACACAAAAAATCGGAAAAAGTGTCAAGAAGAAAAAAAAAAGGACGAGTTTTGCTCGCACAAATTCATATAACTCTTGCAAGCCAAAGGCTTGTCAAGTGTTAAATAGTAAATTTAGAAACACTCAAGCCATCGCACAGAGGTTTTTCTCAACCAGTGTGATTGACAGCAACTCTCCAATAAAACAAAGACAGCTTTGTTGGGCTTTCTCCCTACACAGCGCACTGCTTCTGTGTTAAAAAAGTGTGTGTACTGATGCTTTGTGTCATGGGAGTTCTTTCCGCGTCACCCCACTGTTTTTATAGGCTTAGTGCTGATTTGTCCAAACGACCTGGTAGGTAATGACACCTCGTACCGGCAATACTCAGTCAGTATGTGGCACAGATGTTCTTTTAGATCCTTGGCTAGCTACCCTGTTCGACGTCTCGTGGCACTGGTGAGCTCTGCAGATCCTTTCATCCGTTACATTTACTCTTTCACCTTCACTTTTTTCAACCTATAAATTAAACTGAGATTATGCCCATGATACAAATTTCACATGTATTAATAAAGGTAAAGACTCAAATTGGTTGGACGATAATACAGGTTTCTTTCTTATTTCAACACTTACATTTTAAAATAAGACATGACGATTTAGAAAAAATTGTCTTTATGTACGTAAAATAATGTTATTTTCTTAACTATTTAACTCAATACGACAGATGTAAACGAATTTCTGCTACGTCTGACCAATTCACCTCCAATGGTGTCTCCAAACACTTTAAAATAGTTTTAAATGTTTCTCTTAAAATCTCTGTAAGTATTGAAAAAAGTACGTACACAATCTTTAAGAAATCAATGCTAGCATATGATAGTATTATCTATTTACTTTTTATTTAATAATTTTACCAAAAAATATTAAAGTGGCGTTATAATTTCGTCGCAGTTGCGGGTATCCCATACAGAACACCTAACTTAAACGCGCACGTTATGGTGAAAAATATTAATTTTTATTATTTTTAACCAGTTATATTATTTTTTGGGAGTTTTTTTAATAGAGTTGTGAAGGTATAAATTTATTGTAATGACAAAAATAACTTTCGACTAATTTAACGGGTTAATAATAAAATGAGACGAAGTTGTAAAAAATTTTGGGATGGTATGAACTTTCACTTACTTCTTGCAAGCAATATTGCAAAAGCAAGTTATATTTCTGTCTTAATACCAATACATTTCTATCGAGTAACTTTGACCTTCATTTAATTCACGTCTAACTTGCTAAAAAATAACAAAACAAGCCAAAACAAAAAAAGAAAAAAAAAACAGGTTAGAGACTTAACCTCTAGCATTTGTGAATTGCGATGCCAGGAAATAAGGAAAGAAATTATACATGTCATATATATGAAAATGACAAATTTGTTGTTGAAAATGTAATAATTTCTTTACTGAGTTTCAATATCGCAAACATTTATATCCCAATATATACCTGTATATGTTACAGGTAATCTGTAGAATCAGAGGTTCTATAGAGTCCCTGGCTCATTTCAGGGAATCTGTAGAGTACCTGATTTGGTCAGGAAATCTATAGATTCCATGAAATATTTTAGGGAATCTATAGATTCCCTGAAATTTGGCTTAGAATATTCGACATATTCACTTAAATAAACACGAAGACCAAATTCGGCGTGAATTAAGTAAAGGTAAATAATAATAAAAACAAAAAAGATGAAAAAAATAAATAAAGAAATAAACCATTTTGTCTTTTTGTTGAAAGTTTTATTGTCATTATTTTTCGACAAACTTGGGAATGGTCTTTTAGAATAGGCTGAGAATTTGCACTTTCCTTGTTTATTTTGAATTATTGAACAAATTTGGCGAATAAACTGGAACGGCAGACACAGGCTTTTGTGACTCTTGCTCATCCGTTTCACCAGGGTGGGGGAGGGTTGGGATGGGGGTGGTGGGTGCTGAATGTTGAATATTTTTTTATTTTGATAACAGACCTGCAATTGTGTATGAAGTTTGAATTGCTAATCGCATCGTAGAGATAAGAGACCGGAGTTATCCATTGTATGCATTTCAGTAAGCATTTAAGACTAAAATTCGAGTAAATAACGTTGTATTTTAATTTGTAATTTAACAGTATTAAAATGTTTCTTTAATAGAGCACAGTTGCAACGGTTGCGTACAGTCATGTGAGTGAAGACAACGCCGTGGTCCAGTGTCAGCCACAGATTAGATTATTGTCAGTTTAGGAGGGCCATAGTGCGCATTACTCTAAGGATTAAAGTGTCAGTTAAAGTACTCGAATAGTGTGCCTCAGAAAACCTTACAGGTTTCTCCTGGTCTAGGTTTGTTCTATAACACCGGAGTACGGAGGTTAACGGGAGATTTATACCAGCCAAAAAGGGAAACCTTATGACACCGAGGGGATTAGTTTTAAATATGTTGTGTGCAGTTAAGAAATTCTTTGAAGTTAGCCTTTTCTCGAGTTTTAAGAGGTGATATATAAAAGTTCGTCAAATGTCCGTTTTTTCATTAAGGGATTGGTCAAAAGGCGGTTGGTCAAATGGCGATTGTTCAAATTGTATGTAGCCCCTACTCTATGTGCTCTTTGCTTTTCTTGACTTTTCTTGCCTGTCTTTCTCGATCGTTCGTCGAACCTGATCAGCTGTTTTTGTTTACTTTTCGATTGTAAGGTGTTACAGTTGCTGACATCGATCAGCTCTTTTTATTTTATTTATTTTTTTTTGCTTACGCTTTGTTTTGTTTTTTTTGAAAACGAGACCACTGAGTTGACGTTTTGTTATTAAAGAAGTCGAGCAACTAGCAATCGTTGTTTCTCCCTAATGTTTTTATTAGTGACCGATTCTCAAACACAAAAGACGTTCCACGATGGAGCCAAATTTTTATGGTGCCAAATCCGTTATACTGCTTGTACCTAGACATCTCATGGCACTGAAGGGATTTCCTTTGCAACGATTCCACAAACCCTCCTCACGACAATGAAAGCATGTTTCCTTCGGCAAGAATTTAACAATTAGGACGAGTGCGAGTACTTAGCAAATTTAGACAAGACGACAGACGGAACGTCAGACTACCCTCACGAACACATGATATTAATGAGATAGCGGAAAGAAAGAAAACGCAAATTAGCAAGAACTGTGTGGAGGCACTGACCGGGTTTGCAAAATGGGAGGGCAGTTGACTGGGAAGGCAAGTGAACGGGATTCTGATCAAACATTTTGTCAGAAAGCTGGTGGATCGAAAACAAAACAGACAGTTTTGCTAACGCGTTTATTTAACGTTTTATCAAATTAAAGTCCACGCACGGCACAGACATTACATTTCACTATCACTGTTTTGACGTACCTGAGCACTAAACAATGTGGGAGAAAAATGCACAAAAACATTTAACATTCTGTAAATGCCAAATCACCCCACACCAATTTTAATGTCAGTTTTTTCTGTTTATGTCGTCATTACTATGACTGCCCCCCCTCCTCTCAGTTTAAAAAAAAATTTCCAAAGCTATCAAATGGCAGACTAAACATGGGCGATGCCTGAATGTCCCCAAGCTCCTTCTACACCCCACGTGCGACCCCTTCAGATCTGGATTACATAGTGATAAGGGTTAAGGTTACAACTAACTCTTTGATTAACGCAAACCTAACAATGCTGCAAGTCTTCAGTTCTTATGCATAGAGTTACAAAGAGAAAACAAAAGATTTAACATAAACATAAACATTCCTAGAATAAAATAATTATATATAATTATTAGACCCCAACCTGGCGAGCCCAGGAGGTCTATAGGATTTCCCTCTGTCCGTCCGTTCGTGTGTCACACTTTGGATGCTGTTTTGTTTCCACGCAAGTTCTCCGAAACTATGCTAAAAATGGCGACTTGTAAAAAATTGTGATTTTTCTGAGATAACTACAATGTAAGACTGGGGTGCTTTCCATGCCACTTCTCCGAAACTATTTATTCTAGGCATATGTTACCTTGCGCAGTGAATATATATATATTGAAGTTGTGCAGCGTCGTATTATTTTTGGATTAGTTAAAAATTGCCAAAATGCCGACTTGTTGTGTCTGGTTGGGGTGTGCGCCTTCGACGATGTCGTGTTTTAATTTTAATTTTAATATAATTATAAAATATATAATTCAACTGTTATACTTGCAAATCGAAACAAACTACTACTACTACTACTACTACTACTACTACTATTACTACTACTACTACTACTACTACTACTACTACTACAAAAACAACGGTTGCCGTTTAAGAAAAAATAAAATGTGTTGCTCTAAACGCAAAGAATTTACAATTTTTGTTTATGTTGCCACTACTATGAACCCTCACTCTGTCAATTTAAAAAAACATTTTCCAAAGCTATCAAATGGCAGACTAAACATGGGCGATGCCTGAATATCGCCCTCAAAACCTTTACACCCGTGTGCGACCCCTTCAGCAATCCTGTAATTTTTTATCCGTTTTTATTTTTTATTGGTTTTTTTTTGCATATTTTTCACATTGTCAAGAGTCTCAGATTATGACGTCATCACACGCCGTAGGTCTTGGCATCACGTCTGCGTCTTTTATACTCTCATGCCGGGCCTAAACCGGGGAGGCTTTGTCCTGTACTTCCTGGCCTCACTTGACCTGCTACGCACTACTTTGCTGTTGATAGCGCAGCTAACGCAGTAGAGCAGCTTGGTATACAGCTTTGGCAGTGCATAAACATCATAAACGGATGCTTCAGTGATATCACTGACAGCAGCTGACCTGTACAATGCTTCTGGTAAATTTTCTTGATGGCCTTGTCTTTCGACACGCAGCGTCGGCAGTTTGTATACCGAATCGACTTCACATGGCCGCTGCTTTTCTTTGAGCGTCCATTATTCCTCATCTTTTTCGTCATCTCGTAAAATCACGTTTTCGGAAATGATCAAAGTTATTTACCTCTGTACGTGAAGCACTTGTGATTCAGCGCGCTTTGTGATTCAGAGCGCATTTACCCAGCGCGCCTGTGATTCGGTGCGCATTTAGTAAGACAATTTTGTGACTCTGTATTCAAAACGTTCATGTGACAATGGAGTAATAAATTGCATCGTGTAGAAACCGCTACAAGCGATTTCTATTTTATTTTAATAAGGCTATTTCTGTCAATTTCTCCATATTTTTTGGGCATTCGGTTTCAACTGTTTGTTTCGGAGAACTCGCGTTGAAACCATCTAAGTCAATTTTTGATAAGTCGCCATTTTGGCAATTTTTACCGATTTAAAAAATAACACGACGTTGTACAACTTCAATATATAAATTTTCACTTTACAAGGTTGCATATCCCTGGGGTAAATAGTTTTGGAGAACTTGTGTGGAAACAGCATCCAAAGTATGACACACGGACGGACGGACGGAAATCCTGTAGACCCCCAGACTCGCCAGGTTGGTGTCTGAAAATTATAAAAACACTAAATTATATCAGCGTCTTAAATTTCTTGAGTTGTTCAGCACTTCATTAAGATCACATAAGATAAGATTATTAAAGCCAAATTAATGACTGGTGATGACTGAAAAACAAAAAACTTGTATATCAGCACCATTTTACATTACATCTTTTTTGTTTGCACTCTGTCACTTGCCAATCACGGATTCCCGACCCCCACTACCTCCCTCCCCAACACCTCCAAACTCAGTTTCTGCACTCAATTCAAGGAGTGCCTTCCCTAAAGAAAGCAACAAAGTCACAACTTGAAAAATGTCTTTGGCGTTCACGGTATATCAGCCCCCTACTCCCCCCTCCCCCCATCCTGACGCATCGGATCCACAGGCTGGCAAGCTCTAAAGGTAGAAGAGACGGTCCGACAGAGCCTCACTGGGAGCCTTGTGCATCGACTGGCTGACGACGAAGGCGAGCCTGTTCGCGTACTGACAGGGTGCTGGTACTCTCACCGTGCCCCGTAACCATAACTAGTACAAACGCTGTAAAATATCACTAATGATACGCCAAAAGTTGTCACTCGTTATCAGCGTCATTCGTCTGCCAGAGATTCTGGTCATACAAAATTTTCACTGCATTTTCTTGAATTCTAGATAACTTACCGGCTAGTTGTAGTAGAGGTGCATCATCTCGTGGATGACTTACCGGCCAGTTGTAGTAGAGGTGTGTCATCTTGTGAGTGACTTAACGGCCAGTTGTAGTAGAGGCGCGTCAACTTGTAAGTGAGGCGCTGGTACTGGTCGGGGTTGAGGCCCGGGGTGTCGTAGACAACGTTAAGTGCGTGGGCGTGACCGTGTGCTCTGATGCATCGAGTGACTAGTCAGGAGGAAGTCGTACCTGAAACACCAGATGTTACACGAACATAAATATTACATTTTGGGGAGGGGGAAGCAGGGGAAGAGGGGGAGGAGGGGCCTTCTCTGATAGCCATTTCTTGGACAAGCGATGGCGGATATCGCCGGGTGTTGGCAAGGAGATAGAGGTAGATGGACTAGTGGTGATTGTAATAAACGAGTGGCGAGATTAGGACTAACGAATACATGAAAGACCAACCGTTGACGAACATGGGCGAGTGAATACGGAGATGGCCAAATATTAACGATACACGATGAACGGAAATTGTCGAGTGAATACGAAGAGATCCAATCAATATAAGGCTATGATCGACGGAAAACTTCTGAGTAAATACGGAAATAGCCGAGCGAAAATCATATATGATCGCCGGAAAAAATCGAGTCACTACGGAGATGACCGAGCAAGAACATGACACAATCGATAAAAAAAGCCGAGCTAACACGGCCGAGTGAAAATGAGACCCAAACCCAGGAAAGTTGCCGTCCTTCTGACACGCGAAGCGAGTCGGGATGCGCTTCTCTACCACAGACATGCCCAGCCGCGGCTTGTAATAAATAAAATGATCCATAAATTCAATGCATATCACAGTAATGTTTGTGTGTGTGAAGGATGGCAGGGGGAAGGGGGATTGGTGGTATGGCAGTGTGGGCCTTCGTGTATGTGTCGGGGTAGTCTGTGAAGAGGGGGTTTGTGTGGCCGGGTGGGGGACACTCACACACGTAGTCCTGGCCGAATCTCGTGATTCAGGCGGCCTGAAGGGGGTGCGTATGTTGAGAAGGTCGCACTCCAGTCGTCGCCGATGCTTTTGATGCACTGCAGCATCTGCCAGATCTCGTAGTCGCGCACCATGGACAGCTGACCACCACCCATACCGTCACGGTAGATGAAGATACGGCCAGTCAGGCGCCGTTCACACTGTGGTACTTCCTCAACGCACCTGTAACACGTCATACCCGTGTTCTGAGGGGTAGGGAATGAGGGTGTGGGGAGGGGTCGGGGGTGAATTGTTCACGCTGTGGTACTTCCTCAGGGCACCTGTAACACGTCATACTCGTGTGCTGATAGGGGGGGGGGTTGAGAGGGGATGAACCTTTTACCCCGCACACTTACTGGCGAAGGAGTCCTTGAGGTTGTCGGTGATTTCATGCCCGTGCATCTGGAATCCAACACTGCTGTACTAACACGTGCATGTTGAGTTGATGCAGGCCACGAAGGCGCCCACGCTGCGGCCCTTCTTGAAGGAGTCGTGGCATGTGCCAACACCGCATATCATCACGTTCTTAAACTGTAAACCCACAATATCATACTACTCACTTCTTTAAGTGTGAACTCGCAATAACTCACTACTCACATTCAAACACTAAAATTTCATATATTTCTAATTATACAAAGGCATAGCAGGTATAAGTTTTAAACTTCCAAGCTGATTGCCTTTTCATCTTCAATCAGATTTTTTATTAAACAGCTATAAATGTTTTATTAAGCAAACTGTCAACTTATCATTTACCATTGTTCCAGATGTTATATTATATGAATATGAAAATGAAATGAAAGCAAGTCCCTCTCAGTGATGTTGCAATGAGTTTCAAGCTTGCAATGAGTTTCAATAAATCTGATTATGATTATGATTATTATGTTCCAGTTGCCTTCAATGACAATGCTCGGCGCAATCACGTGTACCGACTAAAATGATAGGCACGGCGAAATACCAAAGAGGGAAATACAGATCTAACCACTGCCCACTGTGCCACACAGAAAACGAAGATATAGCACTCGTCCCAACATGTGGCAAAAAGGCAGACAGACTGAACAAAACCACAGCACATAAAACTGTAAATGACCTTGAAAGCAACAACACAGAACTTATAAATTAAGTCTGTAAAAGTTACAAACAGTGCTCGAAACTAGAGACAGTTAATATGCCTGGACACCGATCCAGAACAGTGGACAGGCACCCCTGGCTCCCTAAGCGACCAACGGCCGGACAGGATGTAGCTCAGTATCAAATCGCAAAAAATCTCGCAACAAAATTAGGGTACGTTACATACACCTACATTATCATTTAAATTAACCAAAGACACATTCTGACAGCGTAGTTTTTTATTTTACAAGTTGTTATACTTTTATATTTAAAGGGGCAACACTCAAAGCCTGTTTTTCCCCTGGGTAAAGAGGTGGAGCTGATTTCAGAGGTTTTTACACATTTCGAGGGAACTTTTTTTCACGAAGAACCGTTTTTCGTGAGAGCAAAAAAAAAAAAAACACACACACAGGACAGTTTTCCTTATATGGTATCAGCGATTTATTTTGTGTATTAAATACACTTGTTAGTGAGCAGTTAAAAAGAAAACATAAAAACGTTTGGGATATCGTTTTCTTACCTCACGTCAATATTTTCAAGTGTTTCACTTACGAAAGTTACTTGGAACTATGTTGTTCAAACTACCCTATAATGCGTTACACAATTTAAACTAGTCCCAGTGGGCCTTTTTTGTCTTGTTTTGAAGAAAGCAAGAGTTATCTAAGACTAGGTTTAAACATAAAAAACAGTCAGAAAAATTGTCGGACGCATGCTTCAACTATACCAAAATGCTTAGGGCATGATTCCAAGGAACTTTTACTGCAACACTTCTTTTAATATGTGAAATGGTGAGTGATCCTATAAATTATAGTGAGTTACTAGGGGCTGCAGTGCCATTAACTGTGTCAATACAGTGAGATTTGCTAGAATTATTACAATCTGAAATTGCGCAATACTTATATTTCATAATATCACCCACAATTTTAGATTGTTTGCCTTACATGCACTTTCACATAAAAATTTATCTATAAAGGTCATATAAATATCTCGCCATATGTGTTCCGTCACTGTACTACTAAAGAACATGTCTATTCTTGTACTTGCAAATTTTTTATTTGCGCCAAAACCCGTAAATCTTGAACTTGCAAAATAGGTCAAAGGATACATGCATGACAAATCAATTACAGACACTCTTGAAATCCTAATCCCATTTTGTCTTCAAGCCCTCATTAATTTTATTTGTATGATATAAGATAAGTTTGAGGTGAAAAAGCCATAAAGTCGATATGACCCTAATGGACATTACTTAGGGGCCATTTTTTGAAAAATTTTAGGTCGAAAGAGTGGAAAGAGTGGAAAGTTTAGGTCGATAGAATTATGTCCAAAAACATGTATATTTGAAGTCCGTATTCTTTATGGCTTAAAAAAGTGCTCTTTAATAATGTTCTTTAATACTGAAAACAAAGCTTGTGGTTTGCTTTGAAAAATACGCATAAAAGGTGTTTTTACTCCAATTTTCGACTCATTGTCAAAATTTTCGACCTAAAACCACCTTTATATATATATATATATATATATATATATATATATATATATATATATATATATATATATATATATATATATATATATATATATATATATATATATATATATATATATATATATATATATATATACATATATATATATATATATATAACTATGAGATTTATTGTTTTCTCTGACACGCAAAAGTGAGAACGCCTTTGTACCTTAACGCCAGCTAGTAAAATTGTGACGTAACTGGCTTGGAAAGTGAATAACAGACATATTTTCTGTATTAATGAAGTATCAACTGCAAGTGAGAAGCAGTTGGTTTAAAGCAAGTAGCCAACACATGATTCTCAAAATTCTTTGAAACTCTCCACAGGATATTTAAATAGTGTAAAGAATCCGAGCTGTTGACAAAATTTAATAGTATCTGAGATTTAATATAATTTCTTCCCGGGTCATATAGGTAGCAGCTAGCAGCTAGTCACGTTACAGTTACATTGAAGTAGGTGTAGGGTTGGACTGTACATCCGCAAACACATTTTTTAATGTCGAAAATATCGACTTGTAGACTACGAAGCCATCACAATGGCTTTTTCAATGTGTTAAACATTGGTTATCGCAATCCATAATATAAATTTTGCGGAATATTTTGAAAGTAAATTTTGAGCGGGTTGCAATGCACTGCCAAACAAACGACCAGTCAGCTCAGTGCAGTTCCAGTCATGTGATCAAACTGCACCCAACTTATAGCTATTCGATAAGCAGGAGTTTTTCTCCGTATAATTTATTTGGAAAGGTGAAATGCATCTTTTTGGTTACGAATTATTTTGAATAGTATATTTATGCATACTGTAAGTTTCATCTTGCTTCATTTACGGATTACGGTTTGCTGACTTTGCTGATTCCTACACGTGGTAGTTCTGGATTTTGTCAAATAGGCTTTCGTTCGGTAGTTACTTCCTGACTGTTAAAAGCGTGAGTGTAGGTGACAAGTAATTTTCATTGAGGTTAGTTTTCAGTGATTGTGTCAAAAATCCTATCTCGAGGGTTTCCCTCATTGTCAACAAACAGTTTGTATTAAGTCGGCGCTGCAAACAAGATAGTTTAATCTTTCCACCGTCCTCTTTCTCTTCTCCCAGCAGCAGGGTATTGAGGGGTCGTAGAACACGTATGTGAATCCATACTGATGAGCTCGCGTCCTCCACTTGGTCGATACTACGGCAACTTTCCTTTTAACTTGTCTCTATCCGTGTAAGTTATGCAAGCCTTGGCGTGTTGCAACGACTTAGCACAGTATCGAGTAGTTGAACCACTGATTTCCATCTATGGCACGGCAACTGAATTGTCCACGTGGTCATCGGAACGGCGACGTATCTGCGACAGGTACGCAACATCGATAACTTGCGGGTCGTTGCATCACCAACACGGTGTAAGCATTGATCATGTGTCACTGTACAAGGCTTCCATCCAGCTTCACCTGCAGACGTAGAGCTTAGTAAGGGTTTGTGTATTATTGCAACATCAATACACATAATTCTGTCATCGATACTAACACGATCACGTGATCGAGTACGTGTGATGTGATAGCAGCGACCTGACACACGGCAGTGTTGGTGTTTATACATAACTGTCACAGCTTGAGTCTTACTGAATGACTACTCTAGCGTCTCACTCATGACTAGGTCTTGTTTGCCATGACATGTGAGCATGACAGGACGTTGCGAGTCGCTACTGGTCAGTGTTGTGTATGCGACGGGTCCTCACTGTTACGAAACGTACCAGTGACGGGTCCATCATGTGATGGGTCGCTGTGATCACAGGTCGTGTACGCACTGTCACAATCCTTGGCAGTGACAGGTCGCTCGTGTGATGGACCGCTGCTACTACAGGTCATGTACGCAACGAGGCATCAACGTTACGATCCGTAGCAGTGACGGTTCGATCATGTGATGAGTTATTGCTGTCACGGTTGTGCTTGCAACGGATTGTCACTGTCATGGCCCGTAACGTAGACCATTATGTGACAGGTTGATCATACCACAGGTCCTGACTGTAACGTGTAGTATTTGTGACGAGTCGTGACTATGACCACTCGTCGCTGTGACGAGTCGGTGTTGCCGCGACTCGTCTACGTGACGGGTCGTACCTGTCACAAACGGTGACGGATCGCCACTGTGATGGGTCGTGTCTGCCATGTGCTACTTGCTGCAGCGACGTGTATCGGCGCAGTGTCGAGTCGTGCATGTCACGGGTCGCTTAAAAGACGTCGCAAGCATGTGTTAACGGTCCTGCAAGTCCTGAAAGAAGGACTATTATAAATCACTGATTCAACAACAGCATCCATACCAAGACTAGGCAAATTTATTAACGTATCAGTTCTGTATTTCTGCAAATAGTGTTTAATAAATGTGTTTGGAGAGCCCCAACAGCCAGCTCGTAATAAGTCAAACACTGACAGTTCGGGGAGTTAGGTCACCTATCACGGAATTCAAAATTAAAGCCCACTGGGGCTTTCGACCATCCCTGTAAAAGAGACAGGCCATTAGCTACATGTCTAACCTGATTATCTTTAATTGACAACTTTTTTTGCTTTGCATCTTCAGGTTCTCTAAGAATATCATCATATGCTAACAACATGATTTTCTTGATATAATTAGATATAGATGCCTGAGAAAGATTTACTGTGATACTACGCATATAAATAGACGATCTGTAACGGGCTACAGTAAGTACTTGATCGCTTAGTATATGCGCGTAGTAGAGAGACGGGGTATAACGACGCAGTATCGTAACTGCCACGTGATCTCACACCAGACAAAGCTGGTATCACAGTTTGCTAGTCCACTGCTAATTCCCACTACTTCCGACGTTCATGTGTACTGATAAGCTTAAGATCTGAAATGATTTGTTTAAGCAAAAGGGGTTGCTAACGTTTGTGATTGGCTTTACTGCAAACAAAGGCTTAATGACAAACAATTTTAAATTAAAATCCTGAGTTTACCTTGATTTTATTCAACTGATTTAAATTATACCAGCCCTGAGTCACCGATATCTTTTAGTTGGAATTTCAAAGGAAGCAATGAACATAATTACAGCGTATGGTTTTTACAGTATAGTTGTATTCCAATAGGTCGTTTTGTGTATAAATATGTCCGCCCTAATGTGGAATGCCTTTCTTCGCAGTTGCAAATTATTACTAAAGCAACTGAAAGACAACACCAAAATCATTTTGTAGTGAAGATCAGGTCTCAATCTGTGGTATTAAGATACATTTGGTATTAATTGCACTTTGTGAGAATATTGCAATTATGCAAACCTTTAGCTCGATGGGTTTCTAATAAGTGTGATTTATACATTCTCTAAAACTAGCTTACAAATTAGGGTCAAGGTGGTCTCCGTTCCCCCTCGGCGAACTCCCCCCTACCCTCTGGCGATCTCCCGCCATAGGCTGACTCCTCCTCGTCCTTCTCCTCCCCCCATGGTAGATTTTATTTTGAGTCAGTAAAACTTAAATCCGGAAAACCATACAGGAACCCATTGTAAGACAATTTCTGCTTTCCTCGTATAGTCGTAATAAATTCCACCTTGATGTGATAATTTGGCTACTTTTTGGTGGGCTTTTTACACAGCCATTTACATTCTCCGGACGCAAATCTGATATCCATAAATAAACCAAACTTCTCCGGAAAAACATCATTATCAGTAGTCTACTCTGGCGGTGATGGCTAAGAAACAATTGCAATTCTTGTCCATGCATTAAACATAACACTAGACCCGACGTTTCATTGATTCAGTCAAAAATTCAATATATCATTCACTTTATTGAACAGATTAAGAAACATCAATAACCCTTTAGTGCCATGCAATCAGCACAACAGCAGAGCAGACATTTCATTAATTCGAAAACTTAATACATCAATCACTTAATCACATAGATTAAAAACGTCATTAGCCCTTTGATCTTCATACATCACTAAGAAAAGTAAGCTTGAGGGGGAGAAGGAAAAAAGGAATGAAATGTACAAGTTTTACTGATTTTAGTTTAAAAAAATCTGCCGTGGGGGGGGGGGGGAGGAGAAGGACGGGGGAGACCGCCTAGGGTGGGGGGGGGACCGCCGGGGGGAGCGCCAGGGTGGAGACCGCCTGTTCCCACAAATTAAACATATTTTAAAAGCAGAACATGGTCACATAAATTTCTCCCGAGTATAAATGAATGTCGATCCTAAGTAATACCCCTCACAAACCTGTTAATCGCAGTCTGCTGTATAAAACCAACAAATCAGGTCATACAACCACAAGTTCACTTAGACTGATAAGCCCGGAAGAATAATTCTAATGACATGAACACAAGTGAAAAATACAAACTAATACCAATGCTGACATTAACAAAACGTAGAAGCCTTGTGAACAGTTTAAAAAAATCAAATAACTTTGTTTCGTTTATATCTTTTCTGAGAAGCACACGTTGGTCACGCGTTAGAACAAAGCTTGGCCATATGACATTAAACTAGAAAATAAAACAGCGGTTTGGCAGTTTGACTTAACAGTGTGTTTTTTAACTTTAGCTACAAAAAATCCGGTTTTGTACACTGAAATGGAAATGACACCCTACTTTGAACGTTTCGAACCTTTTTCAAAGAAGAAACTTTGATATCAATTTCAACAGAAAATTACATTGTTATGAAGAATGTTGGTAGAATTTTAGGTTATTTTTTAGGTTTAAGTATTTAAGGTTGATGTTGTCCCATAAGCCAATTCACTCTCAGACGCCTACGAAGTCATCCCGGGAATCAGCTAAATACCCTGTACAGTGCACACTTGCAAGCACCTTGCAAAATACTGCCGAAAGCATGGTTTATCTTTATTTTATTTATGACCTGTTGCCTGTCACTTTCACATCAACTTCACAATTATTGCATTTTCCTTATCTAGTACACAAACTATAACCCCTGGACCTAGTTTATTTGCAGGATCAAAAACCGAGTATTGTTTTGAATGATCGACGCCAACGATATTATCCAGAAGCTCGGGTAACCTGTAACAAGTATATACGGTCTGTACAGGAGACGCTATGAAACTGACAAGTTATAAAAGTTCTGAAATGTGGGTTTCAAGTAGGCGCATAATCACACTTTGTGTGTTTTGAATAAAATGCGCAAGAATTTTACATTTCGACTGCAAGGAAAACGGGTAAAAATGACGCAAGAAATAATGCTAAAACAAAGCTCATGCTCGAAATATAAAGAAATTGAAACCTAAAAACATTTGTTAAAATTTTAACAAGTCTTTTACTTGCTACTTGCACCTACATTAGTGTCTTACTTTAGTCAGTAAATATGGGACTGTGATTCGGCTGATGTTCAAAATTACTTTGCCCAGCTATGTACATATACAAAATACCCTTACCTGCCTAGAATATGAAAATATAGATGTGTCCTGCTGAATCAGAAATAGGTTGTAATATATAGATATAGATTCGGTGACAACCCCTTATCTCACCTTTCTTCGAATCCATGCAGACTGAACAGTTTCGCACATTCTTTTACAAGTACGATCCGGAAAAGACAAAACAAATTGAAATCAAATAAAAAACATGCAAGTCAATTAACTATAAATCGGCGAACTTTTTTGTATCCTATATACTAAGGACATGGCTTGAAAGATTTGAATAACAATTTTTCAGTTAACTTTCTGTGATAAACTTCATTTTTTTGAACAACAACAAAAACCTTACCGTGCACTTTTGGCACTTTTGGCAATTTCAATTTGTGATTGAAGAAATAATTTTATTGAAATGTACATTTTGTCGGTCGCCATCGCAATGATCTTTTAAAGATCTGGTAAAACGTTCACATAAATGGCTAAAGAAATGATGAGTATACAAATATTCTGGATTTTTCAAGTATTAAAACATTTTTAAGAGTAAAATATAATGCAGACATAGAAGCAACAAGCTTGACTGATATTTCAAACCTAAGTCCGTCTCGGCTTGTTTCATCTGTTTTCCCGACCACATGATCAATGAAAACGACAAGCCGTGTGAGGCCAGAAAATAACATATCAAATCAGATCGCTAAATACAAAAGGTACCAAGCGATAATCCAGTAGTCAGCACGTAACCTGGTCTGGTTCATTAAAAACGAACACCTGTAGGCGGGAAGCGAATTGCAAACACATGGCGAAACCGAGTCGCTATCACAGACATTTGCTTCAAAGGAAGTAGCCAACGCATAACTGTCACTGTGCGTTAGCAGCTATCCACAGAGTATTAAGGATTTATACAGGTTATACAGGATCCACGCCATTGACAAACTATCTTGTAGACGTTAAAGCAGAAAATTTTCGGGATCTTATTGCAAAGTAAATTGTGAACTGGTTCTCCTGTTACTATATTAACAATGCGTTGTCAACCAACCGACCAATCAGTGTCCGCGCAGTTCCAGTCAAGTGATCGAACTGTACCTTATCGGATACCACGATCCCAACTGATAGAGAGGTGGAGGGGTATAATTTGAGTGACGGCTTCTACGTCTGCAAGATATTTTTTCATAAAAGTGATTGTTAAGAAATTAAATACTTCAGTTTTAGTTTCGAAAATATCGGCTTGTAGTCTACGAAGCTATCACTTTGGAAGATTAGAACTGGTGTGGGGAATTGAACATAAAATGCATGCGAGCTGGTTGACACACTCTCTACAAGACATTGTGCCGGAAAGGTAGAATTAAAAGAAATAAATTTTAAAATCATCTTTTAATTCAGTGAGTTCTCACCGCGAATTTCCAACTCCATAGCAATAACAACATTAAGTGGGGTTTCACTACGAAATGTCCATTATTAACAGCGCTACATACTAGAACAACACAAGTGCTGACAGCCTGATGTAAGTTCATATCAACCCTCTTTCTTTTCCTAAAAAGGTGACATATAACGTCATTAGCCAAATGCGGCGTAACAACATATGCCAACCCGCCACAGTGTCGTGTTATACCATGTGCAAAATGGCAATGTTAAAATACCCGACCATGGTGCAAGACGCAACTGTGCCCAGTCGACAGAGCGCCAGTCACGTTACGGACACAGTTACATTGTGGTAGGTGTAGGGTTGGACCGCACATCCGCAAACACATTTTTTAATGTCGAAAATATCGACTTGTAGACTACGAAGCCATCACAATGACTTTTTCAATGTGTTAAACATTGGTTATCGTGATCCATAATGAAAATTTTTTGCGGGATATTTTGAAAGTATATTTTGAGGGGGTTTCCCCTGTCACTATGTTACAATGTACTATCAAAAAAACCGACCAATCAGTTCAGTGCAATTTCGGTCATGTGATCGAACTGTACCAAACTAATCGTTATTCGATAGATAGAAGTTTTTCCGCATACATTTTTTTTGCAAACATGACGAATAAAACTCAAGGTGAAATGCATCACTTTTGGTTACTAGTTATTTTAAATAGTATATTTATGTACACCATAAGTTTCATCTTGGTTCATTTGCAGATTACGGTTTGCTGACTTTGCTGATTTCTACACGTGGTTTTTTTTTCAAACCGGCTTTCGTTCGGTAATTACTTCCTTACTATTAAAAACGTGAGCGTAGGTGACAGGTAATTTACACTGCGGTGATTTATGAGCGATTTTTAGAAGGTTTCATGCTAGCAGCAATGTATTGAAGGGTCTCACAGTTGAATCAATGCTGGTGGGCTCGCGTCCTTCACCTGGTCCGTATTACTTTCCTTATAAACTGGCAACCATTTTCTCTATCCGTGTCAGCTATGCAAGCGCTGGGGTGTTGCGATGACTTAGTATAGTGTCGAGTAGTTGACCCACTGATTTCTATCTCTGGCACGGGAACTGAGTTGCCAGCGTGGTCGTCGTAGTGGGGTCGCATCTCCGAAAGGTACGGCTCCTCGATACCTTGCGGGTCGTTGCATCACCAACACGGTGTAAGCATTGACCATTTGTCACAGTACGAGGCTCCCATCCTACTTCAGGCGTAGACCTTAGTAAGGATTTGTGTATTATTACTACATATTTACACATAGATCTGTCATCGGCACTTATACGATCACATGATCGAGTACGTGTCGATGTGACAGCATCGACCTGTCACACGGCAATCTTGGTGTTTATAGCTGTCACAACTTGAGTCTTACTCAGTGACTACTGTAGCGTCTCACGCATGACTAGATCTTGTGTGCTATGACACGTGGTGTATACGACGGGTCCTCACCGTCACGTACCAGTGACGGGGCAATCATGTGATTTGCAGCTGTAATCACAGGTCGTGCACGCATCGAGTCGTCAGTGTCACGATCCGTGGCAGTGACAGGTCGTACCTGTCACAACCAGTGACTTGGACGGGTCGCCACTGTGACGGGTCGTGTCTGCGGTAGCCATGTCACGACGCAGTGTCGAGTCGTGTATGTCACGGGTGGCCTACAAAGCATCTCAGTCACATGTAAACGGTCCTGCAGGTCCTGCAAAAAGAAGAACATTATGAATCACTGATTCAACAGCAAGAACCAAGACTATGTAAAATTTATTTATTTATTGTATATTTCTGCCAAGATGCTATAGAAAGATCTGCTGTGATATTGCGCATGAAAGAATGAATAAACGATGCTGTAACGCACTACGGTAAGTACTTGATCGTTTAGTATATGCACGTAGTAAAGAGACGGGGCATAACGACGCAGTATCGAAACTGCCACACCAGGTAAGACTGGTATTACAGTTTGCTTAAATGTACCTCAGCCGATTTGCCCAGAAAAGTCGGTAATGGTTTCAGTACCAACGTCTCCCATGAACTTGACTCATAGAGTTTTGCAACGTGTGTATGTCGCAGCGACGCTTGCCCGATGCCAGTAAAACACACTTTAATGCAAGTAGTTTGTCTGCAATAATTGTGATTGTGAAAAGTAAGATATTTCAAAATCAGGGACAAATCCCAAGGCATTATTGTTCTGTTGACAGGACGCTCCAGTGAGGTTGACGCAGATTGCCATACCCCAGGAGAATTGGAAGACTCTCCGGCCCTCACGGAGACTGAGTTGCAATCCATTGAAACTTGTATTCCATTAAAGCCCATTCCGTCTAAACGACCTCTCCCAATCCTGGAAGCCAGATTAGCCAGAATGTTCAGACTGCGTGTGATGTGTGACGTTTGAATAATATAACCGCTGTCGGGAGCATGCAAGAGGACCTCTTGGTGAGACACGACAACGTCGGTGAACGCGTGCCATCCTGCTTGGACAAATAAGAGACCACTGTTTGATTGTCCATCAGAAACTGAACTACGTGACCCTTAAGAAAGGGAGAGAGGAGTTGACAAGCAGGGAATACTGCTTTCATTTCCATGCAGTGTGCGTTCGTGATCCGACCACTGTCCCTTCCAAGTGTACCCTTGGAGGAAGAAACTACAACCGCTGCAAGACGCGGCGGTCTGGAACTGCCTTGATGGGAATGGAAGAGAGAAAGGCACATCTTTGAGGAATTTTGCCTGACACCATCACAAATCGAGATCTCTCAAAGCTAATAAGGAAAGCCGTAGTCGATGATGTGGCGACCTGCAACGACGCAAAGCCTTCAGAACCAAACTGACGAAAATGATACCTGTCCAGTTCGACCGTCTTCTCCGTGGCTATCAACAACGGGATGGAATGTTTTTGTAGGACTAGAATGAAAAACGCCCTGGCCCTTACACAATCCAAGAGTTCGCCCAAAGCCTCTATCCGTTGAACTCACACCACTCGACTTCTTGGAATTAACCAAAAGACAGAAGACATCGCATTGTTTGAACAAAGTGGCCAGCCGAGGTAGAAGAGCATGCCTGTCTTTGTTCATCAACAACTAGTCGTCAAAAACCTTCATAACCTGGGTGAACACAAACGGTGCTGTCAAGAACGGTAGGGCTAGAAACCAATAGTTGTGTCCCCTGTCCTTAAGGATAGATAACGGCGCGAAGTATGGTACATAGATATGCATCGGACAGATCCACTGAAATGACCCACATATCCTGATTTAGCGTGGATTTGATTAAATGTGGAGTGTCCATTTTAATGATTTGAGAAATAGGAACTGATTGATATGTGACAAATATATGATAAGGCGCCATCTGCACGACTTTCTCGGAACAAGGAAGGCTCGGCTGAAAAAAGCCCATGAGTGCCCATGGGCACATTTTCTATACCTTTCTTTTCTATCAATTCTTGAATCATTCTGTGTAATGCCAGCTGCTTGTGTGGATGGTGCTCATTGGACGGGACTAAAGAAAGGTAGGGAAGCTTGGCTAACGGCGCTAGGATTTGATGACCCGACCTGTCTCTCGCAAACGGTAAAGGTACCCCCATCGCAACCAGCAGACTATGCTTTTATGAGGTCCTAACTTGGTTGCTACCTCTGCTTCGGAGGGACAGCTTGCTTTTGATTATCCACATTATAGGAGGAGAAGCTGGCGATGGTTCTGATCTCTTAGGCTTGGCATAGAAGGTTCGATGGCCTGTCGTTGCCTTGGCCTGCTGCTATTCGGAGTCAAAGCCTAAGCATAGGAGCGTCCTGTGACTTCACTCTAGCTGTCTCAATTAAGATTCGGGTGGAAAAAGTAAATGCCGTGAATGCCGGTTTTCTAAAAAAAAAAGCCTAAAGCTTTAACGACTCATCCTAACACTAAGCGTAAATCGTAAATTCATTTTACTTTGTTATTTCTTGATAAAAATCATTTCATAGATAAATAACTTACTTAACTCACAAGCACCAGAAACTTTGAGTCTTACCAATTTTGTCGGACCGTTCTCTTATTCCCGATCACGCGCCATCCAACTTGAAACTATTGCAGGAGGGAACTGCTTATATGCCAAAGAAATCACGTGACTCGAACAGTCTCTTAAAGGAACATTACTGTGTGACTTAAAGGAGCATTACAGCGGGCATAATTTAACATTTTATATCTGAAATGAATGTTCAGTTGTGCTTGTGGGAAACATCTTGGCTGTTGAATTCAACTTCTATGAGGGAAGTTTATAACTTTCGAATCACTTTACGAAATAATTGTTTAACTTTAGTTATTCAGAATCTGGTACTAATATTAACAGGACATATTACGGTGCCACTGTGCCGGCTTTGGCAGAGCAGAAAAATGTGCACCATGAGTAAAGATTAATCTTTTTCATTCAATATTATTTTACTAATAAACGTTTTTTTCAGGAAGCCTCACGCAGAGTATGAACCAGAATCAATCATATACAATAACGACACTTCTATATACTAATTATCGTTTTTTGTGTCTTTTTCAGATTTAAAATCTACATTTAATGATCATTGTCTGTGCACAGATTTCTGGAATGCTAAATAGTTTTAAAACTTCAATGTTTCTAACAAGCACAATTTTGTGATTAGCCTGACTTTCATGCTGTTTCCGACTCTTATTTCAGCCGCGCGTACGTGACTGTCTCGGCCCCGGCGTACGTCGTTCACAGCTCCTATAGACCATTGACCACGTGGCAACTGTTGATTGGCAATCAAAACGACATCTCCCTTTTCAGTATCCCGTTGCTTGTTAATCCATTTGATCTTGCTTGTAAAAAAGAGTAGGTTTTTTCTTGAGCCAACGGCACCAGAAAACGTTTGCTAGATACTGATCTTGGCGCCATCGGCGTTGGGCGGAGTTGTCGTGCGGCTTGAAACTGCCGTATGCTAGCGAAGTTGTGTTGCTCAGCAAAAGGAATTGGCTTGGCGTTAGCACTTCTGGTTCTCGTGCATCATTGCTCACGGTGTTCAGCAGGCGGTCATTAATTATACGTTCAATTTCTGAGGGAAATGTTGCTAAGCCCTTGTCGTTTAAAAGCTGTTCACCAAGCTTTTTGAGTATTACTTTTACTGATCGCACTGGTTGAAAGCCACTTCCAGGTGCACAGCTCTGCACGCCAGGCCTGTGAACAGGCACCCGTAACGTTTTACGGTTGCACGTCCCCGTCTGACAAAAAGAGGGATGAAGTAATCAACTCCGACGTTGGAGAACGGTGGTAGATCTGGCGTCAATCGTTCTTTGGGTAATGTAGCCGTCTGATGTGTAAGTGTCGCGCGCGTATGGCGTTTACATGGGAAACACGCTCCTTTAACCCTTTTTACAGCAGCATCATCTTGAGTAATCCTGCATTCCTTGTTCATTAAAGCGAGAACTTGCTGTACATAGACGTGACCATTACGCCCGTGAACGTGTCTAATGATTAATTCAGTGACGTGATATTCCTTTGGCAGGATAATTGGGTGTTTAAAAGCATAGTCTACTAACGCCTCAGCTAGGCGACCTCCTACTCTAATAATATTGTCAGTTAGGATTGGAGACAACTTGGCTACTTGACTATTAGCACGTCTACACCCTCATTCGATTAGGATGCGTAGCATTCACGCTGCACTGCCGCGATAATCTTGTCTTGGGCATGACGCTTTTCTTCAACGCCCACATTCCCTATAGACACTTTCTCTGACGTTTTTGCGTATTGCACTGAACAAAATGCAACGTACCGTAGTAATCAAGTGAAAGATATGCACAAGCGGTTCCATGAAGAGCAGCGATGAATCAGCAAGCTTAAAGTGTTTGTCTCTGACGTCACACATGAAACTCTTACTTCAATGTCTCCAGAATCTGGCTTGATGTGCTTTACGTCTGGCTGTTCAGGCATCACAATTTGCGCATCGCGTATAAACACTTGGCCATTTGCCCGAAATTTTAACTTTGGCGTTCCCCTTGGAGAAATTCTACGCGAATCGAGATCAGCTAGGTTTTGCTTTCATGGGGCGTAGTACCAACAATCTGGTCTTGTGATGTCCTAAATCACCGATAACATGTTGGCAACAAAAGTCTGGAAACGTGTTTTTGTTTTGCGTATGTACTTAAGAATTTAAGAGTCTGTCCATGAAAGTAAACCTTTGAGATGTCAAATTCGATTTCATGTGTAATCATTTGATGCAACCGCACAGCGACAACAGCAGTCGCGGACTTGATAGATGCTAGTCTTTGCTTTCCTGCAGCGAGTGAACACTTAAAGCTACCCGAAGCATCGTAGATACGCAGATATGACGCATTACCTTTGGATGTTTCTGACGCATCTGCAAAGTGATGTAACTCGTACGTGAAGTCATTCAGCAGGCCATCTGGTTGATAACATCGATCAACGCTATAATCAGTCAGAGTTGACATCGTACTGACGACATCCGCAATCTGTTCATCTCAGTCGTATCCATCGTTACGCTTGTCTTATAATAGCATCTTGGGTGACCGGTGAGTCTAGGCCTAGGGGATTATACAGCGAGCTTACCACAGATAATATTCGGCGACGAGTCATGGGCCTCTGCACATTCTTCACGGTATATGTTAACGTATCGTCGTCAACGTTCCAACGTAAATCTAGTGCCTTTTCGTATGGCAACGCATCATCCATGTCAATGTTTGCTACAGATGGGGCCCTTTCAGACACTGGGATTGATGACAAAACTTCCCTGTCGTTTAAAAAGAATTAGTCAAACGGAACCCCCCTCGCTCAAGCAGTTCTCGCAGCTGCGTTGTAAGCCGGATTGCTTTAGGTACAGTTGGCATTGACTTTAAGCAGTCATTAACGTAACAGTTCCGTAGCACTGTTTTCATCGCATCTGCGTCAAAATCACATTGGTTATCAGTGGCCGTCTTGCGCATAGCAAACGCGGTAGCACTAAGAGATGACGTTGCGACAAAGACATGCACCGTCATCGCGTAAACTTCTGGTGAAAGGTTAACGTCACCTCCTTGCCAGCACAAAAAACGGAGATAGTCACGGTCCCTCTCCAAAAATTGTACTTGATGCAACATAGATTCTATTTCACCAACAATTGCAATAGAAAGCGAAGTAGCACCTCCATCGAGGAATTGACAAGATCTGGACGAGGTCTGGAAGCAAACAATTAAAACACAAACGTTTCTCTTTTACTACCTTCACTCTGTCGGCATACATCTTCTGCAGAAACGCATCACATTTGGCAATACAGTGCTGTCCTCCATACTGTGTACAACCAGGAAATTTTTGTTTCGTACCTTGACTTTGGCTTTGTGTCGTCACTACTGTTGATGTTGTCTTGCTTGTATTGTGCTTTGGTTACTTGACTGGACTTTCTTCCAGTCCAGTCGCAATATGTGGACATTGCGACACCTGCACGTTGCTTCACAAACACACGCAAGTTATTAAACGTTGGGTCACGCAGATGCGAGAAAATGTCCACATAGCCCATTTAACTTTAACATAATTGGGCAAACGCATGGACACTGCTTTCAGTGTTGGTGTCCAGTTTAAGTCGCTTTCGTGCCCTAGGGATCATAACGTAAGGGTACACTTTCCCACTTAGTTGCTCAGCATGATAAGACCACGAGAGTCATTCCCTTCGATGATGTGGCCTTTCATGAGGGAATCTATGTGTGAACGAGGGATTTTACTGCGACCGTAGCGTTCATTAAAAGCTCTAGCGCACGTGAATAGCTTTGGCCGCCCAGGGAAACACAGTTTTTTTTACCAGATGCTTGGCTTCCCCTGTTCAATAACTGATCAGGTTCAATAAAACTAATGGTTCATAAGCCTTTGATTCGACATTTATCTTAAAGTTAGTGATGAATTTAACGTAGTTCTTTGGATCAGAATCAAATGTCAATATTTCTGTTTTAGGTAGTGCGGCAGCAACAGACAGGACAGTTAATTGCTGGATGCTATCATCAGGTAGCGACTGATTAGGGGTAACAGCTGGGTAAATATGTGACGTGGAGACTGCACCTCTGGCTGAAATGTAGTGGCGAACTCTGGAAAAAAACTGGTGCTGCGAGAGCGGAGGAGCTGCATAAGCCTTCAGCGCTGATGCACTCCGTGCTACATTTGACAAGTCACTATGCACACCACTACACTTGTCATAAACTGTACTTTGCATTAACAACAATCGGAAGAAGGAGTCACGTGGTCTGACACCAAATGGCCTTGACGTCGTGGGAACTTGGGCGTGGTCAACATTAAATGCAGTACCCACATTCGCTAGTTGAACTGGCATTCCGAAAGCAGACAAAGGTTGCGATGGCATCGGCGTGGCGCCTTCAACTGATGTCACACTCGCACGAGGTTTTAAACAGGCTGTATCCCAGTGATAGGCAACCTCGGCCTCTATCAGCACCTTTTCTTCAGCGTCTGCGGCTCCGATATCCGACTGCACTTCAAGTTGTTGCTTACACTGCTCTGTATCCAGCTGCAGCCTCTCCAAATGGACCCGTTCCTTAGCATGCTTCTGCTTCAGGAGGAGAACCACATTCCGCACTTGTGTCAAAGCAATGACACTGAGGTACCTGAGCCACTGGATACTACTAAGACGCACTGTCTATGTCACTCATGGCAACGATGTGAGCGAAGACGAGGGGAACGAAAACGAGCGAAAATTGAACCGTGAAACTTTGTGAAATTTTGACAAAATTTGTTTCCAAGAATTGCAAACTGTTGCGGGATCTGGGATTGCGACAAATAACACTTTGTTTAAACATTGCGTATGTTATTGCCATCACGGCATTCCATTTGGCTAGAATTTAACAATGAGCTTGTAACTGTGACAATGTCGTGCCGTAAATGTCGTAAACGCCGTAAATACCTAAATACCGGTTTGCTAAAAAACACAAAGCGTTAACGACTGATCTTAACACTAAACGTAAATCATATATCCATTTTACCTTGTTATTTCGTGGCTTAAATCTTTAATGATTTCACAAATAAACAATTTACTTAACTCACAAGCACCAGAAATTTGATTCTTACCAATTTTGTCGGACTTTTTTCTTATTCCCGATCGCGCGCCATCCGTAAATTTGAAGCTATTTTATCAAGGTGCGGGAGAGAACTGCTTATATGCCGAAGATATCACGTGACTTGAACAGTGTCACAAGACTAAATCTTGAACATTTGACACCAACTAATCAACAGGTTTGAAAAATAGTGACACATTTCACTTTACATAATATCTCAATTAATTGTGTCAAACATCAATACAAATCATTGAAATGACTGCGCAACAATAATAATATCCTTAAAGGGAAAGACAGTACAGCTTCTTCTCAATTATCTCAATTCCACGCCAGGAGGGCTCGGAGTGCGCACAGGTCGAAAGGCTTATAATCTTCTAGCGCCATGGCGGAGGTGAAGCGTGATATGACGCTGAGAGTGGTACGGTAGACACCCGTGGAGCAGACAACGGGAGAGGTTACGGCACAGAAGTCATGATCGATAGCGAGAATGGTGTTGATATTTTTGTCTTCGTACACTTGGCAGGTTCATGCTCGTTCAGTTCCTCTCGTTCGTTCACTCCAGATGACGAGTGCTCCGCGGAAGACGACAAGGACGAGACTTATATCGATTCCTCTTCTGACGCTTACTTATCGCCCGTCAATAACTGTATAGGGGCCATCAACAGGAGAACACGGGGCTGCGTCCACTTAGGAGAACTTGGTTTCGTTGTGACCGTAGCTGTAGGGAAGGTGTTAAGCCGAGACGTAGTCGAAGCCAACCACCCAGATTTTGATGCAAGGCCCGAGTTTTTCGTCCGACACATGTCTTCAGATGGGTGGGTGCATATAACGCGGGGTCTAGTTTACAATGCGCGTATCCATAGCTGATGTGACGCCTACTTGATAAGGATCAACTTGATAAGGACCCCCTAGTGACAGTAACGTGAACGTGTGTCTAGGCATGTTGCCCTTGACTAGCACATCTGTATCCTACTTATCCACCTTAATCTCGTTGACCGTGTCTCGTTGACAGTCAACACACTACCTACAAAAGCGCTATACCGTTGTGAAACTGGAGGGAAGCCTGCTACCGTGACACATGGCCTATGCTTACACACTGTTGGTGATGCAGCGATCCGACAGAGTATTGCAGCTATGTAATTTCTCATGAATACAAATAGACGTTATTGCGATGTTTCGCGATAGGCGTTGGCTCACAGCATCTATACCCTCATGTAAGATTTGTCGTGTGGATGAGACGAATGTGACGAATGTTGACCGCTAATTAACATTATTAATATTGAACAGTCAAAAGCAGGATCCAGAGATAGCAGCAGTTTTGGTAATTGAAGAATATTGAAGGACCGAAGAAGGACTTGTGAAATGTTGGACATTTTTTCGATGAATAGAACGCAGACAGGCGTGACATATATGCAATAATATTTGTAAAGATTTATAGGATCTAGAGGTATAATTTGGTGTAATAAACAACCCTAAATTTACAGCAATACCTGTAAGTTTGGTGCTCTCAGATTCTTGATCATATGTATAAAAGTGTTTCACAGTCAACTCTTTTAAGACAATTTACGTATATTTTATGACCACTATGTAAGACCCGAGTTTCAAGAGAGTAATGGTTTATCTGACCCGACTCATAGAACAGAGTTACGATGAAACCAATTAACAATAGTGGAATACAATCGCCTTTAATTCAAACACGAATTATACAGGCGTGACCTTCTAAATAAGTAAGGCGTAGCGGTGTTTTTACCAAGAGGAGGAGATGAAAGGTAATGGTGTTTGAGACCCGTTATATTGATTAAGTTTATTTTGCAATGCACAAATTTCCAAGCAGCATTTAACAAGCACTGCTGCGACGACTAAGACAAATTCTAATGTAAGCATCTTGTCAGAATGAACTGATTTTTGAAAAAGAGACGAAGTAATATAATGCAGCACCCGAGTTAGGTTCCACTGGAGTCATATATGTTGCTCTATACTCCTCTTCCCAGGACCTCATGAGTCTTGTTTGAGAAACTTTCGCAATGCCTTTCAGCAAAGTAACTCCTTGGGACATTGAGTCTCCATTGTGAACAGATAAATAAATATAGCTTTCATTTTAGGCACATTAATAATAATGGTTAAACAAAACTGCTTATTTTTAGGCGAAGTTGAAAAGACTAGCAGCTGACAGTTTTGTTAAGCCAATTAGATCGCAAATGATTGTAGTTGAATGCACAGCTTATTTAATTATTCCCTTCACGAGCCTAGCGGCGATCAGATCAGTAACAACGTTAGTGCTAAATCCTAGTGCATATACTCCATTAGACAAATTCGACTGCTCTAAAAGCTGAAAGCAATTCGTTCAAACCATGGTAGCCCAAGCAGTCTGGAAAGTGGTCGCTGAAATTTCTCAAATGCTGGCATGTCGCCATTCTTTAGAGTAAATGAAGTAATTTTTCAAGAGAAGCTTAATCATGAACCGAACCAATCCTAATCGAAAAACAATCAAATTTTGAAATAGAAGAACCACTTTTAAGAATTGCCTCTCTGAAATTTTGAATGGCGGTAAATGGTCATTCAACCAACTTTGGCAGATAAAATTTACATATATACGTAAGTACAAAGATAGAAATGACGAATGTCCTCCGATTATGTGACGAAAATGTAAGGGACTCAGTGTCTGGGGTCATAAATCCTGACGCAGTTCTGATTTCGATTTCAGTCACGGGTTTGTGGGGTTCATTTATTATTTGTGCTCACGATTAGATTACTACTTTATAAGGTGCATAAAAAATATATGACTTTTTTTGTAATTTATAAGTAGTACGCATTGATTGTTCAGTTGGGTTCTCAGTTAGAGATTTCCATTGCTTACGTACAAGTAAGTTTTTTTCTCGAAATTGCAATTATCAGGAAATCTACATGTTTTACTATGCATCAGATTTTACTTTTGGCTAGGTTTAGTTTCCTCATTAGAGGTAATTAGACTGAAAACTCACATGTATCTCGTCGGATTTTCGAAAGTTGCATTAAGGAATTAAAATAAACGGGTGTGCTTACGAATACATTTTATCAGAAATACTTTAATACAGAATACTAACGCTGCATGAAATAAACGGAATATTTCTTTAAAAGTAGGGAAATAATTGGGGTATTTCTAAAGTAATATTCTAGGCTGTTTGCATCCCTTTAAATTGTTTGTGATTCAGTATTTAGGCCATGTTATTAAATCACGTCTGACCCTTTAGTTGCGTTTGAGTTCTTGTCAGTGACTCTACTTGCTGTCCAGTCAGTTTAGTTTTATGTTCCTCTCAAAAGTGCACGGTGACGAGTCTCTTACGAGTTCGGTCGATATTAACTTCCGACTCCGTGACGTATTTCCCTGTATTTCCTCTTGAACATGTATTGTTCTTATTGCAAACAATGCTTGGTGTATATAAAATGTTTGCTTTTAGATTAGAATTTTTTAAATTCAAGGCCCAATTGAAGAAAAATTGAAATTCTTAACAATTTTCAAACATTCTTAAGACGTCGGACAAGTAGTAAATGCACATCTGTTTAAGGGTATTATTAATAATGTTTAAGGATATATTTGATAATAACTCTCATTTTCTAAAGCATTTTGTTTACTTAAAACGTCATTTTAAACTCAAATTACAATAAAAAGTACTGGTCATATCATAGTTAATTTAGTGTGTAAAGAACATTTTTCAAAAAAAACTCTAGACCAGTCAGAAAGGAGTTTTTTTATTTACAAACGCATCATTATGTGTGGATTCCATGTGCACCATTTGGGAACTGCTCGCAGTAGAAAACTGTCTTAAGCATCAGAACCTTGATTTTTCCCAATGATAATGGGAAGCCAAGCTTACTGATTTAGTCAATGTAAGCAACAAGCGCCCAATCTATTCCATTTAATCTAACTTTGTTAACTTTATTCTAAATTAAGATGTTTAGCTCTAACGCAAAATAACACAATGACGGATCAAGTAAATACTTAACACTATCTCCTGTTGGACGGTCTGTATCATGACTTATGATATGATCTGTAATCTCGATGAATAGTGATGTACACAAAATATGTTTTACCTATACAACATTACAGAGGCGTTCTTGGAAATGCACGAATGATAACTTGTAAACCTCGTGTAATTTTAATAGCTAAAAATCCCGGTTCTTCTCGAGACTCAACCATAGAGTCGTCACTAGGGTTCAACTGGTGTATTTTCAATCACCCAGTGATAGTGTTCGAGTTATAATGTAATCAAGGCGATCAAGGTGCTTCAGAAATGTGAGTTTATCTGTTCAAATTATAGCTCATTGTTAACCTCCCAACAATAAAATCTATGGGTAAAAACACATCTACATCAATTTATAAGTAGCAATATTATACATTCGTTGTGTCGTATAGTATAACACGAAAGTTTTTTATTATTGATCATACACTAAGAGCCTACTGTTTGATAAAACATGGTAGCTAAAGGTATGAGATCAATAGGATTTATGAGAATGACGCGACATGAATAGTACCTGTCTAATGCGTAAAAGGCAAGGTTTACATTAGAAAAATTACATTGTTTAACTTCGTCATATAAGATACATATCTAGATATGGATTACATAGAAACAAAAACAATATTGTGCTTGGCAATAGCATCATTTCAAGTACATTATTATTTCTATATGATATTAATTTTAGTGAATTTTGTTATAGAGACATTTGTGCATCCAATATTATCTCCTAAACAATTATGGAACAAAGGAATGGAAATATGTTTAAATATACAGCTCTATTCATGGATACGTATTTGGTTTATTGATAATATCGCTGCATACAATGAAACTTTGGAATTACTAATAATATGCTTGCTAATTAACTTAGGTCTATGCTATTTAACTACAAGATTTAATTTACATCAGAAAATAAATTATTTGTATATTGTTATATTTATCCAGTATATGAATGATAATCTTTTATATAGAATATTTGACATCAAAACATTATGCCAATTTCATATTAACATCACTATATTGCCAGTTCTAATAACTGCGAAAGGTACAATGGTTTCCGATGAATACGAATCAGATGATGAAAACTGTGTTTACAAAAAAGCTATTATAGACCCAACGTCGTATGATGAACATGCTTTGGCCGAAAAACTACTAATACTCGTTTTCATGTGTTGTTTGGTTCAAGCAATCTTCCAGTTTTATTCATCCGTCCGATTCACAACTTGGAAAGTACAACCCGGCACACTGAAAAATAAATGCATGGTTTTGCTCAGCAAAAATGATCAAAACAGGTCGTCTTTGATAAAGTTTCCAATTATGAAGAAGAAACATAACAGTTCAATAGACAGTAGCACTTGGAAAGTTGTGGTAAATAAATGTCTATTATTAAACGATGCAACCAGGAAACGAAAATTGCTCATCAAAGCAGCAACATACAGTAATGAATTTTCAGCTTACTTCAAATCTGTATTTGTTCATAACGAAAGTTCTTCAATGACATACGCCAGTACTTTGGATGTTAATAATCATGTGTGCTACAATTCACGCTTAACAAATGCTTTAGAACAAGCTGTTAAAATGTGTGATGACAAACTCGTAAAGAGAGTCTTACGTTCGCGCTTTGATGTAAACGCAAAAAACGCATCAGGAGAGTGTTCTCTTTACATTGCCTCTTCCAAAGGATACACTGAAATTGTTGAATTATTGCTCAGTGAAGCATCTATAGATGTAAATGCAATTAATTCTAGTGGGCGAACCCCACTTCATATAGCAAGCAGGAACGGTTACACATATATTGTGATAATGTTAATGAGCAATAAAGATATCAATCCATTTATTGAAGATGACTTTGGATATATGCCTTTGCATTTAGCTGCAGAAAAAGGTTACTTAGATTTAATAGAGCTCTTAGGAATGAGAACTATTTCTGAAATTAATCATTTAGAGCATATAGCAAGGGCAAGCATGCCTCTTACCAGCGAAGAACTTTTTCATCTGTCTTTCTGTGATATTTATTTGGAGCGGCTTAGAGACTTAAACGTTTTTTCGGACCAGGAAGAAGACATCCAAAATGAAGTACTTCTTAGCCAAGTCAAAAGCTTGTTTGATACTGATACGTCCTGCTGGGAGATTACAGCAGGTCTTTTATTTGCCACTAGCTTTTTTTCAAATAAACAGCTGAATAAAAATCGAGCTATAGAAGAGCATAGCAGAAAGATTACAGGCAAATTCTCCCAAAATTCACTTTTGTTAAAGCTCTGTAAGGCAGGAGACAGTTATCTCGTAAACGATGCCCTCTTGACAGAATTTATTGATGCCCTAACGATCAACCTTACCCCCTCATTGGCCTCAGTAGCATACGCCTTGTGTGGCTTGGACGTGAACATTGCAAAGGTTTTACTTTCAAAATGTCCATTTGCTCTCACAACGGCAGAAATGCTTATATGTTTCAGTGTGGCGCTGAAGACTAACGACCCTAAAAAGATTTGCATTCTTTTCGATAAATTCCACAAGAGTATGCATGAGCATCAATTCAAAATTCTGCTAAGTACAGGCTTAACACTTATTACTCACCATAAATGCTTAGTTGAGACACTGTCGCAATTAACAAAATTAGCTCCAAGTCCGTTAACCATGCTACATTTGTATTGTGAAATGATGGGATTAGAAAAGAACACTATTAATGTTCTGAATTTCAGAGACGAAAATTTGCAAACATTGTTGCACATTTTTACTTATTTGGAAAACAAGCGGTGTGTTTCATTTTTGTTATCACATTTATTTTTGATTGAAACAAAAGATATAACTTGGATGACTCCATTACAGTTATCAGTGAGAAATCTCGATATATTTTCCTGTTTTCTAACAAAAATGAGTAGTTTTTCAGTGGAACGCTTACTTACTCTGTCAAATCAAAGACGAAACTATTTGAGAATTGAACAGTCAAGTGCAACGTTAGTGAATGGCACGCACCTTCAAAATAAAAAAAGTACCATATTTCTAAGTGTGCACAGAATTGTGCAAGGGTGTGCCAAGCCGCTCTTAGAACAAAGGAAAATTACCAGGACAATTAAGTCATTCGTGAACTTCATTGCCAGACGTATGAACAACAGTTTCAGACCAGTTCTTGTTGGGAGCGCACGCACAAAAAATCGCAATTTCCTACCTGATGAATTTGATTTTATCTGTCTTTTTAAAAGGAAATACAATGTAAGTTTTACACAAGGAACTTATGGAAACACATCGATCACCCATTTGAATATCATTTGGAGAGGGAGGATTTGCTTAGATATGCCTATTAAAATAGATCTTGTGCCAGCAATGGACTGTTTTGAGGTACCACACATAAATCGACACATCACGAGAAACATTCAATCCCCAAAGTATTTCATTATAGGAAAGGATACACAACGACACGGGTCTAGAAGTGAATTTCCAATCGCCACTTCACTGGTAGAGTGTGAAATAATATCGCAACTACCACGCGTTGTTCAAACTGGTTATCGTGTCTCCAAAGCTATTCGTGCTTCGATATTGTTTCCAGACTATGTTGTGAAATCATTAAACATTAGTTCATCCTTAGATTTATCCGATTATCTCACAAGCTACATGCTTAAAACGTGTCTTCTCTTTTTGTTGGAAGAACAGAAAGTTGATAATAAATATTTTAAGTTTCAGACCGCTTTGCAATGGGCAGATGCCATTTATGCTAAATTGCAAAGTTTTCTCGAGAAAGGAAAAATCCCTAACTTTTTTTCAAATCACATAAACTTGGCATTATTGTGTTGTCCGGAAATGATAAAGAATCCAAAACCAGTTTACAAGAGAAAATGCTGTCTTCGTACAGATTTCTTGTTAAAAGTTACATTTTGGATAAGAAGTTTGATCCAAGATCTTCAAAAAGAGTACCAGAAACAAAATTGCATATTTCTTGTGTATAGCAGGTCAAGCAAAAATATGCCATTTGACTTTGTTCACAGAATTTATGAAGAGAATAACTTATAAATTATATAGCCGTGGAATAAACATAACACTTGTGAGACAGGGCATTATGTAGCTTTCGATGGGAAAAAAATATTTTATTAATTTACGAAATTAACAAGCATATATGATGTTGATAAAGGAATTTGAGCATATGCAGAGCTCTCAACTAAGTCAAGCATTAAGCACAAAATAGAGTTCTTCTTTGACATGATAACAAAAAAAGACGGTTGTGTGTGACAAATTTCTTGAACATATCATACTCTCATACGTTTGTGTATAGTGACTTTCCATTCCTGAATCAGTTTTAGGTCATATTATAATAATAGGTTTGCTTATTTTCATATCTTCCTCCAGTTTTTTATGTGTAATACTTTTTAAAAAAAATTACTACACATTACTCTATGTAGTTATATACGAATAGGCATATCAAATAAATGACATAATGCTAATCAAGTGACGAACTTTTTATAATGTGCATGCTTCCAAACATTTTGAAATGCAATTTCTATCACTTGTGATATACTTATGTGGTATATACACTTGTGGTTTGTTCACCGTTCTATTTTAACTGGAGAGATAAAGGTTTTTAACAGTTTTTACATATATTGTCAGAGCAACAGTTGCTTGGGAGTTTTAGAAGCACAGGTTTAAATTTCATCAAGTACACATGATTGGCAGGGTTATTCCATTATAAAAAGCTATTTTCAAAATTTCACTGAGCCTGCCTGTGATTTCCCGTGTGGCATATACTGTGAATGTTGCGGTACATATATCAGCGAAGCTTTCGAGTGAAGGAGGGGAGAGGGGTGTATTAGAAAAAAGTATACTGCAGGGCGTTTTTCTTACCAATAATGTATGTAACGTGGCAACCTGTTTTAACGGGACTTGTTGTAACCGTTAAATACGCTTTGGCATTTTTTAGCATTTTTATGGAGGGGAACTAATAGCGCCTATTAGTAACAAATAATGGTAGACACATTTTCTGAACTTTCACAAAGAAGGAAGACACAGTTAACTAAATGCCAAGGGAGAAATGCACCGAAGTATCTGCCATACTTAACCACACTTATGTTGTTAGATATGGTCTTTGCATGAAGATTCTCAGCCATTAGACATTTTGCAAAAGGATTATGCAATAAGATCTTTAGTAGTGTTCTAGCATTCTGAAAATATTCTTCATCATTTTGGAATATGAACGGTGTCTCCACAGAAAATGTTTGGAATTCTGGTGCAAAATTTCTTTTTCGGAACCCGAATCTTTAGAGAATGCTCGCAGTGTTATCCCGAATATTTTTCTACATATGGATATCGAAAATGTAAATCACAACATTTCAACTGATTCCTATTGGCATCCGTTTTTATATACAAATTCTGGAATTTTATCCAAGTTGATCTTGTTTTATTCTGGGCTTTGTCCAATTGTCACAATTTTCCTTTTCTATCCAAAGGTTTTGTATCATTTTGTTAAAGATGTGACTGGTCGTGTAGCTCAAGAAGTTGTTGGTGCTATTGATAAAGGAAGTAGACCAAAAAAAGTTGCTAGAAGGCGAAAGAAAGTGAAACGAGCAACATCAAAATATATATTTTGGAAATAGAAAAATGTCAATCATCCATGATCATTCTTGTGAATGTAGTCTTTCTCCATTGGAATGGTTTCACATACCCCCAACGCAAACTGCTGTAGAAAAAAGTTATAATGTAGACTACCAACCATTCACTACCATTAGAGAGGGTGCACCAATAGAAGTTTATATACTTCTAATAGAAGAATATTTAGATTTAAAGAACAGTAGATTTCATACTGAATGTAGCATTGTAAAGGGTGATGGAACAGTTTGTGCTGTAAATGATAGCGTAACATATATCAATGATTTGTTTAAAGGGTTATTGTCCAATATTGAATTTTTTCTGAATGATCGATTGATTTCACACAATAACCATTCCCATGGTTATACAAGCATCATTTCTCATCTCATTCATGACTCGGAAGAAAGTCTCAATTCTCAGCGCTCTATGCATCTCATCTATAAAGATACTGCTGGATCAATGAATTCTACTGAGGTGAAAAGACCCAATCATGAAACGTATATAACAGGTTTTCATGTAAATCATGAGGGTGGCGACATATCTAAAGCAGGAAATAATGGTTTACATAATCGTTATAAGTCGTGAGTTTATGCTCAAAGGTGCCTTAAAAGTAAATTTGTTTGAGCAGGATTGTTATCTTCCTAATGGTATGAGTATGAAGTTTGCATAGACAAAAAATGAATATGTATTAATGGCTACGCACAATACCTTTAAGGTAGAAGTGGGAGATACGCTTTTAACTATTCGCAAAGTGAGGGCTAGTCCAGGTATTCAGCTAGGACATACTGATGCATTGATTAACGCTCCTGCCAAGTTTCCTGTTACCATTAAAGAATCAAATTTAGCCATTCCCGCTGGATTTCAATCTTTTGTGAAATATAATATCTTTTGGGTCAATTAGCAAATCGTATTGTCATTGGAATGGTCCATAATGAATTTTTTGCTGGATCAATGTTGAGAAATCTACATAATTCTGACCATTTTGGTCTTAACTATATGCACCTTTGCACTGATGGTGAACCAGTCCTATCCAAACCTGTCAAGCTCAACATAAATCGGAACAAATATCTTGAGGCTTTTGAAACTCTTTAAAAATATTTTGATAAATTGAATGGTGAGAAAAGTTCCATCATAAAACGGAAGGATTGGTCTATAGGTTATGCTTTATTTTCTTTCACCTTAACACCTGATTATGATGGTGATGACCATTACGCCCAGCATGGCAACTTGCGGCTAGAGATGAATTTTGCCTGTGCCTTGAAAAATACAGTCAGTGTCATAGTTTATGCTGAATTTGACAACATCATTGAAATAAGCACGAATCGCAGTATTCAGTTTGATTATCAACCATGAACACGAAGCAAATAGATGCCATATTGACCAAGAATACCATGACAAAAGACCCTGTGGATCAACTGCCAGCATTACAACAAGGAGCTTATGTCATCAACACAGACAATCATGATGAAACTGATGAACACTGGGTTACCGTGTACTTTGACAAAGTTGTGGAGTATTTTTACTCTTACGCACCAAGGAATAATCGTTTAGAAAAGTTTAACTAATGAGTATGTGTATAATTCCATACCATTAGAACAGAACATTTCCAATACTTGTGGTTTTTATTGTATATATTATATATTACATAGAACTCGAGATCATAGTATGTTTGATATTGTAAATGTATTAAAAAAGAAGTGATGGAGACTTTGTAGTCAGAGACTTTATCTATAGACGTTATAAACCATTGTTCTATTAAACTAATTTTTATTTTTTAATTTGTAGTTAAGTGATATTTTTCTCCAAGAATGTATATGCTGTCAAGGATTACTAATGCCACTCCAGTGTCATATCATTCTAATAAGGTCCCTGTCGCGGTGTTAATTTACCCGTAAACCATTTAAGTAGAAGGTCCCTGACGCGGTGTTAATTCACCCGTAAATATTTTCATTTTCATATTTTTTCATTCTTAAGAAAGGGTCCCTGGCGAGGTGTTAACTCACCCGTATACCTTACATTATATGTCATATATTAGTGGAAAGTGCTTTATTCTTTGTAATCATATACATTTATACATTGATATAATTTTTTATAGTTTTGTATTATAGTCAAGTATTATACGAGAAAACAAAAAGTTGAAAAGCATCATATGTGTTTTTCTTATTTTATTGAAAATATTTACACTTATTGAGAAGCACAATTATCATAAACATGAAATTAAAATATTGACATTTATTGAGAATAAAAACAAAAACATTTCAAATACATATTATGTTAATACATGTTACATATTAGCCCACTCACAAGAAGTTAAATTGATGTAAGTATCATAAATATTATGAAAACTGACATAGTACTGATCTAATCCAATCACTTTCACATCAACATAGTTTGATAATGTTAATTCCTTTCATAGTCTTTATTATAGTCTACATATTAGGCTTAAAGTCAATTTTCTTTGAACCATATATCAAACGCACATGTCCATTTGGTTCAAAGCTAACTTTCAAGTTCTTTCCAAGCCTCAAAAACTTGGGTCCAATCTTCTGCACTGAGGGCGATGAAATCATAGCATCCGATAAGCTCATCATACTGTTGAAGCGTATACCGCGTTCACCGTCTCGTTCAATGACTTTCACCCTAAGTTCTTCTGAGACTTGTAGATGAAATCCTGGTATTGTTAGCGATTCAAAATAACCCTTCACCAAGGCCTAATACTCAGTAGATAGGATAATGTAAGTTCCACGATAACAGACGGCAAGTTCACCAAAGTGATCTAGAGATAGTTTCGCGTTTGAATTCATGATGATAAATGAGTTCTACTGAACCATCTTCTGACTGTCACTGAATTTATACGCAATATCCGTAATATATTCACGAATATTAACCATCACTTGCTGTTGATATTTCATTAATTTAGTATATGTTTCTCCATTAATGGGTATCCCAACCGGTAAATCATCTATACTCGTCTTCTTTATGGACTTTGCAGTGATGGAAACTTTCTCATTTGACTTAAGGCTCTGTCTTAATTTTTCGCTTCTTATGCGGCGGCTTGGTAGCTTATAACTCATCGCTTGGTCTTTCTAAACTGTGGTCGCCTTTGAAGCTGTGGTGTTGGTAGTGACTTCAACTCAGACTTTATCATGGACATTGCCTTAGACTTTGCTGTAGGTATTGTCTCAGGCTTTGCTATAGGCTTTTGTGAAGACATTGTCATAGATTGTAGTTGTTGTTGACACTTCAACAGTTTGATACAGAATGATTGCTATGCCAGAGGGAGGACGTCTTTTAACCCTATAAGTTGCGTAATGTCCATGAGCTAACGTGGTATAACCGTTATCCAAAACATAGCGCTTATCATCAAATGGTGATAGACCAACCTTCTCAGTCTTCCCTGAAAAAATTGATGTTTATGAATAAACTATTCTTGTATTGAACATGAGTCATTCGCCTCTGGCAAGCGCGGGTAATTCCCTTAGCAGCATGTTTCTATTGTCCACCATACAGCAAACTCTACATCTTTGGTCGAAGCTCTGCAAACTCCTCAATGGGTACTCCAGCAGTTTCATCTTTTATTTTCCCCAACACTTTCTTGTTCACAGTAGAATGCAGGAAGTGATCCTTTGAATAATCACTTGTATCAAAAAGATGACTATCGTGTTGCATATCTTTGTAAATGTCTCTAGTCGGTATGTCATAACACAAACTGTCTGTGTCGCTGAACAGCAGTTTTGTCTCTGGATACTTCTTCTTCATGTAATTGTAGTGGTTATCATACATGAGGGTTTTGCTGAGATCTAGAATAGTAAACCTAATCTGAATGAGCTTGTTCAACAACAGATCCGATTGCACGCAGTGTACCGCTGTCTGGTCTTCATTGAAAATATAGAATTTGTGAACTGTAGACTTGGCCACCACCTTTATGAAACGTTTCTCGTTATGAATCAATTGTCAAATATATTGTTAATCAATTTGTAAAAGTCTTTTTCAAACGTGTTTTTTTTTGCCACTTTTCTCTTTTCTGTATTAACATCTATATATTTAGCTACTCATTTACTCTGCTGGAACATAATGGCGCGATGCACTTTTGTCACTTTCAATCCAAGAGATACATATTGCTGCACATTTCGATAATCTACTACATACTTTTCCTTGTAACTGAGATTGAAAATCAACTTTTCTGTAGGTTTACATTTCAATCCCAACTGTGTTCTCAGGTTCTGACTGTATTCAGACAATTCACTAATTCGAACAGTTTTCTTCTCAGCGGCCAGTGGATAGTCACTATGTTGAAATTGAGTTTCATCCGGGTATGTGAGATCTACCTCTAAAATATATCATGTCTCACTCACTTTCATGTAGTTCAGAGATTCTGGATCTTTCACCAATGCAAATCCACATCGTGGCAAACTCTGCGACATACTCCAACTATACAGATTGTTTGCATCAAAGTACATGATGTAGTTTGTTGGCTTGGTCACATCATACTCTGAAATGTAGGGGTTGTTGGCTTTTGTATACTTGTGTGTAATCACTGAAATACCTCCTCGCAGACCTTGCTCTACCATTGGATACATATCAGTATCGTCTATCAATTCCAATTAAACCTTGGTATGTTTCAGCATAACGTCCGATGTCAAACCTGGTGCTGTATAGTAATGAGCAGGATCCAATTCACACGTGCTAAGACACATATCTCTTAAATTTTCAAACACATCTGCCAACAGCAACACATCTGTTTTCAGGTAGAGGTCATGATACTCTCCAAATTTATTGCATCGGAATATATTCCAGAACCGTTGTGAATGAGAATAATCCTCATCACTGATTCCTTCTTAAGACAATTGACTGTAAAAGTCTCCTTGTGATGGAAGCTTTGTTTCTGCAAACTTGGAGGGTTCATCAACATATTCATGGGGATATACTCCTTTTCTCAAAAGTAATTCTTGCTGCTGATTGTCATGCACATGAGCAGTCATATTCTGAAACTTATCTTTGCCCTCAGCCACTAAGTCGGCCACCAGTTTTTGCAAGGATGCTACCATAAATTGGAGTCGATGAATTTTAGATTGCACATGGTAATCACAATGTACTTTTCAATATTGTTAGGAATAACCGACAGCTTCAGAGCCCTTGGATTTTCCTATACTCTCTATAAGAAGATGACTCATATCCTCGTAGGTTGTGGAATAGGACAGGGATAATGAATGAATCCCACTTTTCTTGTTGATCCGTTTTTAAGCGAAACTGTAGGTTGCATTCACTAGGAGCTGCTTCACGATATTTTCCACATATGTGATCATGATATCGCACACAATCCACTCCCATCAACTCATGGCAAATGTAACAATGAGTAGCTTGAGCAAACCTCAGCAGTCATTTCAATGGGTTTTGGGTGGTTCAACCAATTCACAATGCGATCACGTTCATCCAGCATATACTGTAGAAATGTGTAGACAGCATTGTCTCCACGGTAAAGCACAGGAGCACACTTCTCATATTCGCTGACGAGAACATAGGCAAAACTACTAGCCTTGTGATGTTGGTAACGATCACCCTCCTGTTTCTCTGTACAGCATTCAAAGTCAGCATAAATGACAAAGGGTACCTTTTGTTGTTTTGCAATGTCCTTCAATCATATAATTGTATCCTCTGGAAATGATAATCCCTGTGCTCCATGCTTCTCACAAACTTCACGATGTTTATCCAAAAGGTCTTGTCGCATAAACCCATGCAAACAATTGAAGCAGTAAAACTTCTTGGTATTATGTTTTGTGCGATACGTCATGTGTCGACTAAAATTTTTAATCGGCCAATAATGTCTCTTCTCATTATCTCTGATGAGAAGTAAGTTGATTTCATTGCCACTCTCATGTTGATTCATGCGAATCATATGGATGGGTACTATAACTTGATTTTCCCAACCAAAAACATTGATGGAAATGTTATTCCTGTTCTCAAATTTAGGAATTTGATGAACTGGTGTTGGAAATGTCATATCTTCCACATTCAGCTCATGTTAAAATGGTTGATACTTAGATGCTATACATACATTATCATGCATCGGATGGAGATGAACTAATATAGACCAAAGGAAGCACTTGTTATCTGTGTTCTTGATGTTGATAACACCCTTAGTATTCATTACTTTCTTTGGCCACTTAATGTAGTTGGATGCTTGTAAGGTTTCTAAGGTAGCTGTATGAACTTCAGTCTGAAGAATCTTATCCAACACCCATCCAGATCCTTGAGGTTCATGTCTATCAAACTTGTTGAATAAATCCTTGAATGCATTTGATAAATCATTATCAATCTCTCTTTCATTGAATGCTTGAAAAGTCTGAGTGCTGAGATGAGTGTTATCCACACGTTCTTCTAACACTCCCTATTCATTTCTTATTATTTTCTTGAACCGAGCAAAAACAACAATGTACCATTTTATTCCATTGTTTAATCTATCTTTCAAATGTCATGTAATGCGATTTTCTTGCTGTCTCATTTCAAGTAGTAAATCAGATTCATTTTCAGGTTCAAACACGTCTTGATGTGCATGTTCACCAAGGCTTATTCTTCTACCTTTATCCACTTGCATTACATCCTTCTTCTTTTGTTTCTTTGTAGGCGGTCGATCTGACCCACCAGCTGATCTTTTTACACATATGTTCTGTATTGGTGTTACATGTGTATCATCATATAAGTAGTTGATAAGTGGGCATACTAAAACAATATATAATGGGCATAGTAAAGCAGTGACGTCAAAATGACGTCCTGACTGTTTTATAACGCCCATGGGCATACTAAAACAGTGACGTCAAAATGATGTCACAGCGGGCAGATGGACAGACGGGCAGACGGACAGACGGACAAACGGGCAGACGGACAAACTGGTAGGCGGACAAACGGGCAGACAGACAGATGGGCAGACGGGCAGACGGACAAATGGGTAGACGAACAAACGGGCAGGCGGCAAACGGGCAGGCGGACAAATGGGTAGACGGACAGCCGGGCAGACGGGCAGACGGCAACTTTTCTCAGTCTCTCTTTCACTCTCTCTCTCTCCACACACACATACCAACACCACGACAGAGTTAGCGTTTCATTTCATAAGCCTCCTAGGTATTTTAACCACAGACGGCAACTTTTTTCTCAGTCTCTCTTTCACTCTCTCTCCACACACACACCTACCAACACCACGACTGAGTTAGCGTTTCATTTGGTAAGCTGCATAGGTATTTTAACCCCAGACGGCAACTTTTTTTCTCAGTCTCTCTTTCACTCTCTCCACACACACACACACACATACCAATACCACGACTGAGTTAGCGGTTCATTTCATAAGCCTCCTAGGTATTTTAACCCCAGATGGCAACTTTTTTTCTCAGGGATGACAGACATTTTTTAAGCATTTCTCACACTCTCATGCATACACAGACATACCATCACCATAACACGATTAGCGTTTCATTTCGTATTAGTGGATGGTCCTGAAAAGGACCGGAGAATCTTAGATTGCTGCTCTTCCTTCCTCACTGTGTGTTCTGCTGCAGCGACACTTCCTCCTATGCGCTGCAACCGACCCCGCCGTTGACTTAAACTGCCTACCCAGAACGCTGCAGAAATAGGACTCAGTTTTTTAGCGTTCTCACAGGATGCCTCGTGCAAACTCCTCGTGACTCCCTGGTATCCGCAGAAGTCACGGAAAATAGAGAATTCGTTAACTGAGCTGAGCAGTTGCGCGACATCTTTCAGTGACTCTTTACTGGGGTCTGCCAGGTTTAAGTCAACGGGCGGTTTCGGTAAACGCGAGTCGGAAGTGTGCTGCAACTCGCTGATGGCTGCCACTGCTGCTTCGGTCTCATCATCCGTTATGGTGACCGGCTGCGGACTGCTGACAAGCATGTCGAAAGCTATTGGCAATTCTGGCAAGCTGGAACCGGTCGCATCAGGCAGCTTAGTGACAGTTGCTTTCTTAGGTGTTGGCTTAGGCGCAGGTGTAGTTGTAGGCTTAGGCGCAGGTGTAGCCTTGACCGCAAGCTTCGTGACCGTGGCAGGAGGCGGTTGCTGCTCATACAGAGCAGGAGAACGATGTCTTGCACGCTTGTGCGACTCTACCGCCGCCCTGCCAAATCTGTGGTATTCTTCTCCGCGATTTATGCTAGCCTTCCACATTTCCAGTTTCAACAGTTCATAATCTATGTAGATCTCTTCGATCAGATCGCAATCTTTCTCCGAGAGCAGGTATTTTTGCTTCCTTTCGCTCGTGAAGAACTGTTCACGGAACTCCATGGCTGCAGAGGAAGTTTTGGCAAGTGTGAGAAGTCAGCGATGTGAGCCAGCCATATATATACAGGCAGGCGGCAAAATTAATATATGAAAGAGCCCACAGCGTGAGAAACAATTAAGGCAAGAGGCAAAGCGTGGGACTTTTCCACAGGGAGAGAGAGGCAGCAAGTAGTTAGCAGACAGTAAGTCGACCCTTCCCCTCCCCCCTCCCCCCCCCCCAGGAGAGCAAAATTTCACCAACTGTCACCAAATTAACCATGGTATACATGTTATCATTCAGTAAGTAGAGTGGGTCAACCATCGACCGACCGACCTCCCCCTCCCCCCGGGCCGAATTTGCGATTTTTGCATATTTACACATTTCAAACAATTCTGAACATTTTTGGTTTTGACCCCCCCCCCCCCCGTGGTGAATTTGCGATTTTTGCAGATTTACACGTTTCAGACAATTCTGAACATTTTTGTTTTTTGGACCGACCTCCCCTCCCCCCCCCCCCCCCCGCCTCGGCCGGCACGATTTTGCGATTTCTGCATATTTACACGTTTCAAACAATTCTGAACATTTTTGGTTTTTGGGCCGACCTCCCACCCTCCCCGGCCCGCACGATTTTGCAATTTTGCATATTTACACGTTTCAAACAATTCTGAACATTTTTGTTTTTGGACCGACCACCTCCCCCTCCTTCGGGGCGATTTTTCGATTTTTACATATTTATACGTTTCAGACAATTCTGAACATTTTTGGTTTTTTGACCCCCCCCCCCCCCGGCCAGTGGGCTACGAGCCACTAGCTCACCAATGAGTAGTATAAAAACGGGGCGTTCATGAATGCTATGACAATTATCGCCAAGATATCATGGAAACGTCTCTGATAGCAACTTCAGCTAGCAACATGGAAATTGATAGCTTGTTCGGCAACGAAACAATGGCTTTTACAGATGCATTTTTAACTGCGGAGGAGACTGCTGCGTTCCTAAGTGCATTGGCAGAAGCTGAAAAAGCCTTGGAGGAAGCATTAGGGGCTCCGTCAGACGTGTCTACAGTACAGCAAAGAAAGCCTGAGGAAGCGTTAGGTGCTCCGTCAGACGTGTCTACAGTGCAGCAAGAAATGCCAGATCCTGAGGAACCTGATTACCCGTTTTGGGTTGCAAATGCGCTTGTAAATGGTAGCGCCAAGCCACTCAGCACAAAGTTAAAGACACATCTAGAGCATCTTGAGGAAGAAGTGGTTATGTCAAGCGATGACAACAACGACGACGATGACGACAACGACAGCGATGACGACAGCGACGGCGATGACGACAGCGACGACGATGACGACAGCGACGACGATGACGACAAGCAGCTCAAATCTAAATTTGAATTGAGCAAAACTATTCCTGTTACTGAGGAAGACGTCAGGCTGTTGAAACGAAACTTTCGAGCAGTGATTCCTCTGATCGATTGCATTTTATGGCGTTTATGTGAAGAAGGCTTTTTCGACCAACACACGTACATATACCTAACGGAAGAAGTGAACACTGTCATTCGGCTTATCTACATGCTAGAAGGAAACCTAGAGCATCTTCCTGCGTCAGAGCCACAGTTCTCCGAAGCCATGACCCGACGTTTCGTTCAACTTATTAGAAGTCTTCATGGGGAACTTTTTAAGACTTTATGTCTACCGGCGCCAAAGTGTGTTGATGAGGATCGCGATTCCAAATGTGCAAAGGTCATGCTACATGGCTTCAAGTACCTTGAAGAACGTATTAAGGTGTATGATATGATGGCCTACCTGTATGAAAAAGGACATTTCACCATGGCAATGCTCTTTGACTTGATAATTGGTAGTCGCAAACGAGGAGACTTTTTAGTGATCGTCATGAGACAATCTCTAACAGACGGTTTGCCAACAGCCTTTCTTGATGGTTTCAACGAGATCACATTTTACAAACATCTCATGAAAACATACATGTAATGTCCATATAAAAGGAGTGAGGTGTAAAGTGAAGTCATCATTCAACGCGCAGCCATGGAGAAGACAAGCAGCTTTAAAATTAGTGCAAACTTAACCATTACTGTGGAGCATGGACAATTTGGGCTATTTCTTCGAATCAAACGTGGAGAGAGATGGCTTGCTTTATCACCATCCTTGTGGAAGATTGTGTGTCTGAACTTAACAAGATTACACAACATTGGCTTCAAACTGTACTTAACGCAAACGAAATGGCTTGAAGTCATTTCATACCAAGACATGCGCTGTGTGAGTTTTGTGCGCGTTACATATACGCGTTACATCAACATGAATGATGGTGAATGGGAGACATTGCTTCAGGACATGGATAGCGTCAACTCAGCCTTATTCGCCAAACCTGAACCATGTACGGAATGTCATGGCAAGAAAACTCCTATCAAGCTGCAAAAGGACAATCGGATGAAAGTACAATTGCAAGTTGTGTGAACCAGACAACTTCTGCAACAAGTGCGGCTCACTAACAGTATCTGCAGAGTAAGATTGAGAGTCATTTGCTTGCCAGCCGTCATAGTGTGCAGACGTGTTATGTAGACATGTGAAGCAAAGATGGATGTAGAAACGTGTTTCAAGGAGAAGTATGTGGACTACATGATAAGTGACCTGGCGCGTTTTGGATCTATTCAACAACAACTGGAATACTTTGACATCTATTGGGAACTTGCTCATTCCACGTTGAACGTACCAAACTTACCGAGGACTTCATCAAAGAGTGTGTGCTTTCAAACATTGACGGAGCTGAGGAGTTTGATGTGGAAGCAGCATATCACTTTGCTCGACTTGATCCAAGACTGTTTGATGAAGTGAGAGAGTGGTTAATCTACATTGCAGTATAATGACAGACATTACATTGAGACAATATATTGTGCCAAAAAAAACATATTGTGAAGAAATGTTATTAGCTGTAAAAAAGTTTGCATGTTTAGTATGTCCTGCTTGTCAAAATGAAGAGTGTTTAGAACATACTTGTCATTTTGCATGTGTCTATACATATTGGAATGAAGCTAAATATTATATTCATTTAGATAAAGTGTTAGATAATGCAGATCAACGTTGTTAAAAATATGGTGTAGATGTTATCACATTAGATGAATTAAGTAGTTGGTTAATGTACATTGAAGATCAATGGACTCCAATTATTCACACCATTGTATCAATACTTGATTTGTAAGATATGTTGATTGAGTTATAAAAACATGTTGATTGAGTTGTAACACAAAATAAAATGCATGATATGTTGATAAAATGCAAGATATGTTGACAAAATAAAATGCAAGATATGTTAACAAGTGTTAATCATTTAGTGTTAACATGTCGACGTGGAAAGACTACTTAACCAATATTTACTTTAAACCTGATCAACCCGGGGCATTTGCTGGTCCTTACAAACTTTATCATATATTAAAAAAACATGACCAACCAGTCACTCATTCACAAGTGAAGAAATGGTTACAGGATCAAGATGCCTTCAGTTTACTACAACCTGTAAAATACAGGTTTAAAAGGCAACGTGTCATTACACATGGAATTGATGACATGTGGGATATTGATTTAGCCGACATGGGAAACATAGCTCCCTATAATGATGACACCCGCTTTTTATTGGTTGTCATTGATGTGTTTTCCAAATATTTGTGGGTGCAGCCATTACCTAATAAATCTCATACCAGCGTCATAGAAGCCTTTCAAAAGATTTTTCATGAAACACAACGAAGACCACGAACTCTAAGGTCGGATAAAGGAACTGAATTTAAAAACAGATGGGTAAAAGCATTTTTGAAGAAGGAGGGAATATATGCCTATACAAAAAAGAATGAAACCAAAGCCAACTTTGCTGAGAGAGTCATTCGTACTCTAAAGGGAATGATGTATCGATATTTCCTACATAATCAAACTTAGCGCTATATGGACATCCTTCCAGACTTAGTGTACAATTACAACCATAGACCTCATGGCTCCCTCCCTAATAAGCATGCTCCTGCAGATATTCGTAAAGACAACGAATCGAAAGTGTGGAAGTATATGTATGTAGACAAATTGAAATTGAAACCAAAGAAGAAGAAAAAAACTCTACAAATTTAAAATTGGTGATCAGGTTTGCATTTCTCACATGAAATATGTATTTCAACGGGATTATCATATAAAGTGGACGCAAGAAGTCTTCATTATCACACATCGTTGTAAGAAGCAAGGAATACACTTGTATCGTGTGAAAGACTTTTTGGACGAAGATATTGATGGACATTTCTATGAAGAAGAAGAACTGCAGAAAGTGACAAAAGATATTGAATCTGTCTACAGAATTGAAAAGGTTTTGAAAACACGAAGAAGACGAGGTGTTAAAGAATTATTTTTAAGTGGTTAGGTTGGCCAAAGAGATTTAACAGTTCGATGAAAGAAACAGACATTAAAAAATGAAGCATCCATTCACATGTTTGGTCTCTGGACCTACAGGCAGTGGTAAAACTTCTCTAGTTAGAGAAATTCTAGAATAAAAGTTAATTAAACCCTCTCCAAAAACCATTTGCCTTTTTACAAGGCAATGAATGGTGTGGAATTTTACCAAGGCATTCCAGATGACATTGAAGAGCGCTTTAACCCGAAAAAACAAACTTACTCATCATTGATGACTTAATGACCAAATGTCATAGTGATGAACATATGACACGTCTCTTTAGTGTTGGTAGCAGTCATCAAAATCTAAGCATTATTTTTATTGTGCATAATTTATTCCATCATGGTCGAGAAATGCGAAATATTACTTTGAATACGCATTACATCATTCTGTTTAAAAATCCTAGAGACAGTCAACAAATAAGTACATTAGCGCGACAAATGTATCCTGAAAAATCTCAATTTCTCATAGAAGCCTATCAAGATGCTACCAGCAAACCTCATGGCTATTTATTCATTGATTTGAAGCCGAAGACGAATGATCAACTACGTATTCGTACAGGCATTTTACCAAAAGATACACATTACGTATATGTTGATAAAGTAGAGTATGAACAAGAACCAAGTCACTTGACCATTCGCAGCCAAGATGTCTAAACGTATTCAAGCTAATCAACCTTTTCTTCACTTGCTCGCACACACCGGACCTAATTGACGTAAATCCTCGCTACAACAAGCTACTAAGGAGGAATTAACTAGCTTGTTTGAAATTTGTTTGAATATATTGCGAGGACATTTACCCTTAAGCTCAAAAAGGTATAAGGAATTCAAGCGTGAACGTCATAGCCTACGCACACTAGCAGATAAGAAGATATCACTTCGAAGAAAAAAGAAGTTGGTTAATCAGAAAGGAGGATTTATTGGAGCTATTGCTAAATTTGCATTACCCTTGTTAGCTCAGTTGCTGTTAAAAATGAAACATACTTTGAAAATTGTCCTCATTCCTGAATATGAATATAAAATGTTGTTAGAAAAGAAGGGAAAAGATGGTGAAATCAAAACGAAAGTGAATAAACTTTTACGTGGGAAACGAACTCGTGAAAAGGCAATAGAAATGTCTCAAGTTCTTGGCCGTCATTTACGAACAATTCAGTCACATCAACAACGACAAAAGTCTGTTACATCATCCAATGCAGAAAAATCAGAAAAGTCCCAACAGTTTCTAAACCATTTTCAACCTATTTATCATGCAAAACTAACACAACTTCTGGCAGAACTTAAGAAATATGGTACGAGATGGACAGATAAAAATGAACTTGTTTTAAAAACGGGTACTGTCATTACGAATTCTAACATTATTGATTTGTTGAAAGAAGCATTGGTAGCTACAAGAAGAAAAGAACGACGAGAACCACCACATGGTTGGAAGCAGTTTATTGAGGAAATTGTAGACGCTAATACTCCAAAAACTGTTTTGGAAACTCGTGACGATATTACAAAAGATATACAACAACGTCAACAAAGGTTGTTTCCAGAAGGATGGGAAATTTTTTAACATGGATTAAAGAGTTATGGTGTTGTTGTAAAGAAAATGGAAATAAAAATACTATTTCTGTAAAAATTAGGTGTGTCAGTGCTTGTTGTCAAGGAGAAGTAGTAGATACCAATGTAGATCATGTAGATAACAATTTAGACAACAATGTAGACAGCAATGTAGAGAGTGAGGATGACGAGTGTCAAACATGAAGTAATGTATAGACACATCTAGTATATCTACATCACACAAACGATTTAATCGTCATGGAGTCAACAAGTTTTTATATTACTTTACCTAGTAATGCTAGTATGAACTATTATCCTACTAATAAGGCTTCTACTAATCAAATTCGTTTACCTCGTACATTATATTTGAAAGGAAAATATGAAGTAGCCTTAGCTGAAATTCAATACCCACACACATGGACGACAATGAGGCCAGGAATAGACTATACTCTTCATTTTCGATCATCATTAGAAATATTTTATGCAGTTACCATTCCATATGGCTACTACAGATCCATACCTGAAATATGTAGTGCAATAAATGAAGAATTACAAAAATCTATTAATTCAAACCCTATTCAGTTAAAGTATGATAAAATTAGTCGAAGAGTTTATCTTATTTTGAGAAATGATTATGATATTGTCTTTTCTACTGGATTAGCTGAGATTTTAGGATTTATACCAGATAAATGATATAAAGAATCCGGTCCTGCTGAACATCAATCGGATGTGAAACATGGATTTTATACACTTTATATGTACTGTAGTATTTGTGAGCCACAAGTAGTTGGAGATTATTATGTTCCTTTACTACGTTCTGTTCCCATTAAAGGGGATGATGGTGATATTATTATGAAAACTTATGAAGAACCTCATTACGTCCCTGCAAACACATCCAAATTTGATACGATAGAAATGAATATTAAGGATGACACAGGTCATAATGTTTCATTTCAAACTGGGAAAGTGATATTTAAACTTCATTTTCGATCAAAAGCATTATGAAAGCATATACACACGATCCGTCTGCATATCGCAACCATTTTCTTCATCAAGTGGGTGGGAAATTTCCAGGATTTAAAGGAGCGCGAATACAATATGGAGATGGTATTGGTTCAATATTGGGATCACTGGCTCGCAAAGCTATTCCACTGCTTAAGGCAGGGGCTAAAATCGTTGCATCACATCTTAAAAAGGCTGCAAAAGATGTTGCGAAAGATGTTACAGGTCTAGTAGCACAACGTGTAATTGGCAATGTGTTAGGAGGACAAAAGAGAGCGCAACCAGCAAAACGTATCAGAAGGCGAAAGGCAGCTAAACGGATAACATCAACAAAACAAAAGAAAGATATTTTTTAATCATGTCTTTAATTCATAATCATTCTTGTGAATGTAGTCTTTCTCCATTAGAATGGTTTCGCATACCACCAACGCAAACTGCTGTAGAAAACAGTTATAATGTAGACTATAAACCACTGACTACCATTAGAGAGGGTGCTCCAATAGAATTCTACATTCCTGCGAGTACAGAAGAATATTTAGATTTAAAGACCAGTAAACTTCATATTGCATGCTGTATTGTAAAGGCTGATGGAACACCGTGTGGGGTAGATGATAACGTATCATGCATTAATGATTTGTTTAATGGGTTATGGTCCAATATTGAATTATTTCTAAATGGTCGTTTGGTATCACATAGTAACAATACCCATGGTTATACCAGCATCATATCTCATCTCATCCATGACTCGGAAGAAAGTCTCCATTCTGAGCGCTCTATGCGTCTCATCTATAAAGATACTTCTGGGTCAATGAATACTAATGAGGTGAAAAGAGCTAATCATGAAAGATATGTATCAGGTTTTCATGTAAATGTTGAAGGTGGTGATCTAGCTCTAAAAGGAAATAATGGTTTACATAATCGTTATTTGTATACACGTCTAGGCCGTGAGTTTATGCTTACAGGCGGTTTAAGGGTATATTTGTTTGAGCAGGATCGTTATCTTCCCAATGGTATTAGTATGAAATTACGTTTACATAGACAAAAAGATAAATTTGTATTAATCGCAGCAAATAATGGTTTTAAAGTAGAAGTGAGAGAGGCGTTTTTAACCATTCGCAAAGTGAGGGTTAGTCCAGGTATTCAGTTAGCACATACAGATGCATTGATGAAAACTCCTGCTAAGTTTATTATTACTAGAAAACAGTGTAAAATTTTAGCTATTCCAACTGGATTTCAATCTTTTGTGAAAGATAACATCTTTTTAGGCCAAATACCAAAACGTATTGTCATTGGACTGGTTCATAATGAATCCTTCGCTGGAACAGTATTGAGAAATCCATACAATTTTGAACATTTTGATCTTAACTTTATGCAACTTTACTCTGATGGTGAACCAGTCTTATCCAAACCCCTCAAGCTTGACATAAATCGAGACAAATATCTTGACGCTTTTGAAACTCTTTACAAATCTTTTGATAGACTGAATGGTGAGAATATTTTGACTCTTATGGACTTTTACCTATAGACATTTGAACAAGTTTTTAAAGTTTAAAGTTTAGTTTCATTACAAACACCGATATCATCTATATGTGGATTTTATTGTGTATATTATATAATTCAAAGAGCTCGAGGACATAGTCCTTTTGAAATCATTGATGTGTTAAGAAGAAGTGATGGTGATTTTGTTGTAAAGGATTTTGTATATAGACATTATAAACCATTATTTTATTGATGTTGTATTAGATAAGTTGTATTAGTTAAGTTGTTGGTAATTGTTAATTGTATTATGAATATTGTAAATAAACAAGACAGTTTTATACAACATTCTTTTTTTATTGTGTTATAGATTATTTACATTTTAACAATTATTTTACATTTCAACAAATCTATTTTACATTAAACTTTTGTTTCACAAATACCTTCAATACATCGATAAACAAATGCCATTTATACCAATCTAAATTAATATATGTATCATAGACATTACACCCACGTTTGTAAATGCTATGAAAACTAGCATAACACTGTCCATAAGCAAACTGTATTATTTTAACATCTTCGTATTCAGACAGTTTTAGTTCATATCCATCTTCATTTTTGTCAATGTCTATCACCATAACGCACATGGGATGTGTCAGCTCAATGGACTTGGCACCCCGCATGAGTTGCACTCCTTCCTCTTTGAATCAAGCGTCAGGTTCTTTCCAATGCAGTGCGTGTAACAGAGCGTACCATTCCACTGTGTTAAGGGTGATGTAGTCGTAGAGTTCTGTAAGCTCGTCATATTGACGAAATCGTACAAACACGTCTAGACAGTTCTCAGTCACATGCACTTCTAAATCCTCTGAGAGTTTCAGGAGAAAGCCAGGTATCCTCAACTCCTCTAGATGGTCTTTCAACGTGGATTTTCGTCAGGTGATAGAATGATATACTTTTCAAAATGTCTTAACACAATGTCATCACATAAGTTTCTCAGATATGAGAATCCATTTGCAATGGGTTCATAATCCAACAAATAGTCTTCTATCTCGTTCAATTATGCTCGCAAGATGGTGAAGAGTGGATGTTGTATAGCTTCTAGGAATCGTAAGACGCCGCTCCAATTCTTCATATCAAAGTCAATCAAATCTGAATATGGAGTATCTGGCACAACTCCATCATAATCCTCTGGATAATCCTGTAAAAGATTTCTCCAGAATCTAACACGTATGTCAGAATCATGTCCAACCACTAACACTTCAACTTTATTTTCAAGTCTACGTTCAAACCCAGGTTTAAGCGGTATGTTTTTAAAGTCTTTCCACACTTCAGGTTTAAACCAATAAGCAGAACTTATTCGAAAACTTATTTTCACTTCATTCAAATCATTTACAGTAAGGTAAGCACCACCGTTGAACACGAGTGCATTCATGATGACAATACCTTGTTATGAGCCGTCTTCTTGTCTTCGAAGCCTTTTATCCACTTCTTTCACTTGGTTCTTCAACATTTTCCATTCAGGTATTGTCAACAAAATACCCTTTTTCGTAGGACGGTTTCTTCCAGACCCCTCATCTCTGAGGTACTTGCGAATGTTTACCACTCCTTCATTGCTTTGTTTCATAATCTTGATATACTTTCCATTTCCTAGAGAAAGCATTCCATCCCACGACTGTGGTGGTGTTGGTGCCGTCTCCACTTTCAATTTCTTGATGGTAGTGGTAGGATTTTTAACTTCTAAGTATTTGACTGTATCAGCAAGAGTATCCAAGTTCCATATTAACGCTTCAATGTTCACACCTCAAATAACGCTTACGTTGGAGGACCTCCCCCTTTTATAACGTTGCTTTGTAATGTCCATGCGCTAAGGTGGAATAGCCATCATTCAACACATATCGCTTGTCGTCATATGGGGAGAGGGCTACTTTCCTCAACTTCTCCGAGAAAAGCTGGTGACTATGACTTCGAATAATGTGTCCTGTAGCCATCGTTTGAGTTTGGTTGAACAAACTGTCTCTATACAGTACATGTTTAATACGTCTTTGGCAAGCTCGAGTGATGCCTTTAGCTGTATGTTTTTCTTTCCCACCACACAATAAACTGTACATTTTCGGTCTGAGTCCAACAAACTCTTCAATAGGGATGCGTGCCGTCTCATCCTTCATTTTCCCAAGCACTTTTTTGTTCACGTTGGAATGTAGGAAGTGATCTGATGGATAGTCACTTGTGTCAAACAGCTCAGCATCTTGCTGCATATCCTTGTAGATATCTTCCGTTTCTATGTCATAACATAGACTGTCGGTGTCGCTGAACAACAACTTGGCATTGGGATACTTGACCATGATGTAGTTGTAATGAAAGTTGAACATAAGCACTTTGCTGAGGTCGAGAATGGTGAAGCCAACTTGAATGGGTTTATCCAGAAGCAAATCCACTTTGCGCAAATGTACGGCGGTCAAATCTTCGTTGAAAATTATGAATTTGTGGAAAAAAGGTTTGGCTACGAGTTTCTTGAACCGCTTTTTCTTGTGAACAAGTTCAACATTGATTCGCTTTCTCACATTTTCCATGGTTTTGCCAAACACAGAGTTGTTCATTAGTTTGAAGACGTCTTTCTCAAATGGGCTCTTAGCCAATTTTCTCTTTTCTGTGTTCAAGGTAATGTATTTTGCTAAGCATTTGCTCTGTTCAAACATGATGGCGCGATGTTCTTTGGTGACTTTCAACCCCAGTGAGACGTACTGTTGTAAATTCTTCTAATGAAGTACATATTTCTTCTTGTCACACAAGTTAGGAATGAGCTTTTCACTGGGTTTGCCTTTCATGTTCAGATCTTTCCGTAGCTTCTGACTGTACTCTGACAATTCTCCAACTTTGACACATTTCCGTTCTAGAGCCACTGGGTAGTGATTATGACGATCATGGATTGAATTTGGGTATTCTAAATCCACTTCCAAAATGAATCCAATGTCGTCATCTTCAGCTACATCCATGAAGTCGAGGGATTCTGGCTCGCTCACCAACATAAATCCTCTTTGTGGCATGCTTTGTGACATGGCTCAGCCATACAAGTTGTTTGCGTCGAGGTACATCAGGTAGTTGTTTGGTAACTCAGAATTGTAATCTGCTACGTAGGGATTATTTGCTTTCGCATACTTGCGTGATCACAGATATTCCTCCACATATGCCTTGCTCAACCATTTGGTACATGTCAATGTCATTTATCAATTCCAACTTCATCTTTGTCGCTTTTGACATAGCATCCCACGACAGTCCTGGTGCTGTATAGTAGTGAGCAGGATCCAATTCATACGTGTTGAGACACACTTGACGAAAATTTTCAAACACGTCAGCTAGCAGTAGCACATCTGATTTCAGGTACAGGTCGTGGTATTCACCGAATGTGGTACAGTTGAATTATCCCACACCTTCTGCGCATGAGCATAATCCTCATCACTAATGTCCTCTTCGCTAAGCTGACTACAGAACTTGTCCTTTGATAGTAGCTGTGTTTCAGCAAACTTGAATGGCTCGTCCATGTACTCGTAGGGGTACACTCCCTTTCTCAGCGGCAAATCTTGTTGGTTGCTATCGTGAATGTGAGAGGTCATGTTGTAGAAGTTATCTTTCCCTTCTGCCGCAAGGTTGGATACCAACATCTGTAGAGAGGTACACATGAACTGAAAGCTGTCTGCAAATTTCAGATTGCTCATGGTGAATGCAATATATTTCTCAATGGTGTTGGAAATGACTGTAATCGTTTCATCTTTGAATTTCCCAATTTCCTCCATGATCAGATGACTGTCATAGCCTCGCAAATTGTGGAAAAACACAGGAATGATAAAAGAATTTTTATACCCTGCTGATCTTTTCTAAGTCAAAATTGTAAGTTGCATTCACTATGCGCTGCTCCGCGATATTTGCCATTGATGTGGTCATGATCTCTCACACGATCTGCTCCTAGAGGCTCATGACAAATGTAGCAATCAACAGCGTTCTTGAAATTCTCCTTGTCTTCACGAGTCATCACCATGTCCTTTGGCTGCTGTAAACCATGCACAATACAATCACGTTTATTCACCATATGGTCTAAAAAGACTTTTACGGTGTTGTCTCCTCGATACACAACTGCTACACGTGTGTCGTACTGGCTCAGAAGTACATAAGCGAAACTGTTTGGACGATGGTGCTGATACTTGTCTCCTTCTTCATGCTTTTGCGTGAAACATTCAAAGTCAGCATAAATCACAAAAGGTGCTCGCTGCTGTTTTGCTACATTCTTGATGAAGGGCTCCTGAGAAAATGATAAACGTTGTGCTCCATGCTTGCCACACACTTCACGATGTTTATCTAAAATCTCTTGTCGCACAAACCCGTGAAGACAGTTGAAACAATAAAAAGCTGCTCCATGATGCTTTGATCGATAAGTCATATGCCTGTTGAAATTCTTGATGAGGCAGTGCCTTTTCTTGTCATCGCTAATCAGAAATAAGTTGATTTCTCTCGCACTGACTTTTCGACTAAGTTGTATCGGAACAACTACATCTTGTTCATATCCAAACACGTTGATGGATACATCGTTCTCCTTTTCAAACTTTGGAATGTCAGTAATTGGTGTCGGAAATGTCATACCCTCTACCTTTATATCCTTCTCAAACGGCTTGTATTGATTCACGCGATTTGGGTTGTTTGCTGAAGGGTGAAGGTAAGCCAATACTGACCATAAGAAACACTTGTTGTCATCATTCTTAATGTTTATCACACCCTTTGTTTTCTTCACTTTCTTCGGCAGTGGAATAAAACTACTCGCTTCCAGAGGCACCAACCTAGCTATATGTACTTCAATGTACAGTATGTTATCCAATACCCAGCCAGAGCCTTGTCGCTCATGTTCGTCAAACTTAGTAAACAATTCTTTATAGGCTTCCGGCAAGTCCTGTTCAATATCTGCTGGCTTGTATGCTGTATATGTTGGACTGCTGATAAATGCATTATCCACTTGTTCTGTCATAACACCTTCTGCATTCGCCGTCAGTTTCTTGAAACGTGCATGCACTACAATATACCATTTCATTCTATGGTTTAAGGTTTCCAACAAATGTGTCTTAATACGGTTCTCTTGCTGTCGCATTTCAAGCAGTAAATCCGATCCATCTTCAGACTCAAACCGTTTTTCCTGCGCGTTTTCACAAAGACTAACCCTTCTTCCTCTCCCTACTTGTCCTGTCTTTTGTTTCTTTGTAGGTTGTTCTTCATGAGGTACATTTTCTATCTCAGCTGGTATGCATGCAAGTGTCTCAAACGCATCCATAGATGGAAATATTTTAATGCATTCACAGCAGAGGACCGGATCAGGACTGCCAATGCCATCTTGTACCGTCTTTCGTCTCTTGGCTTCAATCTCCTCAACAAGCTCTTCATGAGCACGTTTCATCTTAGCTGGTTTACATGTATGTGTTACAAACAATTCCAGACATGGAAATGTCACATTGCAATCATGGCAGAAGACTGGTGTGTCTAAATTAGATGCCATAGTTGTTGTTGTTACGTCAACTGCTCAAACTGAAATGCTGAAATGTAATCTCAGACACCCTCTTTTATACACACTCATACATAGACAGAATTTACGTTTCATTTCACAACAGAGGATGGCCCTTAGAAGGGCAGAAAGATTTTAGTAAGTTGGCTCTTCACCAACAAGTCGGGTTCCCGAAACTACACTGGTATTTATAAAACTGCTCCATCGTGAAAGGTCTTCTTGAGCACTTGAAAGGGTGAAAATTATAATACTTGATGTTTCTCAGAGTCGCACCGCACCACCAGCAGTCTGTACATGGTTCTGGTCCAGGCAGTGTCACTGCAAACTTGTACCACAGGAGACCACCACAGGTCTTACAGCAGTACGAAGCGGTGCATTGTGGTGTACTGGACAGTTGTAAGGCTGCCCTGCATATTCCAACACTTGTAGCATTCAGTTGTTAGCGTCACTGCCCTGCCGTGCCGCATCACTGTGTGTGTGTGAGTTGTAGACATCTTGCCGCTTGTTTTGGGAAATGTGGCCTTCAACCCCCATTTATACACTACTTTTAAGCGGTCATCCTCACAGTGTGTGCCGCAGGGGGGATCCCAAAACCAAAAATGTTCAGAATTGTTTGGAACGTGTAAATATGCAAAAATCGCAAATTCGCCCCGGAGGGGGGGAGGTCAGTCGAAAAACCAAAAATGTTCAGAATTGTCTGAAGCGTATAAATATGCAAAAATCGCAAATTCGACTCGGGGGGGGGGGAGGGGAGGTCAGTCAAAAAACCAAAAATGTTCAGAATTGTCTGAAACGTATAAATATGCAAAAATCGCAAATTCGCCTCGGGGGGGGGGGGGGGGGGGAGGTCAGTCAAAAAACCAAAAATGTTCAGAATTGTCTGAAACGTATAAATATGCAAAAATCGCAAATTCGCCTCGGGGGGGGGGGGGGTCAGTCAAAAAACCAAAACTGTTCAGAATTTTCTGAAACGTATAAATAAACAAAATCGTAAATTCACCCCGGGGGCGGAGGTCAGTCGAAAAAACAAAAATGTTCAGAATTGTTTGAAACGTGAAAATATGCAAAAATCGCAAATTCGCCTCGGGGGGGGGGGGGGGGGTCAGTCAAAAAACCAAAACTGTTCAGAATTTTCTGAAACGTATAAATAAACAAAATCGTAAATTCACCCCGGGGGCGGAGGTCAGTCGAAAAAACAAAAATGTTCAGAATTGTTTGAAACGTGAAAATATGCAAAAATCGCAAAATCGCCCCCGGGCGGGAGGTCGGTCGAGGGTCGACCCACCCTAATTACTGAATGATAACATGTATACCATGGTTAATTTGGTGCCATTTGGTGAAATTTTGCTCTCCGGGGGGGGAGGGGGGTTGGTATATATTGGCTTGTCATTTCAGTTGAGCTTCACAACCGCTTACTGCTTTGAGCTGTGAAGATGGAGCTACTTGCTGCAATTGACCACACGCTGACAATTAGTGAGATCACAGAGGTGAATGTGCCAGTGGCGCCGCCAGGGCACCCGCCTCAACGCGTTTGCTTCTTGCACCTGCTGCCGGACCCGGCTCACGCCATGGCGTTATGCGTTCCAGTCTTCTATAACAGAACGGTTATGATAGGAGAATGTCTGCGGGACATAGAAGACGGCCGCTACCGCCACGCATATTTTAGATCGGCCGTACTTGGAGAACAGCTTCCGTCCCGCCTAGAAGAGGAGGAATACCCGGCCTGGGGAAGATATTTCCTGCAGGAAGATATAGAGTTCTGCATCGGCTGTGGATGCATGATCTCCCCAGACCGGGTAATAGCCGCAGGATGTGGCCACCAGCTCTGCCTCTACTGTGCGGGTATCTGGACATACCATTCCGCTCTGCGACACCAGTATACCCTGAGGTGCTTTACATGCGGACTGCGAAAGATCTTCGACTCTTTTTAGAGCCACCCACTAATGAAACGCTAATCGTGTCATGGTGTTGGTATGTCTGTGTATGCATGAGAGTGTGGGAAATGTATAAAAAATGTCTGTCCGTCTGTCCGTAAGTCTGTCTGTCATCCCTGAGAAAAAAGTTGCCATCTGGGGTTAAAATACCTATGCAGCTTACCAAATGAAACGCTAACTCAGTCGTGGTGTTGGTATGTGTGTGTGTGTGGAGAGAGAGAGAGTGAAAGAGAGACAGAGAAAAAAGTTGCCGTCTGTCCGCCTGCCCGTTTGTCCGTCTACCCGTTTGTCCGTCTGCCCGTTTGTCCGTCTTCCCGTCTGCCCGTTTGTCCGTCTACCCGTTTGTCTGTCTGTCCGTTTGTCCGTCTGCCCGTCTGTCCGTCTGCCCGCTGTGACGTCATTTTGACGTCACTGTTTTAGTATGCCCATGGGCGTTTTGAAACGGTCAGGATGTCATTTTGACGTCACTGTTTTACTATGCCCATTATATATTGTTTTAGTATGCCCACTTATCAACTACTCATATAGATGATCTGTATATTGTTCAGCATTTTTGAAGACTTGGAAGCAAACGCGGCAAGTAATAAGTCCTCTTTCTTTACGAAAGACAATCAGTTTTTCACATACATGTATCTCAAATTCATCTAAGTTTGGCAATGCTGTATAACAATATAGAAATTTCACTTCATGATGTGGAATATTCATGTGTTATCACTTCGGTGCCTTGATTGCAAATGATGAAAATTATAACTTCTACATATATACATATATGACTGATCTGGTTTCACATTACAATGTTTCGTGATAACTTGGTGTAATTTTAACCGTTGTTATCATAATGGATATATCTCGTGGCACACGTTGTGGTATATGCTGTGATTCTGCATCAAACTTCTTCTACTCCTCACATCTTCCGCTTGCAGTATCATGACTTGTGTTAGTAACTACTTCAGTAGCTGCCGTACTCGTAGCCGCCGTTGTGACCAGTGTGCTTTGTGTTATAACCGTAGTGGTACCTGAATTTGTTCTCGCAGCAGTCTCATCCGTCATAACAGCATCATTTTTAAATAATTGTGCAGCTAACCAAAATGAGTATTCTTCTTCTGTATCAGGAATATTGTCTTTGGTTAATGCTGCTTTTATGATAGAATGTAAGTCCTGATCCTGCATCTAAATCATTTGCAATATCTTTAATTCTGGTCACTGCAGCGGCATCCTATTGCATCCTAGTGCTGCCTGTTTCTGTACAGTATCTTCGGACACTTCTGACTGTGATATGACATTGGCCAATACCGTATAACAGCATCACACCACAAACATGGTGAGGAAGAAGGATTTTTCCTGTAATAAGCCCAGTATGATGCTTGACGAAGATACCCACAGCTGTAGCAGGAGAAATAAATGGGCAAATTCTTTGGGATATCCATATAATGCTAGCCACTGAGTATTCCGATTGACTTACTGGCAAGTATTGGTGTTCTGACTGGTTTGTGCTCACTTATATAGCAAATTCTCTACAAAAATCAATCACTTTTTTCCACGCGAAGGCGGGGGGGGGGGGGGGGGGGGAAGGGTAAAAAAACTAAAAGTTGCTTAGAATCGTCTTAAACGTGTAAATATGCAAAAATCGCAAAACTTTCCGACGGTGGAGGAAGGAGGAGGTCCATAATACATTGTGATATTACAAAATAGGAAACACCTACAGGAAATTTGTCGGTCGGTGGAAAAGCCATGACACATTGTCATATTACAAAATAGAAAACGCCTACAGTTATGCCTCCCTTTGCGACTTATTCCGTATATACGTAGAGAGCTTGTTCTCTTTAAGACTGCACACGAACGTTTCACAATGGCTACAGCAAGGACAGACTGGGAGCATCATCAACCGCTCACTTTCAAGCGACCCATCATTGCAGATTTACAATCTGATGACATTGTCTCAATTGAAGGCGTTTATTTTTCAAACAGAACGCCAAAGCCGTTTCCAGCCAGATTTTTCCTGTATGATCTCTATCCAGCGCCCTGGAGAAGTGAAATTTGCTGTGATCCAATCACATTCAACATCAAACCAGTGAAAGGATGGCGGTTGGAGGCAATTGAGCACGCGCACTTTGAGCAAGCTACACGCTTCAATCTATGTCTGAGGCGTGGTCAATCTTCAAGACGGGAAGAGGACCAGAATCCGTTTTGGACCATCTACTACGCCGATGCCTACAACCCCATATGCAGACAATGCGGTTGTGGCTAAAAGAAGACAGATGCATGAGTACACAATGTCCCCCATAGTGTGTACGCCATGCGTGTACTACATCACCATGCATGCTGCACAAAAAAACAGTACTTTTCCTCCTGTCCAGACTGTGCAGTTTTGACCACATACTTCAATTTCAACGGGGATCAATGCAGAGACAACAGAGCGCACGAACAAAGAATCATCTTTAACCAAAAAAACCCTACGGTCTTATAACAAGACCAACTGATATGAAATGAATACAAACAGCTGTCGTTGTTATGTGAGTGATGGATGGTGTATGAATGTTGTTGAATGCTTTTTTTCAAGATAGTAAAGGAAACTTTTTAAATTTCCAAATGGTATTGAATTTCTGAAAATTTGCAGATTTCTCTCTTTTTTTTTCTTTTTTCTGACTCATTAAATGTTTTCTTTTGTTTTATCCAGTAATCCCAAGAGATTTCTAGATAAATTCAAAAGGTCTTTCTTTTTTCTCACTCATTGGAGGTTTGAGATAGCAAAGGCTTTTGGTTTTATTCAGAAATGAGACTTCTGAATAAATGAAATGTTTTTTTTTAAATTTTTGCTTTTTTTTTTTTTTTTTTTTTTGTTTTTGTTTTTTGTTTACTCATTGCAGGTTCAAGATAGCTAAGGCTTCTGATTTTGTCCAGAAGTCCCATGAGACTTCTAGATAAATCCAATGTTTTTATTTATTTTATTTATTTTTGATATTTTTTATTTACTTTTTATTTATTCATTTTGTTTTGTTTTTGTTTTTTGGGGTTTTTTTTCTGGCTCATTGGAGGTTCAAGATAGCAAAGGCTTCTGATTTTACTAAGAAATCCCATGAGATTTCTGGAGAAAGGTCCAAAATAATATATCCATATATCCATATTCTCTCCTGGGATTTTTGGATATATCCAATTATCTACTGGGAGTTTTGGATATATCTAGTTCTCTCCTGGGAGTTTTGGATATTCAATTCTTTCCGTTTTACCTACTTTCATAACCAATTTTCCAAAGTTTTTTCCTCCACAATATTGATAGGATTGCCTTCAAATTTTGCACAAATGTTCATTAGCCTGGCATCTGTTGAAAAGTTATCTCGGCTGGTCACAATGTCCCTAACATTCTTGTTTATAATATCCATCTGCTCTTTATTTATTCTTACAGATCTCCTCAGGGGTCAGCTGTTTTATTACAACGTACAAATTGGTTCTCCAGTAGGTATGCGTACAGGCGCTGTACGATTGGAAAAGTTCTGACCTTCGATGATGGCTGGCAGCAGAGTTGTCGGCTTGGTAAATCTCTAGATTTTACAGTTGACAGGACATAAAGTGATAGTTTGCAGATACCACGTGATTTTTTTATTATTTTTTAAAATGATTTACAGAGAAGGCAGAAACTGCTGGGCCATTGTTTATAAGCTGCGGATGGGCGATATTACATAGTATAGTAAATTATCTACGTACGAAAGACCACATTTGATTTACTTGGGACCATCACCCGTTTTAGTTGTTTTATCATAACTTTAATGTTATAATAAGCCAAATCACACTTCGGGTGTTTCAAATAAAATGCGAAAGAATCTTGAATTTCGACTGTGAGGGAACCGGCTAAAAGATGAAAGAAATGATCGAAAAAAATAAACGGCACTTTCGGGTCTTTCCGGTGGAGGTGTTGTTTCGACCGCAAATTTTTTTGGGATAAATAATAAAGAAACGATAAGGGAAAAACATCAAAATTCTACCAGTAGCCTACAACCGTCCGCCACTTTTGGGTGGTTTTTCAACGATTACTTTTTTGTTTTCGGTGTAATGGAGTTCCCCTTTGGAATGTCGAAAGTGTAGAATTTTAGACATGTTTCAAAAGAATTACAAAACACACTGTAGTATTTTTGTTGAGTTATAGAGAAATTAAATGTTTCCGGGCAAAATATTTTTGGACAACTTTAATCCGCCATATTATTTTGTAGTATATTTTGTACTATATTATTTTGTATAAAATTTAGCATAAAACAATATTATTTTGTACTATATTTTGTACTATATTATTTCATACTAAATTTTTGGTTGTCATCATAGATGAGTTAAATTGGGTGAGTCAAATAAAAATGGTGGTCAATAAGTTAGCGAAGTGTGTTGCAATTCTATATAGGGCAAAGATTTTCTTAATGAAGAAGCTCTGTTAATATTATACAGTTCTTTAGTCTTGCCATATCTTAATTATCGTTCTGGAATATGGGCAAATACATATAAAACAACATTACAAGCTATTGTTATTATGCAAAAGAAAGCAGTTAGGATTATAGCAAATGTTAAAAAATATGCTCACACAAATAATATTTTTTTAAGATTTGGTATTCTTAAATTTCTAGACATTGTAGAGCTTAAACCAGCTATTATTATGTTTAAAGCTTTTCATTATTGTCTCCCAAAAAATCTCCAAAGGTATTTTGAATTAGGAAACGAAAACAAACACTATAGTACTCGACAAAAAGATAAGTTTAAAATTAATTATACGCGAACAAGTATTAAAGTTAATTGTATTTCCCAAGTTGGCCCCCGTATTTGGAATAAACTTCCTAAAGCTATAACTGATAGCAAAAGTCTTTATTCGTTTAAAAGAAAATGTAAAAGTAAGTTGCTGTTTGAGTACAGAATATCCTATTAAGTCTGTTTAAATATATTCTTAGTATGTTCTCAATGAGTATAGACTATGTATTTTGCAGTGGTACACTTAAAATATTATCTGATACGAAGTATGTCCAGTAGCTGATGTAAAAATAATATTCATATTTATAGATTACTAGCGTGAATAGTTCTAGACAGTGTAATAATTTAGCTTAGTTTTTCATCAAGAACGAAATGGCTGGCAGGGCGAGCTCTCGAATAAGTTAAACGTCCAGCTCAGCCCTTCCAATCTTCAAACATGTATTTATTTTATCTTACTTTATTGTTTTTCATTCTTTGATCGTTACGTAAAATTAACCTAAGGTTTTGTTAATTGTGTTCTGTATATAGCGGTTTTGAAGTTGGAATAAAGTTATTCTTATTCTTATATTATTTTGTCATCCCGAAATCTAAGAATTTTGCGAATTAAATTATTAAATAACCACATAAGCAACTAATTATTAAAAGACACGGTATACCAAAATGCCGAACATGACCTGGTTTGAATAGTCCTACCATTTAAAAGGGTGTTGTTTTATTTAGCCGACCTTTCGGGTGATAATTTTTTGTTGTTGAAAAATTGCCTACTGCGCTATACCATCATGCCTAGTGGTAGAAATACTAACCGTAAGCCCTCTCAACAAAACCAGCCCTTAGCATATGATGATGTGGAGTATATTAAAGATCAGCTCGATGACTTAGCAGGCATTAAGCTTCAGTTAGAAGCCATGGACGAGAATATCAAGAAGGCAATGGCCAGCCATAATACTATAACTGAACTACTTAAAACTGTTAAAACACTACAAGAACAAGTTTCTTAAAGGGACAAACGCATTCAAGACCTCGAGGTACGAGTTGACGACCTGGAAAGATATACGCGTGTTGAAGACGTCATAATAAGTGGGCTTGAGGCGCACCATCAGTCATATAGCAGGGAAACTGACAGTGACAGCTCTCCAGAAGTTGACGATTCATCTCCGAAGGCTGAAAAAGACAAGCTAGAGGATGCAGTGTTGAACTTTCTTCAGTCTAAAAATATACCAATTTCGAAGAATGACATTTCGGCAGGGTTGGGTTTCTCCCAGGGAGAAAGGTATTTCTCCCCTCCCCATGGGAGAAATAGGGGAAAAACTCGGGATTTAGGGTTTCTGCCGGGGAGAAATGTTTCTCCCGGGGATAAATGGGGGAGAAACAAGGGAGAAACGTCGGGCATGAAAATTCTTTCAACGTTTATTTGCATTTTATTCCAAATTATTTAATAAACTGGCGTATCATCGACATTTCCCCCACGTTAAGTGCGTTTAGATGGGGGTACTTTTGCACGATGAGCTTATGCCAACTGCTCGTTCCCGCAGTAAATGCATTTAGCATATGATTTTTTATCCTTCACAGACAAACTGAAGTGCCCCCAAACTTTATCTTTAGGTCTTCCTCCTTTAAACATTTTGAGTTGATAATTTAACGGCAGCACAGACACCAATCGTAATTTGTTTGTAATGATAATGTCGTAAATTTTTACAACCCTTCTGTAGCTGGTGAGGATTACTCACACCCTTAATCTCTACATTTCCTAAGTTATAAGGATTAAGACGTTTTGTTAAGGCGTAGCTCGGCGTAACTGAAAGATAAGCAGGTCAGTTCTTTGACACAGGCTGACAGAGAACGGATTTTTCTTTGATCCTGAGCAGAATAGTAAGGCATCTGCCTTGTAGTAAAAGAAAGAGAGTGAAAGCCCGAATAACAAATGTCGATCATACATTTGTGTATTTTAACGTGTACGTTAAGCAAGACAAAACAAAAGAATAAAAAAGAGGGGAGAAACTGCGGGAGAAACGTATTTCTCCCCTGGGGTAAAAACCCGGTTTAAACCCAGGGTAAAAACCCTAATGGGAGAAACCTGCCAACCCTGCATTTCGGCATGTCACAAGAAAGTGCCCAGCAAACCACAGAACATAGTTGTAAGATTTGTCAATCGAAAACAAAAGGTCTTGGCTTTACAGTATTCAAAGAACTTGAAGAATACGGGGGTTTATTTAAATGAGCACCTAACAAAACGTAACGCAGAGTTAGCAAAAGAAACCAGAAAGCTTAGAAAGTCCAGTAGGATAAGTTCAACTTGGACACGAGATGGCAAAGTATTCATACGAACACTTGGATCTCCAGAAAACAGTAGAATTATTTTGGTCAGGAGATCTCAGGATTTGTCTCCATTCAGTAGTTATTAAATTATACTTTTGTATTAGGTACAGATTCTGTAGAGTTAAGAGATTTTCGTATATATTTTGTGCTGTGTATATCTCTATGCTAAAGCCACATTTGCTTGTCTGTCGTTACCAGGTTTTTATGAGTAACCAGAGATGTTCTCTAGGTATAGCTAGTTTCCGAGCTGCATCGGTTTTGAAGTAGCCGGCTTTCAAATAATAACTGTAGTGTACTTTATTATTTCTAGCCCTCATTGTTGTCGTTCAATAGGGATTTTGCTTATAAAATAACTAACTTATAAGATATGACCACACAAATTCTATTTCCATGTCTTATCTGTAAAAAGGATGTTTTAGATGACGCTATAGAGTATTCTCTGTGCCTTCATTGGCTGCACAGAAACTGTGCTAAACTAGCAAAAAAAAAAAAAAAAAAAAAAAAAAAAAAAAAAAAAAGATCTTGTTACTAAAAGTGACATATATTGGTATTGTAAAAATTGCATTGAAATTTTTCCCTTTTCAAATATTATGGGCGATGAGTTACTTTATATAAATTTATATATTAATCCAAATGAGAATCCCTACAGCACATGTAAAAATAGTATTGACAACCAATTCAACAGTTACACCTACAATGAGTACAAAACTTGTAATTTTGAATACAGTTTAGATCCAGATACAAATTTTTTCAATGCCTTAGAGTTTAGAGTTGCCGTTTTAACTATAAACTGTCAAACGTAAATGGTTTCTGTATCATGCATTTAAACTGTAGAAGCCTGAAATGTAACTTTGAAGAATTATATGTCTCCCCCTAAGGAAGACATATATAGCATTTGGTGTGTCTGTCCGTCTTGCCGTCCGTCCGTCTGTCCGCAGTGAGTTCTTATGAAATTAATGAGTCGATTTTTCTCAAAACATACATACATATTGGGGTACATGTCTAGATGATGCCCGTGTTATTTTTTTTCGTTCCTTCAAAAATTCTATTTTTGGCAAATTTTTGAACATAGAGGGGGTTTTCGTGCATTTTTTTTTTCACTTTGGCAGGCTATATCTCCAGAACAGTTCGTTGGATAAGGCTCAGATGTCGCGAGAAGAACATACATATAGCGCAAATGTATAGTGCAAAGTTTTTCTTCATTTCCGCTGAAAATATTTTTGGCGAATTTTTAAATTTTTGATTTTTAACTTTTTTAGTCATATTGTTGCGATATCTCCGAAACAGTTTGATGGATTAGACTGAAACGTGGCAAGAAGAACACAAAGAAGAACACACATATAGTGTAAATGTTTACTGCGAAGTTTTTCTTCATTGCCGCTGAAAATGTATTTTTGACGAATATTTAATTTTTTTTCGGCAATTTTGTTGCGATATCTCCGAAACAGTTTGTTGGATTAGGCTGAAACGTAGCAAGAAGAACCCACATATAGTGTAAATGTTTACTGCGAAGTTTTTCGTCATTTCCGTTAAAAATGTATTTTTAGCGATTTTTTTAAAAAATTTTTATTTTTAACTTTTTTGTCAATATTGTTGCGATATCTCCGAAACAGTTTGTTCCATTAGGCTGAAACGTGGCAAGAAGAACCCACATATAGTGTAAATGTTTACTGCCAAGTTTTTCTTCATTTTCTGTTAAAATGTATTTTTGGTGATTTTTAAACTTTTTGGGCTCGCCAATGTTGTACTTTTAAGCAAGGAATTTTTTCCACGTGACTGATTGGGGGGCGGGGGAGACATATCCGTTTTTGTTTTAACAAAAACACTGGCCAATCTAGTTTAAGTCATTTTTGTTATCTCTAAATAAAGCTTTTCATGTTATAGCCATAACGGAAACCTGGTTACAGAGCGCAGATAATATCTCAGATTTTATGTTAGATAAATAATGTTGCTTATAGGAATCGTACTGAAAAGAAAGGAGGTGGGGTAATGATTTATGTACATAATGTTGTGAATTACCATGTGAATAATCAATTGTCTGTAGTTATTAATGAATTACTGGAATGTGTAACTGTAGAAATTGAAATTATCGGAAGTAAAAACATTTTGGTGAACTGTGTGTATAGGACTCCTGGAAGTTCAGTTGAAGAGTTATCCGATAACGTAAGTATGTTATTACGAAAAGTTAGAAGTAACAAAACTTTAGTTTTATGCGGTGATTTTAATACAAATATTTTAAAATATGAACAGCACACACCTACCAAGTCATTTATTGATATGTTATTTAGTTTTGGTTTATATCCTCTAATTACTAAACCCACACGTGTCACTTTAAATTCTGCTACTATAATCGATAATATTTTTGTAAATGTTTTTAGTAACAGTCAAAATGGTGTTATTGTTAATGACGATGTCAGTGACCATCTTCCTATCTTTGCTTGCGTTGAATACAATAATGTTGGAAGAGTTTCCAGTTCTAAAAAGATGTTTAAATTTGTTCGTACAGCGAATGATAATAGTTTAACTAAATTTAAAAGCGCTCTTTGTAACCTCGATTGGTCTCAAGTGTATGAATATTCTGATGTAAATTTGGCGTATAGTACGTTTATAAATGAAGTAATTAGGTTATATGATGTGTATTGTATTTCTGCAACGGAAAACGAAAGTTCCAAACCGTGTTCAACAAAAAGCTTAATGAGGTGTATTAGAAAGAAAAATAATCTGTATCATACACTTATTAAGAACAGAACTGTATTAAATGAAAGTAAGTATAAAACTTACAGAAATAAATTGACTAGTATTAAACGTTATTGTGAGCAACAGTATTACAATGAAATACTTGCAAAAAACCATACAAATGTTAAAAATACTTGGCGTATACTGAATGAAGTAATTAAAAAGAAGAGGTCGGTTACTAATTTCCCCGATTACTTTGTAAATAGTAGTAATACCAAAGTAACTGATGGTAAGACAATAGCTGATGGTTTTAATGATTTTTTTTTGTTAATGTAGGACCAAATTTAGCCAAAAACATAGAAACTGTAACTGATAAAAGTATTTTTAATTATATGAAAGATTCAACTATAAATTCGCTCTTTATATCGGCAGTAAATGAAGTAGAAATATTAGACATAGTAAAGAATTGTAAAGGTAAGACATCAACTGATTACCGGAACTTAGATATGACATGTGTCAAAGAAATAGCTCCATTACTAGTGAAACCTTTTGTATATATTTGTAATTTATCGTTTACTACAGGTGTTTTTCCTGACGAAATGAAAAGGGCTAAGATTGTACCCCTTTTTAAATCCGGTGAAAAATAGCTATTTAATAATTACCGTCCCGTTTCTCTACTTCTGCAGTTTTCCAAAGTATTGGAGAAATTATTTTATACTCGTTTAAATAAATTTATTGAACTACATAATCTAATAATAGATAACCAATATAGCTTCAGGCAAAACCGTTCTACCTCTTTAGCATTAATTGAGTTAATAGAAAAATCACGGATGCGTTAGATAACAAAATGTCAACCATCGGAGTTTTTATAGATCCACGTAAGGCATTTGATACTATAGATCATTGTTTACTGTTAAAAAACTTGATTTTTTGGGTATTTGTGGTTTAGCTAATAATTGGCTCAAAAGTTACTTATTCAAAAGAACGCAATTTGTTAAGTTTAATGGTGTCTGTTCTGACGAACGTAACATAACATGTGGTGTGCCACAAGGCTCTCTCCTTGGCCCTCTCCTATTTATATTTTATATAAGTGACATTTGTCCGGTTTCTGAATTTCTAAATTTTGTCCTGTTTGCCGATGACACTAATTTGTTTTCTTCCGGCTATGATTTCAATGTACTGTCAAATAGAATTAATAGTGAATTGAACAAGTTTGGTTCAGGGTCAACAAATTATCACTTAATGTCAAGAAAACGAATTTTATGATCTTTACAAAAGTACATCAAACTAAAACGGTTGATATTCGTTTACAAGGATGTAGTATTGAACAAGTATTTTCAACAAAATTTTTAGGAGTTTTAATAGACGATAAACTTACCTGGAAAAATCAGATATCTGCTATAAGACAAAAATTATCAAAATGTATGGCTGTTATATATAAGGCAAGTTCAATATTATCTACACAATGTTTGCCTACGTTGTATTGTAGTTTATTTCTTCCATACATTTCATATTGTTCAGAGGTTTGGGGGTATGGCTCACAAGAGTATTTCTGATTGTATATTCAAATTGCAAAAGAAAGTTGTAAGAATTGTCTGTAAGGTTAAAAAACTGGAGCATAGTAATCCGTTATTCTTAAAACTTATTTAATAAAATTTTACGATCTTGTAAATTTAAAAGTCCTAAGTATCATGTTTAGAGCTCATAATGTTAGCCTACCAAATTATATTCAATGTAGATTTTCATTCTCAATGCATAAATACGTACTAAGAAGTGATGGTAAATTAAAAAAAATGTTATTCTCGAACTTTGTTAAAGTCGAAATGCTTGAGTGTTTATGGCGTCAATGTGTTTAATAGCTTGCCATACTTTCTTGTTTGTCATAAATTGAAATGTATATGAATAATTTACTGTAGTGGTATTGTTATCTGACTTGAAACTTGTGTATCGGTTAAAAGGCATATCACTCTAAGTTGTTACAACTTCATTATATGCCTTTTCTATCTGAAAATTGTTCTGTATGTTTACCAGTATACTCAGATATGTAATTATGTGCTTACGAATGTTGTAATTGTTATATACATATTCTAAAAAAATTATTATTATAATTGGCGAGACAAAATTGACATTTTCGGCGAACTTGCATGAACACTGGCGAAAGACCTAAGTTACTGGTGATTTTCTTTCAACATGCACACTTTCAAATTTATTAAGCCATCATATGATCTTTCAAAAACTATTTTACATATTATTGAGTCCCTTTAATAACCAACATGTGAATATGTTTCTAGCAAAACGGAATTTTGTTGATTTTTGACGTTTTTTTCCTATCATTTCTTTATATCCTTATCCCAACTGAATTCAGCAGAAATGCAAAAAAATTTCGGCCAAAGTGCGAATTGGCTTATGTACCAGTAACCTGGGTTAAACCTGCCTGTGCCTGAACTGTCGCCACCTCCCGAAAACAACAATTATCCCGGAAATGATACTTTTTGCCGAACCTTCCGTTAACTGCCACTGGTTCTCGAGTGCAAAATACTGAGCTTCTATAAGTAAACTTTTAGTATACGAGCTGAGGAGAACGAATGGTTGCAGTAGATCCAAATTGGTGAAATGAAAAAGAAGTTTATTTTGTCAAATATCACAAGTTTATTTGTTTATTTTGTCAAATATCACAAAATGATGTATATTTAATTCGATAGGGTTGAAAAACTTGCAGCTGGCTTATTTAATGGGAGTTGGAATTTGGCATTTTGTTGTCACCAATTACGATCAACTCTAGCCAATTCTATCATCCTGTCTCTCGTAAACATATAAAGTCAGGTTTTTGCTCATAATCTTTATAGCTGTTAGCAGTCTGACTGCTAAGAGCTAGAAAGATTAGATGTGAGCAAAAACGTTGTCTATAAATTTCAAAGCTATTGGAAGTGGTTAGATATATAATGAAGATGTGCACTGCCTCTTTTGACCGAAATCGGCTATTGTCTTAGGCCGTGGTGAGTGTCTGAACTTAGACAATTTTTCAGTCATATTTGATGAGCAGCTTGAAGTTTTGCGTAATGAGCTTGCGCTAGGGATTTGCACCTATAAATCCCAAAGCCATTGGAAATGATTAGATATACAATGAAGATGTGCACCTTCCTTTTTAACCGAAATCGACCGATGGGTCAGGCCGTGGTGAGTGTCTGAACTTTTCAGTCATATTTAATGAACAGCTTGAAGTTTTGTGTAATGAACTTGTGCTAGCGATTTCTGTCTATAAATACCAAATACAAATTCTTCACTTAAAATTTCGCTTAAGGCGGGTCATTCGTGTTCCTCCAGGACACATTTCTAGTTAAATAAGAAATAAGTTGGGACATTAAGAATACCAAATACTGACGGATACCTATCCACGGACATTCATCTTAAGTTGTCAGTTAACACACTGCGTTGGCATAACTCTCCCAGTAAACAATGCAGCCACAGAAATCCTGCGTAGTCTATGACTTTTGAGTAACAAAGCTAGCAGTTGCTGGCATATAGCACCGTTGACACATCTACTCTGGGTATCTGAGCGGGTGTTTCTAAGGGGTGGGGAGAGAGGCAGGAGGGTTTATAGTAACTGCTGAAAGGGGGTTCACTGTTAACGGCACAGGGGAAAGAGGTCGGATATGTACACAATAGGTCAGAAATATAGCAGACAATATGTTAACTAAAGAAACAGGGAACAACTCACGGCCGAGTTTGCTTCAAGTTTAGCACTGTTTGAATAGTCACCCTTAATTCTGCAATTAAGTGGTGGTTCCCATTTAAACGAGAAAAAGCTTTGCCTTTATCCGGTTTTACGATAAAGCGGTGTGCAATTATTCGGTTAAAAATACATAGTTTTATGCAGTCAACCGATTTATGCGTTTAACCGGTGTGCGATTCTGTCATTTTTCTGTCTATGCAGTTTTGACGGTGGTATTTGTTAAATTAACAGATATTAACACATATTACGCGTAGCCTGGAAATGTGTGTTTTTTTCTAATGTGCTTGGAAAGATTTCAAAAATTTTAATATTTCTGAAATATTTCAAAAATTTCAAATTTCATGAAAGTTTTGAAAATTTCGGAATTTTTACCAGCCCTGAGCAGTCAATTTGAAAAGCGAGTTGAAAGTCTTTCAGTTTGCACTTAACATTTATATTTCGGGATGATAGAATAAAAATCCTGCCCGAAAAAATTCTATCGGCCTGGCACTTTCCTAAATCACGACATTTTACTTCGCGCATAACAGAAACCATGTGTGAAATCCTGTATTTGTTACATATAAAATCATTATCGGATCGCGTCCAAAACACGAGAGTTATTGCGCAAAAACCATTGAAAAGTGGCGGACGGTCCTAGGTTACTGGCAGGGCTGGTATGAAATATTTCACAGTAAAAAATTAAAAAATTTCACGTTTTTGAAATTTTTAAATAAGAAATAAGTTGGGCATCGAGATGGCACATTTGCGTTGCAATGTACGTTCCTTGCATAAACATAATGCCAAGCACCTAATCCGGTACACAACTGCTGCTGCTTTATCTATGCGTTAACTAAACATTAATGTAAGCCAGCCCCAAACTTGCAGTTTTCTACAAACAATGAGCGTATATCTCAATGACTTTTTCTTTGAAACAGGGTATTACGGAGTTTATCTGTCACTGCACTGGCTTCCGTCTGAGTGCTTCTTAAGTGACTAGGTACCGCAAGTGGGGCGGGGGGAGGGGGCGACTCGGCATCTACTTAATCTCATGATGCTCCGGCTAATTCTTTGATACCGCTCTCTTGCCAAATGACTTGTTAGTTTGCACTGACACTAGTGACATTTGATGCATATTTTTAGAAGGATATAGCACAAGCAAACAGTTGATTTGTATTCTTTTTGTTATATGCATTCTGGACGGCGGTATTTGTTAAATAAAACGAACAGATTTTACGCATAACCTGGAAATGTGTGTTTTTTTCTTCTTAAGTACTGTGAAATATTTCAAAAATTTCAATATTTCTGAAATATTTCAAATATTTCAAATTTCGTGAAATTTCTAAAAATTTCGAAATTTTTACCAGCCCTGGTTACTGGTATAAATGATATAGCAATAACAGCTCATATCCGGAACATAAAAGAAATTGAAAGTTAAAACTATTTGTTAAAACTTTCAATTAATTTTTAAAATAGCATACGGATTGTCAAAAACTATTTCTCTTCGGCGCAAGAGAAATTTGACATTTCAGCGAAATCTCTCTATCATTTCATTTTTTTAACCGGTTAGTTTGTATTCGAAACGCAGAATTTTTGCGCATTTTATTCGGAACGTCCAAAGTGTGATTTGGGTTATTGGGAGTGTGTTGTCTAGTATGTTGAAAATTTTCGATTATACGTTTATACGTGGAAATGAGACAAAACTAAACTATAAGAACTTCGCGAAACCTAAAATATTTCTTAACTGTCTTCATTTAAATATCATAATTATCTGTTGAAATAAATAGTAAAAGTTTTTTTTTTAACTCCGCAGAGGTTTTACATTTTATCTCTGTTCATCCACCGGATGTTATAAAGTGTGATTTCCCTTATGCGAGTTCAGTGGAGAGAAGTCAAATCTCGCAAAAATTTTGCTACTGAGTTAAAAAGAATAAAAACATCAGTGCCGGTACTGTGCCAATCTTTTCCTTCTCGCTGTCACACATTAGACCAAAAAGCCATTGTTGAATAAAATGCGGTAGCATCGGGTTGGTAATCCGGTGGGTGTGCAGTATGTATGCCGCGTGTGTAATCTTCACATTCTTCTTTGTCTTTTTCTTCGTGGAAACCAGAAAATTTCAGTTTTCTATGTATATTTATCGGTCTCTGATGTAATAAATGACTCATCATCTGTATACGGGATGTTACGTCAGATCCACGTTACTCTGATTTGGTAAAAGAAAATTAAAAAAAAGCAAAGCCTATATAGCAATGCGACACAATGCATAAATCCTGTTTTAATTCATATTATCATAAGAAGTTAGGACTTTTCCAGGCTTTTGTCAGTGTTGACTTGATATTTATGTTTTATGTTGCTCATATTACTATAACTTATTAAAGGAATGATAATTTTCTGATAAAACGACACACAGTACAACTTTAGGTAAGACTATGTGGCAACTTTTCGACTGTCGAAAGGTTCCGCTATGAGAAACTGACTTAATTCTGCTTTGCCAAACGGTGCCAATGGCAGAGCTTGGTCCTCGTAAAAGTGTCTTTTTATGTCAAGTTTCCGAAACTTTAATTTCAGGTGAGGCGCTTCAGCACTACAGCCGCCAGAGATGCAGTTTCAAAGGTACTTTTGATGTCTTCTTTTAAATAGCTCTCTTTTTTAATTTACATTTGATTTCATTGGAGAATTAAGTTAATATGTATTTGTTGAGTATCGAAGTGCATCTATTTTTGTCTGGAAGTTTCTGTGTACTGCTTGTATATGTTTCTTAGGCTCCTATTCAAGTTTATGGCCTTGAAGGTCGCTATGCCCACGCCATGTATTCAGCGGCAACCAAGAAAAACTGCCTTGACAGCGTAGAGAAAGAGTTAAACAGCATTCAGGTGTGTGCTGTTATATAATTACATATGCCGCGATTAACTCGCGGTAGTGCTGAAATTACAAAGATGAAAGATTAACGAAGAATGACACACTCTGTGTTGGCTTTCCAGATGACTGCTACTTGAATAGTTTGAGAGAAACGCTGTAAAAATGCAAATGATTAAGGGTTCGTCCTTGCACGGTTTTACGTGTCCATCGCAAAAAAAGGAAAGTGTAAGTTCAGTAAAATTGTGTCTGAATTTACATGTAGGCTTTCATGGCAAAAGACGCCAAATTTGCTGAATTCGTGCATAACCCATCTGTACAGAGAAAGGCGAAGCGAGGTGAGTAAAATCTTCATTTACGCTCCATTCTTGAGCATGGCATCGAAAATGCAACTTGTGGGGAATATAAAAATTATCAATTTTTGAAAATTTTTGTGTCCTTAACAATAAGTATGCATACAGCTTTAAACATTTGCGCATCTGTTGTTAAAATATGAAACGTGTCTATCAAAAGAACATTGGAGCCATTTGCACTTAAGAGTGGGAAAAATCTCTACTCCGTAACGAGGCTTCATAGTTCAATTTCTTTCACAGATGCGAAGTGAATTTTCGTTTAAGTCTGTATTCACGTTTATATTTGCCTTCGCAGATGGTGTTGTGAGCGCTCTTCAGAAGCAAAAATTTTCGGATTTAACTGTGAATTTCTTCGGTAAGTGACAGTATGAGCTTCTCTACTAATTTTATGTAAAAATCTTTCAGTCACGTGCATGATTGCTTGTGGGGATGATGCGGCCTTTAAATTTTTTTTAAGCCAAAAAAAAGAGGGGAATGCTTAAAGAAAAGGTTTTCGAATTGGTCGCTCTGGTTTGTGGTTGTTACTATAAGTTAAAGCAATTATTTTCGTTTACAGGGGGACATTTTGAGTTACAGTGGGCACATTTTCCCACAAGTTTATGTAAAACTGGGTAATTGTCGCAATTCAAAAGATTAAAGGCCTAACATTTGTCATTGTGAAAACGCACAGTCGCGGATTTGTTGTTATTCCCCGTGAAACGAAGGGATATAGTTATGAGCTGGTCCGTCCGTCTGTCTGTCCGCAAAAGGTACTAAGATTTGTCCGGCCGACTTCTCATAGAAGGGTTTGTCATAGGAACCTGAACCCTTGCGTGGTCAAAATATATGTATTGAAGATGTGCAACGTGGCATAAAATAGATCAAAAATTGACGTCGTGGGAAATTGTCAAAAATGGTGAATTTTTGGCTTGAACCTAGCCGTGAGACGATGTTTTGTCCGGCCGACTTCTCATATAAGGGATTGTCGTAGGAACCTGAAACCTTGCATGGTGAAAATATATATTGAAAATGTGCAACGTGGTATTATTGTCAAAATGGGGAAAAATTGACGTCGTGGTGTAACCGGTCAACTACCACTTTAAGGGTAAATCAGGGAATATTAAACACTGGATTTCTAAAAATAGATAAATTGAAGTTGTTATTTTGAAAATCTGCCAACAATTCACATGAGGAAAGCTGCCAAAATAGTTAATTTTTATGTAAATTTTTCATGCATTTTACTTTTACTGCTTCACGGGGGATCCTGCCTTACTGAGGCTCTAGTTCAACTGGCAAATTTCATAGAGCTGTGTAAACCAATGACAGGATTTTGACGGCGTTTGTTATCACATATAGCGGCCATGGCTGAGAATGGGCGTCTAAACAAGACAGGACAAATCCTGAAGGCGTTTGATAAGATCATGGCAGCTCACAGAGGCATCGTGCAGTGTACGGTGACGTCAGCCAAGGTGAGTGGCACCCCAGGCGTGGTACCGAGCTTACGTGGTGCCAGAACGCCACTGCTGGAGCCCTTGCTGTTTATTTAAAGCAATTGAGTTTGCCTTAAAATGAACATATCGTATCAATCAAATGACTTAATTATACCTTCCCGCCCCCTGCCCCACCTGGCTGTCCACAGTCATGTTCTTCAGTGGTACATTCATTGTAGTTTTCCATTGCAGAAGACAGATCTTTCGATTTTTTTTTTTTTTGTTTTTTTGTTTTGTTTTGTTTTGTTTTTGTTTTTTTTGAGAAAGCCCAGTCCAGTCCCTTAAACAACGAAAGGAGTGCCACCTTAACGAGTGGCTTTTTTTTTCCAAAGCAGCCATTTGCCCTTATTTGCCAGCCTTTCCGGTGAAATTTCAGTCTCAACTACAATGTAAAATTAACAAAATATAAACAACCAGTGAACAACACTTTTCAAAATGTGTGTTACTTTATAAGGTAATGTTTAATCCCTGCTCATCAGAGCACACATACACACTGACTCAGTTGCAGTTTCCATCTCCTCAACTGCACCCTCCACCCCTATCTTAATCCCTGCGCATGGTGAATACCAAGTGTTTGAGAAGACACTTATGCGTAACGCCTATTGTGAAAAGCAATAGGGTTGTTTTACCTCAAGCAATGAATGATTGAGAGCAAAATAACAACAGTAAGATTCGTTTTGTTGCTGAACACACGCTTGAGGAAACTTAAATGGGATAAAACATAGGTGAAATAAGCGAAGCTTCGGCTCGGGCTCGATGTCTTCGATCGGAGCCCGTTCGATCGAGGCTCAATTGGGAACTCTGGTAAAAAGGTATAGGGATTATGTTTGAAATAGTAACGCTTTTCAGCATGTTGTGTTTAATGTTTGTCAGTATTTTTAAACGTTTACTGTTTAGGAATAATCAAACACAAATGCAAGAACAAATGTGGATTCCTTAGGCGGCAGTTTGTGTGTGGCTGCTGGCTATTTCACCCCACGAACACTGCGTTTTAACTACCGATTTTGTGATAAGAAATTGCCGCAAAACATTGCCATATTGAGCAGATAAATACTGCTGGAATATCTGAAACACCATTAAGATGTTTTTATAAGCTTATGTCTTATATATATATTTTGCAGAGTGCTTTTTGGCATTTTGTGTTCACTATTTGAAAGGTTTTTAAACGTTTGCTTGTTTACATTATCAAACACAAATGCAAGAACAAAAGTGGATTCTTAGGTCGGCAGCTTATATGTAACTGCTGGCTATTTCACTCCACGCACATTAAACTATAAATTGTTGATCATGTGATGATGCAGTCAATGTGAAAAAAGACACGCTAGTTAAATCATAAGACATAAGTCGCCGTATTCACGAAAGAGAAACCAGCGGGTAACCCATTACTTAATCCAAAAAGTTAACTTTGCGGTTTAAACCAAGCTTATCGCTTTGGTTAATCTACGTCGGATTCGCGAAAGTTAACTATGGAATAACCCAGTGGGTTGAACCAAAAAGTTAAACAAAGATTATGGTACTAATAAATGCTTAAGTTATCCAAGTAGTGTTCCTCTTTTCTTTTCCTGTTTTTTCCTTTTCTCCTGAAAGGGGAAGGAGGGTAGGTATAACTGTGCTTGAATGTGAAATGTGATTTATCTTCCCAGTTGTCAACTTTACGGATAGATCAAGGAGAAAGCATTGCCGAGTACAGGATTTTGCGGGGGGGGGGGGGGGGTCACGGGGTCGAACTCGTAATAAATATACTATATTTACCAGGCGCAGATCCAAGAGAGGGTGGGGGTGGGTTCATAGATTCCATGCCTGGCCTCTAAATTAAAAACAATGGACTGAAAATCTCTTCGAATTCCCTGTATTCCCCCCGGTGATGATGACGTGTCGGGGTTAACTGCGGTTTCCCTTAACCGAAAAGTTCATCCTTTGGTTCAGTTAATTCGGGGGTTGTGCCGTTGGGTTAGCTAATCCAAATTTCTTAGGTTAACCCAGTCAGTTAAACCAGAGTTAACTTTCGTGAATACAACGGCAAGGCTTCGTATTTCCACCTATTTTATGTTCCAGCTTGTTACTCAGTTATAAAGTAAATCTGTTCTTCCATTTGAAAATTTGAAATAATTTAAAAAGTAAAAAGGGCAAAGGCCATAATTAAAAGACGTTATTGAATCTGTGGAACAGTTTTCAAGGTTTGTAGTACAGTGAATTGATAGGAACAATTTCCTGCCGTTCCTGTAGATGAATCACACTATTAAACTATCGGTCACAGTCAGTTTTCATGTTTTTGTTGGCAACAGCCATTGGATGCGAGCCAGAAGAAAGATTTAGAAGCATCACTCAAGGGATTCCTCAACAAGGGAGAAACAATGCAACTGACCTTAGAGGTAGCTGACATTTACCCACCCGCTTAGCCCTTGATAAGTGTCCCACATTTCGTTTGATCCCCGAGTAGGCGGGGGGGGGGGGGGAGAGATATAGAGAAGTAGGGTAAAAAAAAAAAGGTGGAGCCTGGATGCCAGTGTTACGGAGGCATATCGGAAGAGAGATTACAAAGTTAACATAAGAATGATTTGAGTAAAACTCACAATAGTTAATGTGCGACCTATTTAGTGGTATTTGTAACACCGGGTTATTTCGTCTTATAGTGAATTATGATTGTTGTTACGCTGTCCCCGATGTTCACGTCCACAGAGCATTTAGCACTTAGTTATCACTTTTCTACTTATAAACTTTGAAGTTTGACTCTCACGTAGTGTTTTATTATTTATATAGTCAGTTTACGTAATTTACAATGTATTGTATGATTTCAGATCGATCCGGCTTTGATAGGGGGCATGACTGTCAGTATTGGTGATAAGTTCATTGACATGTCCATCCTTAGAAAGCTGAATACGTACAAGAATATAGTCAGAAGCAGCACGTTCTAGGACTGAACCGTGCGGCTATGCGCTGGGCAGTACGAACAGAAGCGACAGAAACAATGGACATTTATAACTCTCTCGATATAGGAAGATTAAAAAAAAAAAACAACAAGGCTGGAATTTTGAGACTTGTGTGTGGCGTGCCTGGTTTGGTTATTCATACTGTTAAGGTTCAAAGCATGTGTTGTTGATGGTGGAGAAATCGTAATAAAAAGTGATACCGGAATGCATCAGCTTCAAGTGATTTACTTTACGTACTGCCATATACGAACTGGGGAGTCCAGGGACATTTGTCAGTGTGTTGCACTGATAGAGTTCTTGTTTCACTCCAGTATTAAAATATGTCATCCGCCCAAGCAGAATTGATGAGCTATACGCGGAACACTGAAGTTGGCGGGAAAATATTGTTTGTCATCGCCAGTCAGATCGTCCAAATTCAAATGTATTCAGAGAACATGATCCAGCCAGGTCTAAAAATAAATAAAAATAATCAAAATGTGCCTAAGTATTTCTTTGGACTTTGAACTTAAAGTAACGAAGCAAGCAGCTACGTAGAGTGATGCTTGTGTTGTCGAATTAAATAAAAGGAAAACACAATGTTTGTTATCTCAATTTATTTTGGTCTTTTTTTTCTGTTTTTGGTCCAAGTGCGTTGGCACAATTTCGACTTGATTAAACAATGAAACTGAGATATCTATGGTGTTGCAACAAGTCCAAAAAAAAAAAAAAGTTGAAGCTTCTTGTATAAAGTAAATAGTTGCTAACATTTATCTGCACCACAAATGGGTTTATGTATATTATGTCCAAGCCGTGTCCACGAGGGGGAGGGGGGAACTGGGCGACGTATGTGTGAGTTACACTTAAGGTTACAGTATCATCACGTCCTTGACACAGGTTGTATACTGCACGTGTATTAGCCTGTCGCCGTCTTATTATAATGATGGGTACCAAACCAACACTAAACTGGCCTCCCTCCCCTCACTGCTTTTGGACTCAACAGGATTTCTATTTTACACTATGACTTTTTTTTTGTACCAGAAATACAGCAGCATCAGTTTTATATGAGAGCGCACCAATATAATTTATTTATTCCCCACAGGGGGAATATATGCGATCGACCGCGTGTCGGTCGGTCTGTCATCAAGAGCTTGTTAACATGATAACTTAAAAACACCTGCAAGGATTTTCATGAAACTTGGTGTGTAGCTTGTATGGGAACAAACACAGATCGGTATTGTAAATGGGTCAGGTTCGTCCAAGGAAAATGAACCAGCTGGACTTAGAAAATCTCGGCTCTTGATTGACTATTGTGTGAGGTTGTTAACACAAAAACTCCTGCAAGGATTTTAATGAAACTTGGAAAATTTCAGCTCTTGATTGACTATTGATGGCCGTGTTTAATTGATGGGGGAGGGGGGGGGGGGGGGCTGTGGGGAATATGTGGGCTATGAACACTGCTCTAGTTGGGGACTAACATAGTGGGATGGAGTGTGACAGGCGTGCCACCGTTCTTCGCATCAACCCTCATTCTCCTTGTGCCCATACACAACACTATCGGTACAGATCTATTTATGTATATGATATATATATATATCACTAGTGTAAATATGTAAGCCTTACCATTTTTCATTGATAGGAATAAAAACTTAGCAACCAGCTAGACAGCACCAGGGACTAGTTTTAAATGCAGTCATAAGTGCACTGAATATACTGACATAGCCTCTCCGCAGTTACAGATTATTTGTACATTAACAATGTCTTTGATGGAAGCCTCGGATAATCTGTTCCGCCGTCAGTAATGTTTCACGGCCAAATGATTAGTTACGTTGAAATGTTTTGGTTAATTCTTTCTGTTTCAAAATTATGAGTGGAACCACGTTTAAAAATCGTGTTATGGAACTATGAATCACGCGCGAAATACAATGAAATTTAATGAAATACAAATCACTTTCATAATGTCTAGATCTGCTGAAAAATTGTATGACCACTTTTGTTTGAAGTTGTTTTACGAAGCAGTCACTTGCTCACATCATGGCTTCAAAAATGGCGATCCTGTCCCGGGCGTATCCAGATCGGATCTTTCTGAGCGTTTGATATTTGTCGATGTTTTCGTGCTTCATTTTGAGGTAATTCATATCCTCTTCGCTCAGTTTTGAAGGATCTGCGGACACATCTTCGAACAAATTCTGTTCAGAAACAGTTAAATATAGTTTAAAATTAGTAAACTAAAATTACTTTTGTCATTGGCTTGTGTGACCATCAAATATATAATATCCAGCCATTTCGAAAGAAAAAAATGAACGAGACCGAATTGCGCTAGACCGCGGAATGACCCACTTGGACAAATAAAAAAAGACAATTGTGTTATATTATACCATATACGGCTTTCGAAATGCACATGTCAGGACTAGAGTTACAACCTCTGATATAACGTCTTTTGGGCCCAAAAGGGTGAGAATTTCGGAATTTCTCCAGCTGTTTTCGATAGAGTAGTCAACTTCTGGTCTCCTACCCTGACGATGGAGAAGGTCAAGGTGACCAAGGTACGTTTTTTAGGCCCAAAAGTCGAAACTGAGTTCAAGTTTTTTTTAGAAACAGCGTTCTATTGTTAATGGTGTTCGAGATACTTAGCTCTCGGAACCTTTGACCATGACCCTCAAAGTCAAGATTAAGGTCTAGAGATTTCTCTCTACTCAAACAAATAGGTTTTCAAACTGGGATTTGAGCCTTATTTCTAGCCATATTTCGTGATAAATAGGCTTTTTTTTTTACCTCAGTTTAACCGTTGGGCCTAAGTTCAAACAAATTCCTATGTCAGTGAGTACTTATTATTCTCAACACGTGAACCATTATTGAAACTGCTGCAACTGATATCCTAGGAAACGTTCTATGGAAACCCATTTTCATGGAAAGAATAACGCTTGACATCACTTTAACGTTGGAGTTCAAGGTGAAAATGCGGATTCGGTGGGATCTTACATAGTCTTCCTACATCAAACGTGTAGGGGGAGCTTTCTGGAAACCATCGAAACGAAAAAAAAATCACAAAAAGGAAAAAAAAAGGGAAAAGGGACAAAAACTTAAAGAATAACGACTTGGTTTCCAAATGGGAACTAGAGCGGCCGGTGCACACAAAACATAAGAGTACAGGCTTATGTTATACACTTTCAGTCGATACCTACTTAGTTTCTTGTTTTTGTGAACAAAAACAAATGTCTCCCCGACCAAACCCTTGATCCCCCCTCCCCCCTCCCAAAAAAAAATCCTTTTTTTTAATTACTGAAATAAAATGTTCATTTCTGCAAACATAACCTCAATTCAATGTAAAAAAACTCAAAATAAACCACTAAGATGGTGGTCACTAAAACAGCTATAAATGGGCGTCTTTTTTTCATCCGAGTCTGGAAGGTGGTCGCTAAAACGAGTTTTACTGTGGGCCCTTCTCACCCAGATCTGAAATAGGTCATTATAGTAGTTTTACTGTACGTTACATTTTTATCCGGGTCTGGAAGTTGGTCAAGACAGGCAGGTTTTACCGTACGTCTTTTTACCCGAATCTGGAAGGGGTCACGACGAACGGGTCTTACTTTTTATCCAGGTCTTGAAGGTGGTCGGGATTTTTTTTTTGTTAACCATCATCCTCCACACGCCCTCCCCCCCCCCCCCCCCCACAACAGCTATTTAATATATTTCCGACTATAAACACAACTCTAACCCTTTTACCAAAGGCAACGGTAACGGTCTGTACCCTAAGTGTAGTTACAGCCATGATAGACTGCCTTGTCTTCGCACATTCCCATCGGCCAAATAGCACTAGAAAGGCCTTCTTCATAACTGCGCATCTGATGACGCACCTCGGTGGGGGAAGGGGGAAGGCATTTCGGTGCCAAAATGGTGAGCTGCTTCTCATAACACAAGATATCAGATGACCCACTTTAATAGCGAAAAAAACTTCTGCAAACAATGCCGATCGATACAAAATAGCTCCTATATATAGGATGCCTTGGCAACCGAATCAAGCATGCGGCGAAAAAAAATCAATAGCTAGACCTGCTTAGACCTATAACATTCCATGACCTCGTAGATGACGACTCCATCGTGCACCACAACTGACACTAACCCCTGACTGAGTGGCAAGTTACGTAACAGCCGCAGATGAGAAACGCACAAAAAGCTTAATTTCAGGTACTAACAAATAGCATTGGACCGACATCAATGCTGTTACTGTTTTGAAGCTTTCTAAAGAATGCAGGAACACTCGAGAATCTCCTGCAAAACGCTGAAATCCCCAGCGTAGTTAACACCTATGTTTTGACAACAAAGGAGCCAAAAAATGGGGAGGCGGGGGGGGGGGGGGTGTTGGCGTTATACACCTTTCTTGATTTTCTACACGAATTTAGTAATGTTTAATCAAAACCGTGCGACTTATCCAAGGAATAACTACACCAAATTTAAAGTCGATCCGACTTTCCGATGTCGAGAAATTTTGCTTAACAACAGATAATTTTTTTTAAAAGTTGAAACAGTCGTCTGACTGAGCCAAAGAATATCCAGAATCTTTCGGAATTACCAAACAACAATCCCACTAAGTTTCAACTTTCTATGATGTTCAGCAGCTGAGAAATTTCGCACACAAGATTTTTATGTGATGACGTCATACACCTGCCCTAATTACGTGACATGCGTGAAAAGTTGGTAGAACCGCTCGACTGACCCAAGGAATGTTCACATAAAATTTGAAGTCGATACGGCTTTCCGTTGTCGAGATATTTCGCACACAAGACCTTGTGCAAAATATATACATATGTTACGTGATGACGTCATACGCCGCATTCTACTCGCGAAAAAATTCTACAGAGTCTTTCGGACCTACCAAGCAACAATTCCGCCACGTTTCAACTTTCTCCGAAGTTCAGCGGCTGAGAAATTTCGCACAAAAGATTTTTACGTAATGACGTCATACGCCTGCCCGAATCACGTGACATGCGTGAAAAGTTGATAGAACCGTCCGACTGACCCAAGGAATGTTCATACAAAATTTGAAGTCGATAGAACTTTCCGTTATCGAGATATATTGCACACAAGATCTTGTTCAAAATATATACATATTTTACGTAATGACGTCATACGCCGCATTCGTTCGTTCTACTCGCGAAAAAATTCTACGAAGTCTTTCGGACATACCAAGCAACAATCCCACCAAGTTTCAACTTTCTCCGATGTTCAGCGGCTGAGAAATTTCGCCCAAAAGATTTTGACGTAATGACGTCATACGCTTGCCCTAACCACGTGACATGCGTCAAAAGTTGATAGAACCGTCTGACCTAACCAAGGAATAAATCGATCAAGTTTGAACTCGATCCGACGTTTCGTTCTCCAGATATCTTGCACACAACACTTTGTTCACAACAGACTGACACACACACACACACACACACACACAGACACACACACACACGTACACACATACACACACACAGAACGTACAAACACTATATGTCTCCCCTTGGTCGGGGAGACATAATAAATAGTTGCACCAAAGAGGGGAAACATTATTAGACTTTTCTTCAATGTTCCATGTCTTGCTTCTGTTCCAGATATTAACTAGACCGATTTCGCCACCTAGTGACGAAATTAACGCTTGGAAGCAGTCAGTTAGAATGTTAAACATATAATTTATCGTTAATACACTTTTGTATGGAGAGTTTTCAATATTGTGCGATTTATTGAGCTTCATTCCCATGGTTAGGCATAACCTGTTCACTAATTACTGCGTCCCTTTTGTTTTATGTCCACACTCGCTCAGCTGTGACAAACCTCGAAGTCACACAATACCCCTTCGTTATCGCTGCTTTTATCCAATCTCCTTTTTTGACCTTGACCATGACAAAGGTCAAGGAAACCGAGGTACCTCTTATGTATCGTTGTTTAGGTCCAAAGGATCGAAAATGAGCTTAAAATCGTTCTATCTCTAACCGTTTTCGAGATAATAGTCAAATTCCGGTTTTTTACCTTGACCGTGACCCAGAAGGTCAAGGTCACCGAGGTACCTCTTATGTGACGTTGTTTAAGCCCAAAGGCTAGAAAATGAGCTTAAAATCGTTCTATCTTTAACCGTTTTCGAGATAATAGTCAACTTCCGGTTTTTAACCTTTACCGTGACCCAGAAGGTCAAGGAAACCGAGGTACCTCTTATGTATCGTTGGTTAGGTCCAAAGGATCGAAAATGAGCTTAAAATCGTTCTATCTCTAACCGTTTTCGAGATAATAGTCAACTTCCGGTTTTTGACCTTGGCCGTGACCCAGAAGGTCGTGTTCATCGAGTTACCTCTTATGTGACGTTGGTTAGGCCCAAAGGGTAGAAAATGAGCTTAAAATCGTTCTATCTCTAACCGTTTTCGAGATAATAGTCACATTCCGGTCTTTGACCTTGACCGTGACCCAGAAGGTCATGTTCACCGAGGTACCTCTTATGTGACGTTGGTTAGGCCCAAAGGGTCGAAAATGAGCTTAAAATCGTTCTATCTCTAACCGTTTTCCAGATAATAGTCAACTTCCTTTTTTTTACCTTGACCGTGATCCAGAAGGTCAAAGTCACCGAGATACATCTTATGTAACTTTGCTTAGGCCCAAAGGGTCGAAAATGAGTCCAAAATCGCTCTATCTCTAACCGTTTTCGAGATAATAGTCAACTTCCGGTTTTTGACCTTGACCGTGACCCAGAAGGTAAGGAAAGCGCGGTACCTCTTATGTAACGTTGTTAAGGCCCAAAGAGTCGAAAATGAGCTCAAATCGCTCTATCTCTAACCGTTTTCGAGATAATAGTGAACTCCCGTTTTTGACCTTGACCGTGACCCAGAAAGTCATATTTTGAATAACCCCGTAGAACATTCAACCCTTTAATTGAACACTAACTACTCCCTGCCCCCCCCCCCCACACACACACTCACTGTAAACAGATTCCTTTTTCAATGGCATTTTAAACTTTTTATTAAGTCAACGAATACCTACTTTTCTAGTGGCTCTACCTTACTCTGCACAGAACTTTGTAAAAAACAAGGACAAACAGCTTTTATAATCAGCTTTGTCAAATAAATAACTTGCAAAAGACTATGAAATTTAAGAAGCAACTTTTTCTCTTTGTAATCAAAAACGCAGTCGGCTGCTTTATGAAAAAAAACACTTAAGTACACTCCAGTATGAGTGCCATGAAGGCAGCATTGCATGCGCACAGTGATGGGAGCCTTTCTGTATCAGCCAGTTACAGCAACATTGCTTATTTATGCTTATCCTTATTTGGCACACATAACGCAAATAGCTACTGCGAGTACTACAGTATCTGTTTACTTGCTGACCTTGTGATGGCAGTATTTTGTTTACGTATTTTGGGGGTGGGGTGGGGCGTTTTACAGGGCGTTTGGCAGTTAAAAGTTACTTTTAACCGTCAATTCGTATACAACTAAGCTTTCTGTATACTGTGCGCAAAAATTCCGTTTTAAAACCGACCAGGAACAGAAAACGTAGAAATGACGTCAGAATTACGCAATACGTAAAAAATAGTGCTATCACGGTGTTCTTTGTCAAAAAGTAGTCTCATGACGTATTTAGCTCGGAACCTATAGATCCAGCGGTTTTGGAGATATTAAGCGTCACAAGACGCAGATGATGACGTCATAGGTCAATAAAAAATTCATTTAGCACCACTTCGCATACTCGGCTTTAAGTGTGCCAAATTTCATTCTTCTAGATTCAGCCGTTTCGGAGGAGATGTCTGGAAACCGACGGGGACTTTGCGTGAAAAAAAAATGAAAAAGAAAAAAAGAAAAACAAAAACAAAAAACTTACAAAACTAGACCGATTTCGCCACCGAGTGACGAAATTAACGCTTGAAAGCAGTCAATTAGAATGCTAAGGATATAATGTATCGTTAATATACTTTTTTATGGAGAGTTTTCAATATTGTGCGATTTATCGAGCTTTATTCCCATTGTTAGGCATAACCTGTAATTACTGCATTGTTTTATGTCCACACTCGCTCAGCTGTGACAATAACCATGCAAGTAACGCCCCGTCAACAGGTACTTTGTTAAAAAGGACGGTCTTAAATACACATGTACATCAAAACGGAATACCTAAGCCACGAAAACACTCCCCTTGTTTTCTGTATCACTCGTTGAGTCAGACCCCCTCGAAAATGAGATCAACTCGCATTAAGACGAGTCCTGATCAAGTCCTGACATATTTTAGTCACTATTTTTCACAGTATTTTTCCAGGTTGCATCAATAAGAACCTCCCAAGTAAGTAGAAATTGGCCCACTTTTGGTCAGCCTTACTGGTTGTGTCTCGGAATTATATATATATATATATACTACGGAAATAGGACCACAAGTTAGACTTATCAGATGTCTAGCCTTAAGAGGTCTGATTTCCAGGATGGTCTTATTTGCAGGGTTCTTCAATAAGGAAGTAGTCTGGAACGGGACTACTCAGAAGCAGCCCTGTTGGGAGCTTGTCCCATTTGTTGGATGGTTTTATCAAGGATTCGGGTGTATATATATGAACACATGAAATAGGGTCACCAGCTCGACTGAACCAAAATGGTCCCATTTCTGGTTATTTTCTTATTCGGGAGGTTCTTGATCATGGAAGGAACGTGGAACAGGACTGTTAAAATCTAGCCCTATATGTTAGATGGTCCCATTTTCGAGACAGTCCAACTCCATGCTTGATATATAATACTGGGGGATTCTATTCGGCACTCCGGACTTGCCCGAAGTGGTTCAATTTACGGCCTTATTTGTAAGGTGGTCTCATTTCCTGGGCGGTCCAATCAAGGGGTTCCAGTGTTAATTACGATGCACCAGAAATGCACCAGAAATAATACACCAGTTCGACTGACCAGAAGTGGTTCAATTTACGGTCTTATTTGTAAGGTATCCCATTTGCTCGACGGTCCTATCCCGGGGTGTTCCAGTGTTCATTTTGATGCACCAGTCAAAGGTCCACCACTTGGACTGGCGAGAATTGGTTCAATTTCTGATCTCACTTGACAGATGGTCCAATCTGCAACTTGTTCTAGCATTAATCCAATGATCGGACCATAGGGAAAATATGACCACGTCACATATAGGACCACTTTTCGACAGTCCTCTTAAATGTTCCATCCAATCCCACAAATAGAACCTACACTTTGGGCAAATCCCAGTGCAGGTCATATTTCAGGGCTTCTTGTGCATATAAGACAGGAATAAGACGATTTTGTACGGCCCGCACAGCAAATTGGACCACCTTACAAATAAGGTCGTTAATTGAACCATTTGAGTTCAACCAACTGGTGGTCCTTTCTCTGGTACATCGAATTAAACACTGGAATCCTAGGATTGGACCGCCCAGCAAATCGGACCACCTCGCAAATAAAATTGGTTATTGGAAGAATCTGGCTTAATCCCAGGTTCCTTCCATTTTCAAGAAATCCTTCAAACACAAATAAGACCACACCTGGAAATTGGAGCACCTCACAGATAGGACTGGAAATTGGTCTAACTCGGTCACTACAACTGATGGTCCCATTTCTTGTGCACCAATAAATACACTGGAACCCCGGGATCGGACCGCTCAGAAAATGGGATCACTTCACAAATAAGACCCGAATTTGAACACTTCGGGTAAGTCTAACTTGTGGCCCTATTTCTGGTGCATAAATATATTCACTGCAGCCTCTGAATCGGACCACCCCGCAAATGGGACCACCCCACAAATAAGACTAGAAATTGGAACAATTTGGGTCAGTCTGACTATTGGTCCTATTTCACGTGCATGAATATATACACAGTGTTATTTCAGGTGTACGGAGATATACGATGGACCTTTTGGATTGTAATGCTCCGCATATAGGACCACCTCACAAATTGGACTGGAAATTAGACCAATTTTGGTCAGTCCGACTATTGATCCTATTTCAGTTGCATTAAGAATTACACTGAAAGCCGTCTGATCAAACCGTCCCGAAAATGAGACCACGTCAAAATTAAAACCTAAAATTGGACCAATTTGGGACAGTCTGACTTTAGATCCTACTTCTGTGCATAAAAATATACACATCGCAACCATGAGATCAAGCCACATCGGAAATGGGACCACCTCCCAAATAAGACAGGAAATTAAACCCTTGAGGTCAGTCCGACCAGTGATCCTATTTCTGGTGCATAAATAATTACACAGGAACCTTGCGATCGGACCGCAATGCAAATGGACGACCTCACAAGAAAGATCGGGTTTTGAACCACTTCGGGTCAGTCCAAATGGTGGTCTTATTTCTGGTGCATGAAAATATAGACTGGAACCCCGAGATCGGACAGCGCAGAGCATGGGACCAGCTCACAAATAGGACTGGAAATGGGACCAATTCGGGTTAGTACGACTGGTGGTCCGATTTGTGGTGCATAATAAATTGCACTAGAGCCTCGTGATCGGAACGCCTATTAAAAATGGCCACCTCACAAATAGGACCACTTTTAACGTTCCTGTTCCAGGTTTCTTCCATGTTCAAGAAATCATCTCCTCACAACTAAGACAATACCCGAAATTTGAACCACTTTGTTTTAGTCCTACTGGCGGTCCTATTTCTGGTGCATAAACATATACACTGGGACCCTGGGATAGCACCATCCACAAAGGAACCACCTCACAAGTAAGACCACTTTAAACGGCCCTGTTCCAGGTGCTTTCCATTTTCAAGAACTCAGCCCTTCCGAAATAAGACCATACAGGCAAATGAACCACTTCGGGTGCGTCCAACTGATGCATAAATATATACACTGGAACCTCGAGATGGAACCACCTTGCAAATAGGACCACTTTAGTCCAGTCCCACTGGTCCTGTTTTCAGAGTTCTGGTGAACATCAGTACGGAATAACACTCAAACCTGTTCCTCAAAAACATATCATCTGGTCTATATATGAATCCTGGGACTGGTGCGATTTTCAGGTTGGTCTCATTCACTTAATAATATTTTGAATAATCCAGTAGAATATTCAACCCTTTAACTGATCACTAACTACTCCCTGCCCCCCCCCCCCCCCTCCACACACACACACTCATTCTAATCAAATCCCCGTTTCATTAGCAAGCGAAAATCAGTACCATGTAGGCAGCATTGCATGCAAGAGGCTAGACGAAACGAGTACAGTGATGGCTTATTTATGCTTATCCTTATTTGGCACACATACAGCAAATGGCTTGTGCGAGGACACTAGTATCTGTTTACTTGCTGACCTTGTGATGGCAGTATTTTGTTTGCGTATTTGGGGGTGGGGTGGGGCGTTTTACGGGGCATTGGGTAGTTTAAAGTTACTTTTAACTGTCAATTCGTATACAACTAAGCTTTCTGTATACTGTGCGTAAAATTCCCGCTTTAAAACCGACCAGGAACAGAAAACGTAGAAATGACGTCAGAATTACGCAATACGTAAAAAATAGTGCTATCACGGTGTTCTTTGTCAAAAAGTAGTCTCATGACATATTTAGCTCCAAACCTCTAGATCCAGCGGTTTTGGAGATATTAAGCTATTAAATCGGCATGACGTCACAAGACGAAGATGATGACGTCATAGGTCAATAAAAAATTCATTTAGCACCACTTCGCATAATCGACTTCAAGTGTGCCAAATTTCATTCTTCTAGCTTCAGCCGTTTCGGAGGAGATGTCTGGAAACCGACGCGGACTTTTGCGTGAAAAAAAAAAATGAAGAAAAAAAACAAAAAAAAACAAAACAAAAAACTAACAAAAAAAGGAAAAAAAGAGGTACTTTAACACCCACAATTCGAGGAAAAACAATAACTTCTTGGAACGAAGTTCCAAGCGTTAAAAAGGAAAAAAGAGGTACTTTCACCTCCACAATTCGAGGAAAAACAATAACTTCTTGGAACGAAGTTCCAAGCGTTAATTATGCATTTGTGTAAGAACTATTTTCACTTTGAAAACCTTGGTCCTATTCTAAATTTGTCACTTTTCTGGCATAATTAAAGGGTTGATTCCTAAGAATTACTGATTTCTTTTTTTTTTTTTTGTGATACTATAAATTTTTAATTTAACATTTAACTAGAACCGCATTTCGCTAGCGAAATGTTAAACACTTGACAAAAATTAAAACGCAAAAATACTTCCTTCAATGGATTATTTCTTGAATAATATAAAGTATTTTACAACATATATACAGTGAGTTATACGGCTATGTACAGAGCTTATGGCACAGCATGTATGCGGCTTATAATATTCTAAAAAATCGGACCACTGTCAAGAAAAAAACGCCATAGGTTGATAACTTAATGCCAGCTAAATATATTAGCAAACAATACAGCTTGAATACGTCTTAGAAGCCGAGTAGTGTTTGGTTTTTGTTGACTTAAGGTTTCATTGATCGATCAGGCAAACGCTGTGTTATCTGTTTACGCAGTGAGAGCTCGCACAAAGCTCAGCAACTGTGTTGTTTTCTGTGCTGTACGTTAAATGCTCCGCATTTCCTTGCAAAAATACACTCTTTTCACATGACGTTTTAACAAAGAGAACGAAATCGAAGACGAAAATAAAAAGTGATATGCACACGTTCAGATCAAGCTCTTCATAAGTCCCAAGTTTCATGGTCCTAGGCCCATAGTGTCAGAGAAGAAGACACAAAAAAATAAGAAAAACTGTCAAGAAGAAAAAAAGGACGAACGACAAAAATTCATATAACCCTTGCAAGCTAACAGCTTGTCAAGTGTTAATTATTCCTGTACAATGAATCAATTTTTTTCAGAGAATTAATATAATATACGATAATTAGAAAGAATAGATAGACTTAGTAACACTTGGTAGACTATATCGACAAAATAAAATAATAACACTAATAATAATGGTGACGATGACAGCAACACCAAAAGAAATCTACTTCTTTGAGTGACCAGTCATGTAATGCTGTGATGTTAACGTGATAGCTTAGTTACCTTTAGTTTGTAATACATTTCTTTGTTGTCATTGACGTACACTTCTCTGTCATAAAATTCCTCACTGAACATGCCGTGTTCGTATTTGTCGAGAAGAGCAACTGAAATTTAAACATTTTATTGTTGGAGGTAATTGACTGACCACTTGCCGTGATGCAGTTTTGAAAGCGGCCAGAGTAAGACAAAAATATAAATTAGCCAATTGAATTGAAATTATAAATTATATATATGTATTTGTGTGTGTGTGTTGCATGTTGCCCTTTACACAAAAGCTCTTTCGCATAACAAGTGGTGTATTTATACGTTGTCCTTACTCAGATTCTGTACAGATATTGTTGAAATAGCAGTATATAAAAGGTAGAAACAAAACATGCGTTACTGCCCAAGGAAATTTAAGCCAGGTCAAAATTGTAATTGCTTTAAAAATGTGAGTAATTTGCAATATAAAAATATTTCCAAGTAATGCAACTTCGACAGAAAAGTTCTACTTATAAAGTATGTTAAGATATCACGATTTGTGTTGGATTTACAGAAGTAGACCTGTGCTAACCGAGTGCCCTTGAGCGGCTCAACCATTGAGCACATAAAATGACATGCTATATGTTTAACATGCAGATTGCTGTTAATAATAAGATTATGTTTTGAAACAACAGGTTTTCGTCAAAATATACTAGACAAATTGGGATATAGGGGAGAAAATGATGTTGATGCCCAGCTAAGAGAAGGGCACTTAAGAATTGGGCGAAAGGAAAAACATGAAATTTGTGCCGTAGTTGTCTAAACGTATACTCGGTATGATTTTAATTACAGTGCCAATATATCAGCCCATAACAGAGTTGTGTGCATTTAAAAAGTAAAATTTAAATTGCTGCACGGATTTAAAGAACTTAGTTCTCTCCTTCAAGGAACTGACTACGATTTTTCAGTGCAACAATAACAACGCTGAAATGGCTAAATTAATTTTAACAGATTTCTAACAGAAGGCAGTGGAGCTAAAATAGTATGTGCAGTAAAACAGTATGGAGGCCAACCATATCCAAATAACATTTTTATTTGTGGGGTAATGTGAACGACACAACCATAATTTTAAATGTATATAATTAAGAAGGTACTTTTAAAGCGAATACCCATGGTGGGTGATTATAATGTAATTATACAAGGATAAGGAGGATATTCCGTCCGAATGAACTGAATTCAGTAGTTAAGCAAAGTATTTGGGCACATGCAAACTTAAGCAATAACAATTATTCTGTGTAGTTTATACTAAAACAATAAATACATATATATTTTAGACTGGGCTCATTGAAATAAATAGTCACTGTACCATATTCTTTTGATCCCACAATTGTTTCCCTGTCATTTCTGTTTTCATTGGCAGCTTCCGACGGCGGGCTGTCAGGTACTTGCTCTAAAGAAACGACCATTGTATTGTGTAGTCTTTTTGTATTGATGGGTGAAGGTCTGATTTATGCATGCACTTTCAGACCAATTTTTCAACTTTTAGCTTGATAGCAAAAAGATCTAAAAAAAATTGCAGTCTGTTTTTGGAATAACGTGATATATCATACCTTCACATTTGACAAAACAGGCTTTCATTTAAAAATGTAAATATATATTTACCAATGACTGCTTGAACGGGAACACTTCCCATGGGCTCATAGATTGAGTTTTGCTTAAAATGTGAAGAATGATTTAACATCTCCGAAGCTATTTCACCAACTTGCTCTTCCTCGTCTCCGTGTTTTATATAAGGGGTGGGTCGCTGCACGGGAGGTGTTGGCTGAATAAAGTAGAGAGAGAGAGAGGGAGAATGTCCAGTCAGGATAAACATGCAGTTAACATTCAGCCAGGAATTATGCATGCGCCAAGTCAGGAAACATGCATATATAGACGTAGTTCTTAAAATATATTCCAATGTGAAGCGTTTAACATTTTTTATATGCCATGCAGTTACAAACAGGATATATATGAACTTTAACCAAACACACAACACAGATGTTTACTTACAGGTCTTGTGTCTGCCAGTGCTTTTGCATCACCCTCGTCGTCTGATTCTTTATCTACCGTGGCATAATCCGGTTCCTCTCCACCTCTTAGAGGACTATTTGATCTACTTGGACTAGGACTGTGTTCTTTTCTCACTGGACTTCTATGTCTTACTGGACTAGGAATGCCCTGTTGGACTGGACTCTCTTGTCTAACGGGGCTTGTTTCTCTCGAAGGACTTGTTTCTCTCAAAGGACTTGTTTCTCTAGCGGGACTTTTTTGTCTGACAGGGCTAGTTTGTCTTTCAGCATTGGTTTGCCCCACAGGACTGTTTTGTCTAGGTTGCGAAGTGGTGATTGGTGATTCACTGTTTTGTTTCATGCCGACATCTTCATATTTTGAAATCACTTCGTCATCATTTTCATAATCATGGCCATAGCCATTAACGGAATAAGGAACATCGTCTGTATGCTGTCTTTCTTTCGAATAGCTTGTGCCTTGTCTAGAATAATACACTTACAATTAAATTGTGCTCTAAAGGATTTACGGTTAATTAAGTATATGCATTATTGAGTACATCTTATGCAAGTGTAATTATTCATTTATTTACGAGGAAAATTAATATTTCAAAATACTTTTCGTTGATTCCCTATAACAGCGTTCATATGTAGCACTTACTGTGGATCCTCTTCTATTATCGTGTCAATGCTTGTGAGCCGATCTGAGCTCACCCTGTCTTTTGGAGCCACATCAATTTTTCTCCTTCTTATGTATAGTTCATGATTTCCCATGCATAGGATCATAATGAGTTTGTTGATTTTCGTTTTGTCGGTGTAAAACACAAAATTCTGCAAAAATACGTAAAGCCAATGGTGAGGATAACTTATTAAAATTTAAAATATCTCCGTTAAGAACTGAGTCTGTTTTTCTGCAAAACTTTCTGGCTGCCTGTTTTGCTACCTGTTCGATCATTCATTTACATTTATACATGAAATTGACAGAAAATGATGTGTAGTGACAAACATATCAATTAGGTTTCGTAGCTGATCGGAATGTATAAATCTTAATTTTTCACTCATATCAATCTATAAAAAGGGTTATTATAAGAAGATTCTCCTTGCTTCAATCACTCGTTGTTAAAAATATACATCAATGCATATACGTTATGACCACGAAGAAATTCTTAAAAGACAGAATAAAATGTGGGTTAAACTCGATATTCAAAAGAGTATCTTCTTCATTTTCATCACTCGTTTCACAGACTGTTGATTATTCTATTCCTTGTATTGCATTAAAAACATGTATGACTTACTGGCGATTCCTCATAGATTGGCTTTATAGTAAATCTGTGGTCTCTGTAAGAGACTGATTTGATTTCGCTCCAAGGAAATCCAGTCTTTGGTTCCAATCTACAAAATAACAAAAACCGTTCATTTCACCTGTGGCATTATGTTTCAGACTTACTCAGTTGGATGAATGCGCCATAGTTGCATTTTAGTTTTACATGTGTTATGAGGACTATATTTCATTTTATTCGGAACACATTTATGTTATTTTGCCTGCACTAATGGATACTTACTTGTTACTTCTCTCGTAAATATTTATTCCCAAAGCGTCCACTCCGAGCCAAAGCTGGGTGCCTTTCTTGTTTTTGATTTTGAAGTAATTAACACCGAACATTTCAAGATCTTGTGCTATTCTTAAATATTCCATCGTTGCTTGTTCTCTGCAAAAAAGACGTTGCATAGACAAAATATGTATAACGTTGGTAGAAGCAGGACAATACCCGGCTGGAAAATTCCCTGTCGGAAAATACCCGACTTGGACCATAGCCTACCTCTTGGCAACCTATTCTATGCTGATAAAAGAACACTAGTGATCTTTTTTATGAACCTTCTCAAGTAACGTTGGTATCTTTGATTCTATTTTTGTTATATACGTTGGTATTGTAATTCAGTGATAAAGATGCCTTGCTCTTTTTAACTAAAGGGCACAAAGAGACCACGGAAGTATTTTGTCATATATCACAGGTGTTTTGTGATAAAAGGATGAAAGATTTTGTCAACTGCAGGGCAGATGCTGCTCTGTGCTCATTCCAAATTATGATTATACACTCCATTTAAATTGTTCTGGTGGATTGCAATCAGCTGTTTACTACGTTGGCCGAGAACATCGGTTTACTATCCAGTGTCGTAAAGCGCATTGTATCATTCAGCAAAATGTATAAAGACCTCCATTTTTTTGGGTTAAAATATATTTCTTTCAACCATATAATGCATTACATCTACCAGACGAAAGCTAAACTTTCTTAAATGATGTGCATGCAAAAGGATATGCGTATTATTTTATAATGCCTTAGACAGTTTGGGTGTAATCATTTTGTGGGTTTTTTACAATGTTGTGATGCTTGTCAAACGTACTTGGCGTTTGGCAGCAATTATACTGTCTCATTTCTTTTAAAAACCGGATATTGTCATGTAGGGTAATACCATTTCCCAGTTAAGTATTGTCCTAGACCCGTCGTTGGTCTTCGACATTATATATGTTCTGCTAAGTTCATTTTGTTATAGATAATCGAAGTTGAAACGAATGAGCTTACTTTGACATTCCTCTGTGGTCTTTATATAAATTGACTATCTTCTCCTCCCAGCCCTGCGGTGAGAGTTCGTATGATTCCTTTGTACTAAAAACAATAAATTTAAAAAATATCATATATTTAAATCACATAAACAACACTTTTCTAATTTCGTTAAAAATCTCAACAAAATTCAGAAGCTACTATAAATTGCAATATTTTAAATATTTTAGAAACAAAAACAATAACATGAGCTGTAACAATAACATTTTAAAATAAATAAATGAAAGAACCAAGTTAGCTCGTCTTTTTCTAAGGCCAAGATATACCATATCAAATCCATTTCACCCCAACTATCCTGAAATATGCAAGAGCTCAATAACACTCATACCAATATCACTAAAAATCTTTAAAAGTAGCCGCGTACCTTGAAGGTAAAACTTGTTGATCTTGTAGGAAACCTTTTGGATTGAGTACGGCGTTGTAGTTGCCGTGTAGTTCTTGCATTGCGAATGACGCCAGAAGCACTGCTGTATCTGCTGGACAGTATATGCTTCCGCTTACAATTTCCTCCTTGATATATTCTAAGAACAACTTCTGTAAAATTAATTAGTAATTAGTGGAGGTGTTGCCTGGTTGAAGATCGTCACTGCCCTTAAATATCTTTTGTTAAATTAAGATAACTTCGCATTCCAAATATGAAAGCTAAAAAAACATTGAATTTTAGCGTTGCGATTTTTTTCTTCTTGTCAATATTAAAATTATGCGTTATTCAAATTTGTTGAACCCGCGCAACTCTTTTACGCTATAAATAATATTATTTTCCTTAATATTTGTATATCACAAATTTAAGTCGTGTTATTACTAAATGCATTACTTAAATCAGTAAGATGTTGCATTTTTAACATAACGCTGCTCAGTAAAACCTTTTGCACATAAAACAATTATTTATTGAAGTCAGTTTTTCAGCAGTTAGTAACTGAACATATAAAATTCGTTACCACTTATAGAATTTTTTAGCATCAACAAATTAAATTCGAAGCATTATTTCTATATCAGAAGCCATTTTAATGAAGGCTGTGTAGTTGCCTATATCATTAAAAGGTCCCATGTTATGGCATCAAGAAGTTATTAAAAATAGTAATTTATACAGTACAATGTTGTTAATAGGGATTTGACCGGGACTGAAACATTAAGTCCTTACATCTAGTGTGTCGTCATATCCTATACTTCTCAACAGTGAAAAGACTGACTGGAACCAAATAACTACGCCGGTACCAGTGCTATGTTATAGTTGATGCCGTTATAAACAGGATTCTACCGCATTTATAATTCAGTAAGTGACAAAATTAAACACTTGTTACATTTTTTTACATTAGCCATCAAATTCGTGGTGTAACTAATTCGGTCTTCACAAACTAAGAATTTCTTAATGCTATAAAATTAACGCACAAAAGCAAATCAGACCCTACAATGTTGTGATAAATAAGAAGAAAGTTACCTTTGCTACACTGTCAATAAGTTCTTTTTCCACATCTTCTGGGTAAAACTTGGGTTTTAATTTGAAACACACAGGCCTTTTCTTTCCAACTTCCTGTGCAAATACCTGCAGTGAAACACCCAGAAATCATTCAAGGATTGTTTACGTAACTGATAGTGTTGCTTTTTTCAAGCACATGTTCTAATTTAATCCATCTTTTAAACACAACTGACTTTTTTCGAGTCAGCATGAATGATTATTGACAGTAAGAAAAAGGTTGACGTTTAAGACCTGATCTGTTACAAGACTGAATCGGTTTTGATTTCAAAAACCGGAGCCAGTACCCACCCGTGCCCTCAGAAACTTTTATTCCCTCCAATCAGCAAAATACAAAAACAAAAACAAAACAAAACAAAAAAAAAAAAAAAAAAAAAAAAAAAAAAAAAACCACACAAATACAGGGAGCACAGTTTTAGCATATTTGGGCCCGAACTTAGAAACTCTTTGCCATTTGTAATAAGGAATCAACCAAACTTGCGTTCTGTTAAATGTGCACTGAAAATTTTTCTGTTTAAGATTTATTATGGATGTTGGATAATTAGTAGATAGGAAGGTAGTTGTTACCAAATTTTAAAGGCACGTCCATGGTGGTGAGAAAGGTAAGCGGTATACAAATGACGCTTAATAATAATAATAATAATAATAATAATAATAATAATAATAATAATAATAATAATAATAATAATAATAATAATAATAAATAACTGGAAGATCGATTTTTTTCGCTCCGGTCAACTCTGAAAAGGCATTAACTTGGGAGTCGGCCAGTCAGGTTTTATAGTATTTTCCCAAGTCGTGTATCAGTTGCATGTATTTATTATTATTCCAATTACAAAAATAAATAAATAAATAAATAAAATAAACTTTAGTAAATAAACAAGCTGCACCTTTTTCTTCAACTTCAACCAGGCAGGTGATTTCTTGGAATCTAGAAATTCTAAGCCAAAGAACCACACTTCTTTCAATCCCAATGACACAACAACCTTTAAAAAAAGCATATGTATAATTTTTTATCTATACAGCTGATGTTTTGCACAGTTATTTCATATCACAGACCAATTGTTATGTAATTTATTGATCTGACTTGTAATTAAAGTTATGTTTTTTTGAAAAAGTCTTCCTCTTTCACCGATCATTGATACTCTGCAGTTGACTTTTCTGTGTTTGAAAGCTAAATCTTTACAGGCGTTTCCTTTTCTATTTTATATGCTCTAACGATAAGATAACAACCTGTTCGAATAAGTCTCTCCCTATGGCGTTGTTTGGAAGAAGCAATTCTAGGTTTGTGTGGTAGCAGTCAACCAGTATGTTTGTCTTTGGCTACAAGAAAAATCAGCTGTGTGGGAATAAGCTCTGTTAAAAAATAAATTCTGTGAAATTGTTTATTTTAGTTTACTTTAAATTGAGGAAAACAAAATTCACAATTGAATGTGGTGAAAGGTCGAAATTAGATTGCCTTTAATAGTCAAATTATGCATCACTAACATCCTTCATCATATTTAACCGATTTGATGCAACACAAAGCCATTGCGCATTGGTAGCTTCTTAAAACCAATTTATATGGAAAGGGCATTCGTGTTTTACAACAGTAATTAGCACCTGATTAAATAAAAAATAAAGTTCTTATTGATGAGATTTATTGAGAACTTTAAATATCAAGTTTATGCTGAATGGTATTAAAGTTTAGAAAAACGACAAAGAAAAAAAATAAGAAAGAAACAGAACGATGTGATACCATCGTCCTTCACATATCGGCCTTTACATAATACATTTACGGCTTTCAAAATAAGGACCATGTGATATCTAAGGGTCATGTCCGACTGATCAAAGGTCTGCCAGGTTAAGGCTTCATGGTCGATTCATCAAGGTTTGAGAGCTATATATGACACAAAATTTATGTCTCAATTTTGATGTAGGCAACAAAAGTTGAAACGGTTCCAAGTTATATTGAATAAAATATAAGTTCGCTGGCAAACCTGTAAAGGCCGGATATTTTATACAGAGGATGAAGAAAAAGGAAGACAACTGGGGGAGAGCGTGGTGGGGGTGGATTGCTACTTGATAGCATCTGTGTTTTCGTGCATGTCAAAAATGGAGGGGGGGGGGGGGCAGAAATGGGGCGACTATGCCAGAAGCGGATTTGCGCGGATTGCCACATTAAAAAAAGGGGAATAATTTTTATTCGATACTCCGCGTTTTCAACAAAAATGGGATCCTTTACGAACTGCACTCTGCGCCCAACAAAAATCTGTATTCAAAAAGTAGACACATACATTCTAGCTGCGTCTGTATTTATAAATATATAATTCAATGAAAAGGGGTTTGAAAAAATGGCCCACCCAAAATCCCAATCCCTGATGCATAGATGATCCACGGATATAACATTGGCAACGAAACAACGTAACTTTCAGGAAGCATTCACATTTTGCCACTCTCTCAGTGGTCACATTAGTTTAACATATGCGAATTAACCTAGAGGGTAAAGAAATATGTAAAACTTTTGAAAACGTGTCAATTAGTTTTGAAATGTACAGCATCTGCTGTTACATACCATTTTATCTTTTTTTCGGTCTCTGTGGTATTTCTTTTCTTTCGATTTCTTCGTAGCCTGTGAGGTGTCGGTGAACTGTGATGCATCTTCAACAGGCGAAGTTGTAGCTTCTGAAATGGTTTCCCCTGTAATTCGTGTGTAAACAGATGGGGCTGACTGTAGTGTAATGTTTTAGATTATAATTGATTGCATTAGTTGATAGCATATCTCGTTGTAACAAAACTCTGCTGATGTCTCACCATTTCAATGTGTACTTGTAAATATTAATGTAAAATTTATACTTCGAACGGGTGTGGAGCGAAAGTAGGCCGTGACCAGCACCGGCATCGAAAAACCACAGAAGTAAACCACACATGCAAATGACCGAATGTGTTTTTTCTGAGATTGCCCTTGCCTCCACGAAAAAAAATGTTGTTTAATATTTCGGTGTTGGTTTTTAATTTTTAACCCGGTTTTTGAAGCTATAGGTGTTGGCGTGTGATTCGGGGATTTTGTTTGCTCTTTAGTTAATAACTTGAAGATTTAATTAGGTCAAAGATCATTCATGTAATACGATTTTGGACATTTTATATTTCCGCAAAGGGACTAAGAAGAGGTTAAAACATAAAAATATAAGGGTGCAAAAGAGACGTAAAAATAGAATATAACTAGACTGAATTCTGCTAGAAACCACAAAAGAAAAGGCTTTGCATTACATTATGACCGAGAAGGTCAAAGTCACCCAGGTACCCCTTCCTTGTCGTCGTTATTTTCCTCAAAGGTCGAAAATGAGCTCAAAATCTGTAAGATAACGGGCAACTTCCGGTTTTTGACTGTGACCTTAAATAAGAAGGTCAAATTCACCAATGTACCTATTATATAACGGGGTTTAGACCCAAACGGTCGAAAATGAGCTCAAAATCACTCTGTCTGTAACCGCTTTCTAGATACTGGTCAACTTCCGGGTTTTTCAAGGTCACCGAAGTACATCTTTTCTAACGTTGTTTCGGCCCAAAGGATCGAAAATGAGCTCAAAATCGCATTACCCTGTTTTCGAGATAAGTCGTCCTATCGTTAACGGCACACGAGGTCACGTGACCTTTGGCCTTGGCGCTGAAGGTCAAGATTTAGGATGCAGGGTTATCCCTACTTCAGAATTCAATCAAGCATTTGATCGCCTTTTCTAGCCATTTTTCGTTGTAAATAGGTGTTTTAAAAATAATTTTATCTGACTTTTCTTGAAACAATTTTTTTTTAGAAAAATAACTTAAGCTTCAATTCAACCGTGATCGTGATGGTTGAGGTAAAAATATTTGCGAATTCGCCAAGAGCTTAGTCATCCTCTACACGTGTGACAAATTTCGTCTTCCTCCGTCATATAGTGTAGGAGTTTTTTTCTGAAAACCATCCAACGGAAAAAAGAGAAGAAAAAAGGCAGAAACTTTCAGAATAACTACAAACTTATTTCTAGTTCCAAAGGAAGTTTGCTAGCGGTAAAAAGCTGTTTTTTAAACCAATATTTTGCTCATTGAACTGGCCAAATGATTTACAGAAAGGTTATACTTTTAAGTCACCTTTTCGGTCTGTTTATAATGCCCGTGGACAATATCACATTATGCATGCAAACAGAACGACCTCAGATTAAACAAAAACATTATTTGGAATTGAGTCAAGATCTTGTAGTTACAGTGGGTTTATGTGAAATTTTGTCTGCCACCGTTGCAGTCAGAATTCGAGGGGGAAAGGGGGCGAGGGGGTTGAGAAGGGCTAAGGTTGTGAAGGAGACAAATCCCAAGCAGTCCTAAACCGGTCGGGATGGCATTGAATCAAGTGGATGCCGGACCAGATGCTAAATGTCAACCGGAATAAAAACCACACCTTTTCACCAAGCAGGATCAAATGCAACCCGGAATAAACACCACTTAATAAAATGATTCCATCGGTTGCTTGCCTTCCTATTTTATTCGGTTTTGTTTAAAAAACCTATCAGTTGGGTAAACAGCTGCCCCACCCAAAAAATGTCCTCCGCGAGATTGCAGTTGTGCCGTATATCTTCGGTACAGTTGTACTTTAAATACGTTTGTGATATCTGTAGGTACTTTCTTCTCAAGAACCTTAAACCGGAGAAGAGATTTCGGGAAAAGTACGCACAAAAATAAATGCAGCTGAGGCTAACTGAAATAGCACAATGAAAAACATTTCATATTTTCTTGTTCTTTTAGAATTTCCTTGAAAGAAAAAGTAAAACCAAACAATCTACAAGCTTAAAATTCGGTGGTGGTGGGGGGGGGGGGGCAGTTAATTAAATGGCACATTTATGCCGGGTGTTTTTTCAGCTGATTGGCATTTGAACCTACAAAACAAAAATGGGTGGCATTTATTCCTGTATTCCGGATAGCACTTTATCCGGACACAGAGTCATATCCATGATATAATAATAATAAAACAAAACGCTAAGACAAGACAAGATAAAAAATAAAGGTTGTTTAAACGACAAACAAATAAAACCTTGAAATGAAAACGATGAAAACAATAAAGAAGTACAGTAGATGTTGATATACCTGGTGAGTCGTGACCCGTTGGCGTGTCACTTTGTGTTTCCACTTCCCTGTCAGGGATTAAGGCTGCGGACATCGTTAATCCTTTCCTCTGTAACTTGTAATGCAAGTAGTCAGTCAGTAAATCAATATTTATTCCACTGCAATATATATTTTTATACTCACTATAATTCACCCAAACACAAATTTTGGAAATATGACGGACTCAGTTGTATATTTATTGTTCTTTTTAATGTTGTCTTTTATTAACAAAACGCTGTGCCATGCTAAATCACTATAATCGGATTATCAAAATATCCTGTATTAAGTAAATAGAAGTGCAACGGAAGACTAAATAACATGCAGCGCTTGTGTATTGTTCGACAACTTCCTTATGTACCGTGGAAAATCTCTTTGCAGGACTCTTTAATCTTCCCGTATTTTAGAGCACATTGAAACTTTACGAATAAAAAAAATCGTATTGAACATGACGAATGCAAGTTATATTTGTTTGAGCTGGGCCATATTTGATAATGTCTTTTACTTTCTGTCTCGAGGCAGCAAAGTTCAATGAACAAACAAGCGGCTTAGTCATACAGAAACCGTCAAAACAAGCGTCGAAAAGCTTTTTATCACGGAAGATAATGTTCAAATGAATACAACCTCGTGCTGCTTTGCATAAAATTTGGTTCTAAAGACTGTGACCAGGTTCGGTGAGTTCATGTGTGTATGTGTGTGTGTGTGGCGGGGGGGGGGGGGGGCGGCATGGGGGTGAAAAGATAAAAATAAGCCGCCATTCCCCAGAATCTTAAATATAAAATTAAGAGGATAATGTTTGCCAATAACAACAGTTTTGTGGGAAATGACTCCCTCCCCCCCCCCCCCCGCTTCCCACCCCTTACACAGTCTTACATTACAGTCTGAATGTTTTTAAGTGGAATCAACATGTGGCTTCACTGCAGTTTTAAATCCTTATATTGTGGATGCGGATTTATGATAAATCCGAGAAAAAACTTAGACCCGGGTAACCAGTTTGTTTTAATACATAAATTTGGTGAACGGATGACTGCCCCACCGGATGACTGCCCCACCATTTGTGCAACCTAGGATGACTGCCCCACCGGCGCACTGCCCCACCGGGTGACTGCCCCACCAGTAGCCTTCCTAATTATTTTTCATCTTTCAGTTTAGTTTATCCGCTCTACCGTGCCCCTCCGTGTAATCATCGATCATAAAAAAGAGTGGATTTCGTTCTTTTTATTGTATATTTAATAAGTAAAATGAAAAGTTTATCATTTTAAGTTTTAGATCCGCTATATTTGTTTTTTGCTTTTGCTTTGTGGTTTTAATGGGCTGGCCCGGGGTATTCGAAGCAATGTTTTTATTTTCTAGGGCTTATTTGTTTCTAACAAAAGCAAGTAGGGAGTCAGGACGTGACCATTAAAACTAACTCGATTACTACATATTCGAATGCCGGATAAAGCGTCGACGGTCAAAACTCAGCAAATGTAAAAGCGTACAAAGCGTCCACTAACTGATGTTGGCTGAAATGACGTAGACATCTCTGTTAACACAATTAAGGAATTGAATTAATCAGTTCTACAATTAATAAACATTCCTCTTCACGACAAAAAAACAGTGTCAATGAAAACTTAGAATCTTTCGTTCAGCCACGATGTTCGAGTAACCTTATCGCTTCTCTGGCACAGAATCAGGCAAGATATGCTCAACCGAACTCGAATAAAAGTAAGATGTAAAACGTCCAAATTCTACACAAAACGATGTACTGTGGTTTCGTACATTCATAAATATTTAATCACTTGAGTAGGGAGGATCATGGGCGAGGGTGAAAACTTGCTCCCCGCTTCGATGGCTACAGAGATTCCTGCAACATGACATTTCGTAAATCGGCGAAGGGGACGTGCGAGAGGGCGGAAGTGGCGTGCTGGAGGCTGAGAGCTCTTGAGATCGCATCCGCAAGCGCGTTCGCATGGGTGCTGATATTAGAAGCAGTCATCTTACTATTGTAGGAAACACAGAACATCTATCAGGATACCCGAGGCAAGCGAGTTTCTTGTAGACCCCGGTTTAATGTGGTTGTGTTGTCTGTGAAGACGATAAATTTGCGGCACGACAGGAGTGGCGACAATCCCTTGATGACAAGGAAAACGGCGGTTAATTCATTAATATCAATGCGCTCCTGAGCTGAGCATGTCCACTGCCCATTGGCAGTATAATAAAGTCGACTGCTGAGCTACAGATTACGCTGGGTATTGCGAAGCTGTGCACAGAGACACCCAGCTGAGCTTTCTGAATAAATTCGGAAGCTCGCGTTTCGAAATGCGTTTGCTGGAGGCGGCAGCCCACGGGTCCCGTGTCTCCTGAAGCTTATCCTGCTAATGAGAGGATGCAGTCCACCGTGTTTATCGTCACTACTAGGAAGTCGAGGCACTGGGTAGGGGATATATTTTTTTCACAGCTGGTTGAGAAACCCAGCAAAACTAATAGGTGACTTTCATTGCTTTCATCGCGTCTTCCTACGTCTCTCGGTGATACAACTGTCATCAAGACGGATGATCATCGATTTAAGTGCCTGCCCCTAGCGCATAAGGCAAATATTTTAGGTTGCGGTGGAATATTCCAACGTTTGGGGAGTCCAGCGTGTCGACCATATGTGTCTAGTGCGAATCTCCACCAAACTTCAAATTAAGGCCCGTAAATTGTTGCGAGAACGGGCTGAGACGTACGTGGTGATACACATATTTCAGTATATGCAGCATCCCTGTACTACCAGGGCCACCGTAGCTTGTCGGGCGAAGCGAAGCTATTCAGTGATCCCGACTATGAGGTGGTAGTGCTGGCATATATCGGCGAAACGTTCATGTAGTACCGGTTTCTAGCTTTGGTCTATTTGAAGTGGCCTGGGTATCAGAGCACTTCGTATATACGAGCGCCCGATCACCCACACCAAGTCGCCTCCTCCGGTGTCGGTTTCTTGGACGGTTTGTAAGAATACTCATTGGAAATTCCAAGTTTTTCCGCTTTTACACTTGTCGGCATTTTGACCGTCGACGTTTTATCCGTTAACGTTTTGGCAGTCTACGCTTTGACCGTCCATGTTATGTCCGGATACCGATAGGTGTATTAACGCAAGAGTCTGTGAGGGTCATGTTTTTTTTTTTTTTTTGGGGGGGGGATGACATGGGCTATAAAGATCATTTACACAAAAGCAGTACATTTTCTCTCAAGTGAAGAGCCTATTTTTCTTACTTTATTGAGTTATTTTATTACGTTTTCGTTGTTTTTTTTTTGTTTTTTTTTTGGTTTCGTATAAACACAACAACATGTAGTTACGTTTTGAGATCTCATTCAAAACTTGAAAAAAACCTGCTCAGATTTTTGTTCAATTTCATTTTAATTGAATGTCTAAAATTTTAAATACCTTAAGATGGCAGGTCGATTATAAAAAATATATATTTTTACTTTCTGAGTAAGTACATACCTAAAGGTTAAACTACTGCAGTGACTGCTGCCTTGTCTGAAAATATAATGTCATTGCAATATTAAAGTAGAAAAAAAGTTTAGCATTGCGTTCATTTATTTAAAAAAATAAAATTAAATAAAGTTTTAAGAAACGCTTTCAAAAGCAATACTCTGTGCACATAATTGAAATTTAAGCCACTTGAATTTTCAACTAAATTACCAAAAATTTATCAGATACACTGTGTAGTTCTTTAGTTTTTCCCCACACAGATTGATGTTGGTTCATACATACATAATCTAAAATATTTGTTTTAGATATCCCAATAATCCACACCTAGCCAGTTGCATTGGTTCATCTCTTTGATTTGTGGGTTCGGCTTTCAGCACCCTTCACCTTGTTCAAATAAAAATAGGCGTGTCTTCAAATATGTGGCAACAAGTTTAGGAATCTCCGACGTGAAGTGGAAGATACATAAAACAGAAGTGCAAAATCTTTATGGCTGATTGCCCCCTTTTGATAAAACATGAATTGGCACTTCAAGAAAAGTTATCACTTGTATGCATCGTGATGTTGCCCATTTTATCTCCAGAAACATTGAAGTGACTGCGGACTGTTATCATGTCTTCCTCATACTGTCTTCCAGCTATCTCCCGTTTTGTATACCTTCATGTCTGATTACTACATAATTATATTCCTAAATACTGCTTAGAAATTTCACTTGCTGTGGAATATTTTCTACGCACGCATTTTTCATCATTACAGTATTTTGTAATTAAAAAGACATGACCACCTTAATAATATCCCAATGTCGGTTGGGGGAATCTTAAGAATACGCCCACTGCCTTCTGTTCTGTGCATGGCGTAGGAGGCGACTAATCGCAGTTTCTTTCTTTCAAACTCTTCTTTTACTATTTCTTCGTTATCCCTTCTTTTTTCCCCACTTGTTCCTTTAGCAAGTGTGTCCCAATACACCCATCATAGCAGTGAACGGGAATTTAAACGTCAAACAAACAAACCTTAATAACAATTGGTTATTGCTCAATGAACTGTTTGGTTACAGGCTTACATGATTGCTTAACACCTTTTTATGAAGTTTATTTGTAGCATAGATAAAGCGAATAAGCATTTGTTGGGATTGGGGTTGGGGAAGGATGGGGGGTGGGTGGGGAGGGGAGTGGCAAACATGATTGTACGGACACAAGTTCCAGCTACTTCTCTTTGTTATAGTTTCTACTTTTTCTCTTTTCTTTTCTTAAATAAGCTTTATTTAAAACGAAAAGGTAGCTGGTATTCTTTTTACACTTTTTATTTACCCTTTACTATCAACACTTTAAATTATTGAAAGATTTGTCAAAAGTAATACCATGTCGCCAATTGCATCAAAACTCTACATAACACAGATTTTGAACTGCTATTTTCCAGTAAACTGTCCGACGTCGATATAACGTCGATTTAAAGTTGCGACATTGACTAGACCAAATCGCAACATTAAATCTGGTTCGATTTTAGTTGTGGTTGGTCGCTGCGACAGATTAATGTCATATCAAAGTCCCAGCAAACAACCGACGTCTTTTTTGGTTGAAAAAAGGTTGGATTTTGGTCGCGACGACTTCACAACCATATTCTGACGTATTACCCTAAAACCCGACTTTATTCCGACGTCGAAGCGACGTCGGTTTTCTGACGTCATTCCGACGTTGCAAAAACGACCAAAAGGCGATGAACATTATTATCGCTCGCCGGACATGGAAGCCATTTTGAAAAAGAGGAAGAAAAAAACGTAATTTTTACATGAAAATTTTAGAATTTTGATGGCGCGTCGGTATTTTTCTTCCTAGATTGTAAAAATTTACATGGAAAATGCTTTCGTATGTATTTTACAACAGCAGTTGAATAATTAATTATCTATTAATTATATAACTCTAGTCAGTTTCAGGTCGGAATCCGACGTCGGTTCCAATTTCATATACAACCTAAAACCATCTTAATTCCGACGTCGGATTTAGGTCGGAACCTGACGTCATTCTGACGTTGACGTCCAGGGTTGCACTTGTCGCCGTTTTGGCCATCGCCGTTTTGGCCGTCGCCGTTTTGGTCTTCTCCGTTTTGGCAGTCGCCGTTTTGTCCGGGTTTCTATATAAATATGTAAAACATTTCAAAAAATATATCTCAGGACAGCGTTCCATAGACTTCAATGGTTAAGGAAACTCCCAAGTGGGACCACCTCGGAACGGACCATTTCGGGCCAATTTTTCGGTCCCGAGCATTCAAAATGCCTGAGATCGGACCACTGTGAGACCAAGGGGAAATCACTGTATCTGTGCGGCACATTATTCACAACACTAAGCATGTTGCCGTCTTGGATATTGTTGCTGGGATAACAAGTGTTTAACCAGAAAGGGACTTTATTTTGTTATCCATTGTCTAAACAATAGCACCTGACAATATACAAACTCATTGCCTTCTCTCTGAGTACTTTTTGCGCGCTATAATCCTTAAGCCACTGTTACCGCACCAGCTAATTCTTTGAAACATGGTGTTTAAAACTTTTCCGGAGTTCAACCACGATGAAAATCTACAAATAATTTCTAATTGCATATTCCATTACTATCGCTTGGTGCCTAATCTGTCACTGCATTGGATACCCTCTGCTTAACTCTTGCGCGCTATAATCATTTTGCCACCGGATACTGAACAGGGGGCGGACGGGAACAACTTAATCTCTTGATGCTCTAGTGTCACGGATTTTGTATATGAGGTGAGGTCCTTTACTGTGAAAGTACACTGAATTTGTAATATGGAAAACGGAAAAAATAAGCGAAAAAGAAAAGACATTAGTCTCAAAGATAAAATTGAGATCATTAATGACAGTAAATTGATTGGGCAAAGAAAATAAGCTGAAAAGTATGGAATTAGTAAATCTCAAGTCCAAAGGCTATTGAAACGGAAAATTGAATATTTCAATGCTTATGAAGAAAACTGTGATTCTGAGACAAATACTACTTTCATTGTATTTGGACATCAAAGTCGAATCCATGGTCAACCCACAACATTTTATTCCAGAATGACCAAACCTCCGAAATGGGCCCACCTCTGATATAGGGCACATATTTTCCGGTCCCAAGGGTGGTTCGATTTCAGAGGTTCCGCTGTACAGTAAAATCTACACTAAGGACGCCCTGTATATTAAGGACTCTAGAAATTTAGGAAATTTCACTCCAGTCTTCCAAACTAAGAAAACCTGTATATTAAGGACACCTGGCTATTAAGGACTTGGGACAACATTTTTGCCGCCAATCAGATTTTACACTGAAGTCAACCTGTATATTGAGGACGGCAGTCTTGTATTTCATACATTAATAATGAATATATATATAATCTGCTTTTCGTACTTTTCGGTATATCAAAACTCATTATTATTATTATTAATGTTGGGTCCATTGGCACCTGAGTAAGCTTATCCTTGTGATCGGGATGGTGAAACAAAGTGAAATGGTGAAGAGTAGATCTGAGTTCACCGCTATTAGTTCAATAATAATATTGTTGTTTCTTGTTGTCTGTTTTTAAAAGGCTTTTTAAAATCAGTAACTAAGGAAAAATAATCTTGGGGCCATTTTGTCCATGGTTGCACTCGGCGCCTTTTTGGCCTTGCCTTGTTGGGTGGATACCACATCTTGGATTCCGATTGTACACAAAACGGAAGCATGTATCGTCAAACAGTTTGGTTATTGTGTGAATAACACATTCTGTCTAAATATTGGAATGCTTACAACAGTGGGGTTATTTATTTTTATTAACACATTTAAAATGAAAAATCTTTTTCATCAATTTTTCTTGTATAATGATATAATACATTATGGCCACTAATTTAAAGATGGCGGAAATTTAGCTCCTTCGTGCTATGTACTGACGTCGTTTAACATGGATCTGGTGATATTGATAGACTAAACTTTGATTGTCGCAACTCACGCCAACCTTTTCAACCAAAAGCTGTCAGTTAGTTCCTACACATACGTCTGACAGAAACAATTTAATACATTCTAGGAGCGTGTCGGAGAAACAGTAATTCCAAAAGGATTCAACAAGAACTTTATGGTTAAATCAAACTGAGCTTGTAGTTCCAGGACATTCTGTAACTTAACGAGGTACGGGCAAAACAACATAGCACCCAAATGAGAAACTAGTCGTAATAGCCTCAGTCCATACTGTATTTCAAGTATTAATTCCTGTCACAATCAATTTTATCTTTCTTCAATTATTGTATTAAGTCGCTGTTTTTATTTTTTTGTTTCATTTTATTTCATTTATATTTTTTGTATTTTCTTATAATTCAGTCTTATTGTATAATATCTTACCGTAATCGGAGAATCTCTCCTTTTACAAATTCCAGGGCCACTCATTAGCATTGTCGATTTAAAAATGGAAAGTAAATGTTTCCATTTTAGCACTTGGATTAGCTCTGCACTGCACAAGGAAACCATATTTATCATTCATGGCATGATCAGCTCGTATTCTTAACATCTTGTACCTTTATCAACTCGTACCACCCTTTATTTTGGGTCAAATCGTACCTTGTGAAAGTCATCTTGTACCTTCCTAAGCCAATTCGCACCCTATGAAAGTAAAGCCGTACTTGTAAACAGGCTAACTCAAACCTTTTGGTAAGTGATCCGGTACTGATTTTATTGCCTATTTTTATTCCCCATTAAAATGAGTCTGTTTTGCACAAATGATGTAGCTGTTTAGTTGGATTTCTTTGGTACCACGCTGTCAGAATATCTTTGGACCTGTTAGGGCATTTCTCGGATGTACATGTAGTTTGATTTTATCTTAAGGCTTTCTCAACACTTTCAACAGGTATCAGGGCATATCTCGGCAGAATACGTCGTTATGGTTATGTTTAGTTGTTAGGGCATGCAAAAGTGATTTTCTAGACTTGAAAGTGTTGTTGCCGAGTGGTGTGTGAATGTGTGGAGTTTTGAGTGTTCTGAGCGTGTTAATGATTCTTTTTGTGCTCCACACGGTTTGCTGTGGTGCAGGACGCATGTGAGTGCCGAGCCGCGCCCTTCGGTGCAGTGTTTCCCTTGAAGTGGCTGATGAATGGGCGAGTGCATTTGTTGATGTGCTACTTTCATATAAAGCCTGATAGGACAGTGACGATCGGTTTAGGATTTGGGGGGGGGGTGGTCTCGAAGTAGTGCACACGATGGAACTAGTTTCAGGTTCGTTTGATGTCGTTTTGTTAGATTTTGGGTCATCTAAAAATTAACTTATATATCAAGTATACCGGTTATCTCCACGAGTACATATCGAAATTTCAAGTTTCACATAGCATTGTCTAGAACGCGCCAAGATTGTGCACCTGACAGTATTTTTGTGTTTAAAAATTTTCATGTTGTTGATTTTTGAGACGAGTGAAATTTTTGTGCTACCTAGCACAAACTTTGCGTGTAATTTTCAAGTATTTAGAAATACCAGAGATCATAACCGACAAAACCTTTTTGTAGAAGAGTTCGCGATCTTCCCAAAAACATCACTTTTTGTTCCATATGTCACTTGTAACATATGTTTTTGGGCAGATGTTTTCTTATTGGTTCTTAGTTTAGGCGGGAAACTCCATGATTGGTTGCATTTTTAATTAGCGGCGGCTGTTCTGCCAGCGAGTATATAATGAATACGCTTGCTGCGCCGTCAGCAGTTGGTTTTTGGAAAACATAGAGGCCACACGTCAGGTGTGAGTCCTGGTGGTGCACAGGAAATTGTTATTTGTGGTGCTGGTGCACGGATAGTTGTCATTATGGATAGATCAGAATAAGAGAAATAAAAAGAAATATTCAAATGAGAGATTAGTTTATTTCCACTGCAGTTTCACTGGATATAGATAGAAACGGAATTTCGGAAATTATAAAACATTTCAATCTTGCTCCGTCGAAAGTCACACGACACCTTACACGAGGACCCGCTAATATCGTGACACACGCCATTCGGGGCGCATCCCTTCTGTTAATATCTCAGCAAATAAAACTTTTTAAAAACAGTTTCTTGTTTTATTTCTGTCAGTGTCCCGACGCCAATGTTCTCTTCGCACTTAAAGTTGCCCCCCCCTTTTTCACTGGGACTATCGCGTACGGTCTATATGCTATGTGTATGTGGCTGTATCTCGTCGAGACGTCTAATACTGAAGTCCCCACTATCATAAAAATGATCCGAATTCATAGAAATTTTACACGAATCTACCACATTTCGTCCGACGACATTTCATGCGAAAATAAGGTGACAAAGTACCATATTTCATCCGAATTTTCCTTACAGATAAATTCTAACGCAAACTGCAAAGCAACGGTACTCTAGAGTAAAACAACATCTAATCACTACAAAGTAGCCTCAAAGCCGTATTCGTTTAATGCAAATCACTGTCTAATCTGTCACTCTGACTTCTTAATCCTGGTGAAGTCGTGTGCACTTTACTCCCCACGATTAAAAATTTTGGACTGGACTCAAGGAACTAGCCTCCATTTGTGTACTTTGATTGCTTGATTTAGACACAAGTAATAACATTTAGTTTGTACCTATATTTGTTATGAGATGTGAAGTAAATGACCAGTTTAAAACGTTGTCTTGATCAACTAAGGAATGGTGTTTATTTTCAAAATATTACTAAAACATCGGTAAAATCACAAACAACAAATACATTAAGCAATCTCACACTCATCTAACCTGAAAAAAAATTCGGATGAAATGTCGTATTTTGTCATTCAGTTTCGGATGGAATGTGCGACAGTTATTCCGGCGACAGTTATTCTGAATTTCACCTACGTTATTCATTCCGGCGACATTTATTTCGATTTTATTTTATTTCTATAAAACACTTTACTTGAATGCATGAACTTTATTGCATCAACAGAACAGTACAGAAAAATTTAAGAAAAACAAAAGTTTTTTTATGATCACTACATTCCAGTATATATTTTAAAACTCATACATAGCCAGTTATAACAACGCAAACATAGTGACAATTTTTTTTGATGCTATTAAGGAGAACAAATGCTTTTTTATACTCTAGTCAAATACTTTCTAATCAACTGAAGTCAAGTTTGAATTTAACGGTTGACAATAAGAATGAACATTATGCAAAAATAGTATATTAGCAGGGGTTGAAGACAGAAAAAAGGCGCGGAAGGAAGAAAATAAAATTAACTATAAAAACTGGTCAATTTTTTCTAAAGCTTGGCATATAGATATATTTGTTTTGTTTAAAATTCGTTCAAAATATACTTTATGTTTTAGTAATTTAAGGTATTCAATAAAGTACACTTCTCTACTGTTAAGTTTGCAACGATGAATAAATAATCTTGCTTGCAGAAGAATGAAATCAACCATATAACTCCTCTCCCCTAAGTTATCGCTTCGAATAATTTCCAATAGTTTCATTCTGTTCGATAGAGCGATACTGGCTTCTATCATAATGTTATTATTTATAAAGTTTTCTAATAATTTCCAGAATAAAGTTAAATTTGAACAGAGGATAAACATTTGCATGATATCATTCTTCACTTTACAATTCTGACAATTTGATGCGACTGTCGGGTCAAATTTTGCGACTATATAATTTGATGCATAGTTTTTATGCATAATTTTATAGTTTAACACACTGTCTCGAACAAATATTTCGTCTTACCAAAGATTTCCTTAAATTCACAATCAGTCATACATATATTTTCATTTTTCCACCTTTCTATACCTTTCTTTGTAGCTTCCTGAAGTCTAACTAGGTTTCAATATATTAATTTTGAGCATATTTTGGATATCACTGAGCTATAAAATTTAGATGTAAAGATAATATCAACATCTTTTTTTCTACTTATAATTTTGGTTGGATCTAGTGCCAATACACTTTTCCATTTTTGCGGAATTGCTGCCACCAGGCATTTGTTTTACAATCAAACCTCTTTTTTATTTCTAGCGGTAACATGATTGACCCATCCTTATTCATTATATCCGAAATATGCAATATTCTCTTGGTATATAATTCTTTAAAAATACCGGTGAATTTCCTATTTGGATATGCTTGTTGTACCATAAGCATTGATTTACTATGTCCACAGCTGTGACCGGCTCAGATTTTGCACTAAACCAATAGTGAAAAATTTCTTTATAAAAATTGGGCATTTCGAGGTGTAGTTTTTTTTGGGAGAAAGAGAGAGAATTTCCGAAAACTTTAGAGAGTCTGGCAAGTACTCTCGAATAAACTCAGTACTGAAAGATTTCGTGAGATTGAATAGTCTTTTTATCCACATAATTTTTTGTGCCTTCAAGAAGGAAAGATAATCTAAATGTCTTAAGCCACCGTCTTTAACACCGTCTTTAAGAAAAACAAAAGTTTGATCAAAACACTAAAGTCACTCAGTCACTCAGTCTTATTCCATTTCACGGTTCCCTGGTCTGACCAGTGCAGTTTCCGGTGAGCGAAGGATTATAAGGGACAAGAGGCACTCAGAATGAAGCCAATGCAGAGGCAGACTAGGCACTAAGCGAAAGTAATGGA